>OZ038482.1:100052119-100284619 GCA_964036315.1 Acanthosepion esculentum | reverse complement strand
GATCATTCATCAGAATATGTAGGAGAGATCGCAGGTGACCCAAAACTTGAGGAGGTAAATATCATAATATTCGCAGACGCATCCTCTATACAATCTTTTCAACAATGCAACAGTTCTGAAGAAGAAACTGTCTCAGTGGAATTCCTTTTCTACCAACAAAATATGAAGGGAATTTATGATGATGCTTCAAATCTGTATACGCTTTTGAACTCTGTCAATGCTGGACACCAAAGGCACAGTTATAAGCGTGTCGCGACTTTATAACTATTTCCACCGCAAATGATCAGATTTTATTTTCAATCCTTCCGACCATTACAAATAGATGCCACCATTCTAATTCCACGGAGTAGTATCGATACATTTCCTTCGGATTCCTTTTGTAGGAAGGAAGTTCCCACGAGAACTTCCACTCTTTGAAACAAACTCCCTTTTTGGTGCTTCGCTGAAAACTACAACCACCCCCTTTTCAAACCAACCTTCATCATTTTCACTTCGGTCTATATGAGTAGATATTAGGCTTCGTATTGGGTGAATCGTAGTATTGAAAATAAATATTGTGAAGGAAAGAAAAAGACGGGGGAGAAAGCATATAAAAATAACAAATAGTTTTTTCTGTATTTTCTTCATTATCACGATAAGAAGGTGAAGAATAATAATAATAATAATAATAATAATAATAATAATAATAATAATAATAATAATAATCAGAATCAGAATCAGAATCAGAATCAGAATCAGAATCAGCAGCAGCTACATTTAATAAATAGCAACAACAGAATTAAATACAAGATTTCTTTAGGAATTAATCAGTCGAAAAACTCAACTTCAACTTTTGTCAGAAAGTATTAAAGCCGACTAAAATAATTTTCAAATTAAAATAGAATTTTACGGGGTCAACTTAATTAATCTAAAAAGGAAAGCTAACTTCGCTTTTAAAAGTTAAAAGCCTGCCTTCATTACTGAACAGCCGCTGCATGGCAGAATTTAAAATTTTGATTGAGCGAACGAACCCATTACATATTATTATCTCCAGGTTTTATGTAATTTTATCAGTTGTGTTTAACAAATTCTTAAAAAGAAGAAACAACCTCATAGAATTCCTCTCCCTGTCTTATTTTTATTTTTTTTATTATTTTACTATTTTTTAACGTTGTCTTTTCATCAGTGTTTTCCATTTATTTTCGATGTTAAATTTAAGCAAATTTCTAAAATGGCGTGACGCTCTAGGTATCAGAGAGCGCATGCTCATCTAAAACATTATTTCACCGGATGCTCAACAAAACAAAAAAAAAATCAACCTGCCGGAAGGGTCTATGTCATTAACTTTCCTGTACTTGCTTTTTTTTTTTTTCCTTTAACAGTTTTCCGTTAATTTTTTTAAATTCATAATAGCATTTCGAAACAATGCGAAATAATTTGGGGACGCGAATCGCTTTACTTACGTTATAAAGACGTGTACAGTGTGTTAATGTTTTATTTATACAAAACTCTGCTTCATGCCTTTGCGTTAATTGACACAACTCGAAGTCGGGGATAATTGTGCACTGTGCGGCATCGATAGATTTTATCTTGACATTTATTAGGTTGATTTTTCAGCACAGTAATAAAACTTTTAAGCATTTCATTTTCCAACGCTTATTCCAGTGACTCGGTTTTAATGATTTAACGATAAGCAAGGTAGTCAAGCCTCTAAGTCTCAAGGAGGTTACAGAGTGTGTAAGAATAAGAAAAAAATATTAACAAGGTGCGCGAAACAAAAGAAGAGTAATCAAGAAGGCATTAGATAACGACTGATATTTCATTTAAATTTTTGAAGATCAAAATTGGTTGAAAAGCACGGAACAGAAAGAGAATTCCACAAGCGAGAAATGGGAGAAAAAAAAACTGTTAGCATAGAATTTAGAGTGAAATCTTGCCAATTCGACGATGAACTGATTAGAATTTGCCGCCAATTTAGTACTGCACTTAATTTCATAAAGTCTAGATACCGTATCGAAAAGCGGTATTTATTCCGCATTATGTACAGAAATGTGGCACAAGGCCAAAGTGTGGAAGGGGAAAAAAGATGGTCTTCTCATGTCTTAACACTAAACTTAGCTAGTCAAATCACTGACTTAAACATACCACAATATTCCGTACACCCAAACAACGTTTACTCACTTACAATTCTGACTACATCCACCATAATACCTGACAGTCTCTATGTAGTCCTAAGTAGATACCATATGTACAATTCATTGTTAGTTGGGTGAGGGGAATAAAACAACCCTATGGAAGAGCGATATTTATTCTGTATAAATTAAAGAAATGTGGCACAAGGCCGAAGGGGGGATTGAGGAAAAAGGACGGTTTTCATCTGTCTTAACTATAACTTAGCTAGCCGCAAACACTGACTCAATCGTACGAACAATATTCCTTACACCAAAACACGACATTCATACGTACCTTTCTTACTACAATCACCATAATACCTCACTGTCTCTATGAGAATACAAACTAGTCCCTATATTTACAATTCAATGTCTGTGGAGGGAGGGGAATAAAATAACAATTCTAAAAAATTAACCCCAATGAGTATTTACAAAATGAATACAAAATATTTACAAGAAACTAAAGAAATATAATATTAGTAGTAACCCCCCACACACACACACACAATCACTAAATGTGGCAGAAATACCAGTTCACAGGCAGAAATCAATGCGGAACTAAAATAGTATAAAACATTCATTCATCCCGAGCACACACACTGACACGCACTCATTCAGACGCAACAACAAATACGAAAAACACTCACGCGAAACGAAAGACGCCCCGCATCCACCTGCGAACTGATATCACTAAACACCTAACGAGGAAGGTGATGGGGAATTAAACTTAAAGAAAAATAGGGACAGAAATAAAAGGGGCCAAATGAGAATACATACCCTAGCTAAGTTAACTGGAAAAAAAGGAAACTAAAACATCAAAAATAAAACATAAACTAGCCTAGTTTTGGGCTGGGTTACACTAGTTCAACCCAGGAAGAGCAATATCCTGATGCCTAACCGGCATCAATGTGCCACAAAAGGCCAGCTCCTTTCACACGACACATGCGCGCAAGATGCACCCACCTTTTGCTGAATTCTGATGAAGTGAGCCGCCACCTTTCCGTCCTAATCTTGACTTTAAGCTGATGCTTAAAGTACAAGATCAGTTGGGAAGAGGTGAACTTCTCGCCTCCATAGAATCCCTTCTGACGCGTCGTCCAAATCACGACTCTCATAACATCTAGCAAGCAGTGGAAGAGCTCCTCCAAACAATTACTAAGAGTGTATTTATAGAAAAGGCAGATGTAAGCAACATTTCTTCGGTTGGAAACTGACTGAAGCCGAGACGACAAGTCCGAACTAATAATATCGTTGATCCTTTTTTGGATTTTATCAACGATCTCTAAAAATATATCAAGAGCACTAGACCATATGTGGCAGCAATATTCAAAGTAAGGGTGAATGGTAGACTAATAAATATTTAAGATAGATTCTGGAAATGAAAATTGTCATGCACGATACAGTGAACCAACTTTCTTATCAACATACCTACAATTGATTCAATATAATCTTTCTAATTTATGTTAGCCGTGATTGTTTGCCCGACAAGTCGCAACGATTGAAGCAAAATTTTCATTTGCGCAAGATTTGAAATATCTTAGAAATGTTTTCGAAATTGGGTTAATTAAATGGAAAAAAGGAAAAAAACAAACAAACATGTAACGCGTTTCATTTTCTAAAAGGACTTCATCAGACTAAAATAATGTTCTTACAACTGGAATTATTTATATATACGAGGAAATATGAACGCTAGTTATAATTATGCATCAAGTATGAAACGTGGGAGTTTTAAGGATGGTAAACTTTCAATTTTCTGGCGTTTAGATGCACTGCCTTTGCGATGTCTTTCTATATCCCAAAAGGCTTTTGTTTTTATCACCGCCATTTTTAAATACCCCGAACTGCGATGAAAAAAAATTATTAAGAAAGATAAAATGCTGTCAGATCCCGAAATTGGAGGACTTAGAAATACCATTGAAGGCCTTAAAAATCAGTGGATTTTCGCCTTACTCTCTGTTGAGAGAGTGAACATTTCCCTAAAAGTTTGGATTCGGACGTCGACTGAAAGACATAAAAACACTCCTACCTCAAGAGGAGTAGTAGCAGGAGCAGTATCCTTTGCTGAAAACATTTAATCATTCACGGCTAAAAATCCTCGTCCCTAGTTTCTATTCTACATTATGTTCCCATGTGCCAGAAGGTAATAATCTTGTTGTTAAACAAATTATAGTTTTTTACTCTTGTTTTTGATAATTCGGTAACAAATCTCTCGTTCATAAATGAAGCTTCATTTTTTTTTAATTATGGTCGGATTCATTGGGAGTGATGGCTAATGCTTTAATTTAAAAAAAAAAGCAATAAGTTCACACTCCACTCATGTTTTTTTGAACAGGAGTAGAAGTATACTCCTTGTTTCCTCTTTAGGATTCGGTTTCTGGTTCCTTCTAAAGTCTTTTCCGTCTCTTTCCCTTCAAGTAGCCCTCTTGCATTTTAGTGCTTGGTGTGAAATGATTAAAAAAATAACAAGTTACTAAAGTGAAAATATAGTGTTCTGATGTCTGAATCTTTCGCGGAAAATTTACCTCCGCATCATACAGAATTTCACCTTTCTTAACAAATTTTCTGTTGTGGTAGTGTAGAATATTTAAAATTTATCTTCAGCGTTTCACCTCGGTGCATAATTAGGAACGACGTTTACGTTTACACCACATCGGTTCTTGATAATGACTGCGCAAGTCTAAGTACTTAAAGCAAAAAACACAAAATATGAACTGGGAACAGTTTATTTTCAACTTCGAGCAAAATACTCAACACTTTATCTGAAAATTGGAAAAATACAAATAAATAAATAAATAAAAATGACAGACCTTTTCGGTTCTTTATAATCAAACTTGCTGCCCACTATACCTTATATATATATATATATATATATATATATATATATATATATATATATATATATATATATATATATATATATATATATATATATATATATATATATATATATATATATATATATATATATATATACATATATATATACATATATATATATATATATATATATATATATATATATATATATATATATATATATATACATATATATGAAGAAATATAGTTTTACGGTGTGCTATATTTATGGGATAAAGTGCTCAATATCAGAGATAGTGCGTGTTTAAATATAAAAGTGAACATAGAAGTCAACAGTTAAGGCAACAGTCTGTTTCATGCTAGATGCAATCGTCAGGCCACGAGTGCTGTTATTTGTCTCGGCTATTTATATATACGGGTCACTGGTGCATTGTGGGTAGTCTATTTTGGCAGATATTTTATCGGAAGTAGTTTATTTGTTTATTTGTGTCAAATTATTTTGCTTGTTTTTATTTAATTTTATAAATAATTTGACCCAAATAAATGAACAAATAAACGACTTCCGGTAAAATAGCCGCCATAATAGACTACCCACAATAAGCTATATAAACAAATTTTTACTACGTTAATAAAAACACCGATCAAAATAAAATCTAAAAACAAAATAAATATAAAGGATAAAAAACAAAAAAAGAAAATTAGGTATAATCTTTTATCAAAGTTGTTTTATATTCTATAATTTTCACAGACAATAAATACGGTATTAATTGTTATTGTCTGAGATTTTGGTGTAATTTGAGAGGTTAATACAAAAGTTATGGATGATTTAGTGATTTACTGCAAAACCGATGGTGGCATAAAATGATTAGAACGGTTAAAAAATAACAAAATAATAGAAAATGACAGATAATACTGGAATTATTTAATATTTAGTGTGAAGCCCTTTAGCTTCAATCACACTTTGACATCTTCGACTGCACGAGGAAATTAAATTTTCAATTTCTTACTGGGTGGTCTTATTCCATTCTTCCCGAAGGGCATTCCATAATTGCTCGGCTGTTTTAGGATTTCTGGCTTTCGAACGTTCTCCTAGAATATTTCACACATTTTCAGTAGGATTGAGATCTGGGCTTTGAGCAGGCCAATCCATAAGAATAACCTTTTCAGCCTTGAGGAAGTTCATGATCAACTTAGCCTTGTGACATGGGGCATTGTCCTGCATGAATATGGGTGGTCGCTTAGTTGAATTTCTCAGCACAGGCAAGACATGATCTATTACAAGTTGTTTATAAACTCCTGCATTTACCTTTCCATGTAATAGCACGAAAGGCCCACACCATCTCCAGATATCATCCCCCAAACCATGACATTTCCTCCACCGAATTTAACACTATTCTTAAGACATTTAGGGCGACAATCTTTCGCCTACTTTTCGACGAACTTACCTTTTCCCACCTGAGCCAAATAACATAAACTTAGATTCACCACTGAAATGCACCGTTTGCCATTTTTCTTGAGACCACAACACATGTTCGGTTGCAAAGGTAAGACGACACTTTTTATTCTTGGAGCTGATCAGTGGCTTCACTGAAGGTGCTACTGCTTGTAGGTCATGTTCAACTAAACGACGAGACATAGTTTTTCGAGATAAAGTTTT
Source organism: Acanthosepion esculentum (assembly GCA_964036315.1). NCBI lineage: Eukaryota > Metazoa > Mollusca > Cephalopoda > Sepiida > Sepiidae > Acanthosepion > Acanthosepion esculentum. The sequence goes on along the minus strand of OZ038482.1, from coordinate 100,277,995 downwards.
CTTCAGTACAGTGATCTTTTCCCAAGAAACAGCAGCAGCAGTTTTAAATTTGTCCTTTTTAACCAGCTTTACTATAGCACGATCTTCTTTCTTGGTCGTTTTTCTTGGCCTACCTGTAGATTTCCTTGCTTCACACGAACCACAATCATCGTAGACCTTAAGAATACTGTGAACAACACTTTTTGACTTGTTAACAATCTTTGCAATAGACCCAATACTTAAATTATCCTTCTTTCGAAGCTTAATAATCTGCTGACGAATTGGTAACGGAGTAAGTGGCATTATATTAACAAAGTACACTGCAGATATTCTTACTAATGTTTAGTAAACGAACCGTCACGTAAACAAATTAAAAAAATTAGAGTTCGCCGGTTAAATATACTAAAACACGGAGTAAAAGCAACCGTTCTGATCATTTTGGCCGCCATGGGTTTTGCAGTAAATCACTAATCATCCATAGCTTTTGTATTATCTTCTCAAATTACACCAAAATCTCAGACAATAACAAATAATATAGTATTTATAGTTTGTGAAAATTATAGAATATAAAACAACTTTGATAAAAAATTATATCTACTTTTCTGACGAAAACAATGCCGTTCTAAATATTTTATATATATATATTCTCACCAAACCAGTTTGATGAAGCTCATTTTAAAGAAATTAAAATTTAAAATGAATTACATAGATTATTTTCCATTTTGTCATCCAGTTTCCGAACATGTCATCTCTGTTGTTTATTCCTTGTGCAATCAACCAGCAATAAAGCGATGTTCATAATCTGCTGAAAAATCTAAACCTAGGAAAACGATTTCCCCACAAATCTACGAAAACGAGCATTGGTCAGTTTCTATACACTTGTCTTTCTAATATGCTTTCTATTCAGACAAGGATTTTTAATCACAACGTCTTAATCGTTTGTACGTGGTGAGATCGCACAATTGGGCAAAATGGACGTTTGTGCTTTTTGCACCACCTGAATGATTATCGGACTGTTGCTGCTAATTTCATTCGAAATTAACAGACGATTAAAACAAAATTTTCATATTTATAGTTAAAAAATAGGGCTTTAGTTCTTGAAAAACCTGGTTTGCCAGGAACAGTCAAACATCTTCACAAGCTGGAACTTTGCATTTAACCCATATAGACTTCCTTTTTGTTGAATTCTTAAGTGTCAAAAATGACTTCAGCGAAAAAAAAACCCAAACAATTAAGGTCTAGGTCATGATTTCCTGATAAATAAAAAGATAATTATGTTGAAAACTGTTATTTAATGCCCCACATGTATTGTGTCAAAAGCAGTTAATGATCAATGCAGTACCAGAGCGATTACTTTAAATATCTCGAAAGTTTTGACAAGGTGTGACATCGGGGAGTGCTACAAAACTCTGCAGATATAGGATTTCTCGAAGAGTCTTCTCGATTACCAAGTCTTTCCTGTCGGGTAGGTCCATGCAGGTCGTTCTTAATGACAATGGTTTGAAACTCCTGTGATCAATGCTAGCGTCTCCGATGCCTTTCTCCTCAGCCCTGCAAATTTTTGTTATATTACTATATATTATATTAGGTATATATGCAAACGGGGCCGCAGTTTATGAGTGCATGTCCAAAAATTAAAATGGACAGAGCCTGAAAACTGATCTCTCTTCTGGTTTTACTCGCACAGCTCAACAGAAAAGGAACTGGCTTGTAACATTAGATGCATCCAAAATCAAGCTAGTAACGTTTCATTATCAAAGCTCAGACCTTGTTTTCTCCGGTCCGGATAAGCGATTGGCGCTTTCTCTGGGGCGTCTACTGGAATTCGTTTATACGACCTATCACTAACGATGATTGATAAATCTTCGTTTCTCTGTATCGGCTCAGAAAATACCTGACTCCTGGCATGTTTTATCTTTACATGAGCTGTATCAAACCAAAAAGGAATATTAATACAATAATAGTGGTGACTTTCCAGGCTACACAGTTTAAAAGCCTTTACCTAGTGATAAATAGTTTTCCACCTAACAACACCTTATCCACAGACGAAACGGTGCTTACCTCACGTTATTCTATTTCTATTTTTGTTGCAGATCTTCTGGCGAACTTCTTTCCTGATTCAACACGTCTAGATCTTCACAGCTAAGCATTGAAAATCATTTATTCTTATTTTAAATATATTGCAGTTCCAAAAAACGCTCTACGATGTCCCGTTTTTGTCTTACATTAGTAAATATACATAGTGAAATCGTATTATGATTATGTAAATATATACCATATATATTCATGAATTACCTTACGTTTTGAAGGTCAGCTCTTTATGTGAAACACTATCGCTCAACCTCAAAGTAGGTAATCTTGACGTGAGCTTGAAATCCTTGCATCGTGTCTGAGAATCTATCAATAAAAATATTAATGGTTATGACAAATGAGCTCTGGAGACAAAAATATATAACAATTATTAAAATATTGTTTCAATATTGCAGTAGGGCATATTAAACAGGGTACAGGAAATACCGATCAACGCTGTTAATACATAATCGATACCACGCTAATCGAACTTACTTAATCAACATTTTAAAAGGTCTATGGCAAAGAAAGAAATTAAATCTAAACTTCAAATTTAAACAGATTAAAATGGTTTTAATATATTTTTACAACACTAAACCAAAGTATTAAAAATTTAAAAGATTATTTCAATGAAATTGTCGAGAGACAGCAAGAAACCACGTACGAATACGTCGCGTGAAAAGCTAATCGGTCGTCTGCTTAAGACATTTTTCCGCCCGATTGAGGGCCCAAAATACCCAGCAGATTTTCGCTGCAATATGTCTCAATGTTACTAAGAACATCGTTTCTCCAGAAAATAAACTTAAAAACATAACTGAGACCAATCTTTCTTTTTGAGATTAGTAGTTATGGTTCTCCTAATCTATTTTCCTGACCATTAAACTACTTCAAAATATTAAGCGTAGCTTAGGTTTCGTACGGAACAGTATCCATAACAATTACACCACTACAGTGCGTCCATTCCATATCTGGTCTGTCCTCCGCGTGATTTTTCAAAGTTTCGACTTTTGGAAAAATAACTTTTTCAACCATTCGCAATAAAACAGAAAATTGAATTCAATATGAAACAAATTACATTTGATGAAAATTATTTTTTATTAGAAATTAAATTAATTTGAATTAACCTTTAATAAAACATTGATCAAAAATATTTAAGCTCGTTCCAAATTTTAGATGGGAAGTGATTAATGGAATTCGCGCTGATCGATGCAGAGGTAATTGCAAATTTCCCTAACCTTGTTTTACTTTCTCCTTTTTCAATCATCAATCTGGTTCTTCTTTTGAAATAGTCTGTGTAAAGATATTTAGTATAAGTCTTTTATGATATTATTTATAGTATTGCAGAGACAGTAAATTGATTGAAAGTAAATATAACACACACACACACACACACACACACAGAAGTTCTATATTTTCACGTTTAACACGAGAATCGATACAGTGTAATACTATAGATTACACCGATAAACTAGGCATCAGTTGTAGAATCTATATCTAAACTGATTTGATCAAAGCGTAAAGGGATCAAAAGAGCAGTACATTCTTTGTTCGTGTTAGACATTCTTTCTTTTTTTTTATTTCTTTATTTATTTTAATCATTTTATCACAAGTATGTTAATAAAAGCCAGTAGAATATGAGGGGTTACTGAGAGTGAAAGTACTACAAGGCACAACAAAAGAACAGAGTTCAAGGAGACAGATATATTAAGATGAAAACGGCCAAAATAATTTACTCTCCATCGTCTAAGGCAACACAAAGTGACGAGAAGGTGACTAAGATTACAATATAGTATGGCCACGCGGCTGCTCACCAGAAGTCCTATAGGGATACTTCATGGCATTCAAAAAAATAAATATCGTGCAACTGTTGACAAGAGAAGCCTCTCTGAATGCTACCAAATAGTTATGGCTCCTTGCTACCTGTCTGGAGACAGCAACAAGAAAAACTGTCATATCACATCATCAAAGATTTATGCCACCAAAATGTTCAAACGCTTTTATTAAGGCCGGAACTGGAAACTACATCTTAAATAGGAAACAATGGATGAACCTAGATTCCTGTTCAGGAAATATGGAAAACGTATGAAACAGATGATAGGGGAAAATTTGTCGTTCTATCAACCTGTTCACAGCACAGGACACTTTACGCTTTTATCGATAGGACATCTCTCGGAATCTTGCCAAACATGACAAAGACCCCTGCCAGGCCAAGGAGGAATTCAATAAGACCTCTATGAGTGTAAGCTGGGGGTTGAATATTAGGAAATTTAACATTGCCAACGAGCTATTCATGTGAATAGGCTGAAAATTTGGATTTAACTAAGTATCTACTAACGTAATGATAATTTAGTCTTACACAAGGTCATTCTTTGAAACACGAATATTTCTTTCTTCGCCAGCAGTGTTTAATTTTAAGTAGCGCCATTGAAATTAATATAATATAGGAGCTGTCCTAATTTATTAAAAGCAGCTACTCGAATCCGAGGATGCTAATCTAGTGGGTCGGCTTTCTAATTCCCATTGTAGACATCCTCTCAGGCACATTTGTGTTTGTTCAACACCCACCTGTAGTTTATACATCAACTATGTTGAGCGGACCTTAGTTACAGTTTCTGGGAGAGATCGCGTTATCTAGCGGGATCAACTGTCTGAACAACACTAGCACGCTCAAACCCTCGGTCACGATGACTTGTGACTTTCCAAGTTTTTCGTTTACCCAATTTCCCGCACAAGGCTTGGGTCAACCCGTGGTATGGTTTTCATTAACTTTCTAAATGTGCCGCACTCTAGGATCGCCTCCTCCAGACAGATAACATCAAGAAGTACATTACTGACAAATCAACCTGGGTAAGATAAGAACATTCTGACAACTCGACCATGTGCCCATAGTTAAATGTAGCTATGTGTATAACACGTCTGACTAGCCTTGGTTGGCAGCCTGTTTAGAAGAACTTCTGAATTCCAAACCAATTCACCACGTACCACCTAGTTTCTATTTAGACTGAAGCACCACCACCAAGCAAAAGCCCTATGATCCACAGGAAATCACAAATTCAGCGACAACATATCAGCGTGCATCTTAAAAAATGTGAGCTTTGTCGTATTTTTAAAGATTATTTTTTGTATTATGATGTAAGACATGAGCAAGATTTACAGAACATTATGCCTTTCTTTCGTAAATACTTTAATGGTAGCAAAAATGCCTACAATACCAAAAATATAGATTTCAAACTGGCAAAGCACAATCATAGAACTCGCAGCCAAATTCCACCATTACATACTGACATTGACTTAAATAGCTGGAGAAGCAAATGGTCAGAAATAACCAGAAGATACCGGAAACGTGTTTGATAGAAGATTGATGTCAAATGGCTAGGTAGTTACGCTCCTCTGGGAATGAAAGGATAAATCTGAGAAAACGTTACTGGGAATGAACAAATGTTTCCAAAGTTGATTCTGAAGGTTCCCGATGCTCCGCGGTTTAGTAAAGCCTTTCACGTTGACAACGATCAACTCGTGATATTGCCTGATCAACATAATACTTATTGACATTAACCAAAATATCAGCATGTTCAAATCAAATTTGAAAATCAATATCATTAGTTATTGTTGAGTCTTGACTCATTGTTGAATCTCGCCTAATGCATGGAATAATAATGCAACACAAAATGTACTTAGAACAAGAATTTACACAATAAGTACATATAGTATTTCTGTATATTTCTGGGAAGACGTTCCTGGAGAATGTGTTGACTAGTCGCAGTCGATCAGAGTCTCTAGTTGGATCTCGTGATTCCTCCTCCTCGTCTTCCGGTACCAACCATTATTTATATAGTTGGTAGTCACCTATGCAGATTAGGTGGATCCTACCACAACAGTTATGTTAGTCGCTTTGATGTGTAGCATACTCATAATCGAAAAAGAAACAAAATACGCTGCTAAACTGTATTTAAATGTTCTGACCTGGAGATACTTGGGCTCACAACAGTAAGGAATTCTAGATTGGCGTTTCAAACATCTCTAGTGTAGATTAGCATTATCTAGCAATGCCTTAAGTACATTATGTTCAGCAAAGAAGAGAAACATAGCGCAGATACTAAGGTTTGCTCAATTGAAGTTCGTAGCATATTTTACTTACAGATCGGTGGAAAATAAAACACTCACTATATTTTCACATTTAATATCAATATGGCGTTAATCCCTTCAGAAGTATATTGAGTATTAATGGTAAAAAATGGCTTTGAGCAAAAAGTGGCACATGGTTCTTGATGATGACTGCTTTTCCTAGAACATTCGGAACTGGTGCTATAGACCAGAAACAAAGAACTGTACCTAATAACAGAAAAATCATCTTGACGACTTCCAGCTGCTAAAATGAATACCACATGAAACTCGAAAAGAGAATAATGACATAATAAAGATTCTGACTTTCCTCAGTACTTCAAACAAAAGGCTAGGAAGAAAACTGCTATTAATACGAGAAAGAGCAATAACAGCTACTGAACATGAGAAAAATATTTTCTTGAAATATTGTTTCAAGAGAAATATTTAAAAAAAAATTTCAGCCGGCACTAGTACAAGTTGCTCTGTCAATGAATACCTAATGTTTCTTTATAAGGAAACAGTTAATATTGCCATTATCAATATGATCAGTATCTCTCTTAGAAAGATAGCATCGGTCAAGTGTGCATCCATAAATTATATCTGCGTCCTGGATATGACGATAAACTACATCCGGTTGCAAGGCCTCTGATCAGGAGGTTTTGAGAAGCGACGAACCATCTTTTAATTGCTAGTGGGCCCAGGTCCACCCTAATCCGGGATGGTAGCGCCTGTTTTGTTCCCATCGATGGACAAATAAACCCCCATTACTGTGGTAAAAACACAATGAAAGTGTAAAAATAGGTTTAAATACCAGCAAAATATTTTTGGGAAAAAATATTACCAGCAATACATTTAAAAAAAAATAATGGCAATTCACTTTGAATAAATCAATAAAAATCGTGTCGATATTTAAATAACTAATTGAGGTTGATATTCCGTAAAACAAGACAAATGAAACCAAATCAATAGCTCAAGTGTAGACAGATACCTTATTGAATTAGCCTGGCCAACCATTTCTCCTGAATGGTTTCTTACAACTTCACCGAGTACTGCATATAAAACTCAACATTAGAAAACGAGGCAAAAATTGACTAGTTCGTAAAATCAACCATCCAACAATCGGCCTTGGGTAAGGTTTAGCGCGGCTAGTCTGATTGCCAATTACTAGTGAGTAATCAATGTGATCCTCACTGGGTGTTCCTTACAAAAGCCAGCATTAAATAACCCAGCAAGAGTTGACATATCCTCAAACCAATGAAGTTAACTTTAGTATGAAAAAATGTGGTAGACGAGGCAGAATATAAGAAGTATTTAACGACTATCAGTCTCCGACCAATACACGAGACAATGTTCTATGCCAGTGTACATAGGGTCCGAATCTAATATTTCTTTTATCGAGACTAGCTTTGATATTTGAAAACTTGATAACTCTCTATAATTCACATTTTACCTAAAGCTAAAAGAAAATTACTCTTTTCCAGATTAAAATAGCCAAAAAAATAAAAATAAAAAGTAAAAAAGTAAAAAAATAAAAATAAAGAAAATAACGGAAGTTAATTTCCGATTTGAAATTAGGATTTGCACACGCCCTTCTTCCAAATTTCGCTCGCTTTCTTCACGAATAAACCTGCTCAATTCTGTGCACATGCAACCATGATTGCGCATGTGCATGTAAGTGACGGTTGTGTCCTGCCGCAGGCTTCAAATCGAAATTAGCTGACCGTCGAACACCTCCTGAACCTACCCCTTTATTACTAGGATCAATTAACTAACTCCTGCTCACATGCATTCGCCAACAGACCAACGCTCCGCCCATCTTAACGACATCTTCGTCCGGATCCGTGAGGATGAACATTATTTCGATTTTCGCAGATCATTAGAGTGCAACACTTAAACGAATACTTTAAAAAAGAAAAGTCAATGGAATCAATCGACATTTGAAGATTCTGCAACTATAATAAAAAAAACGCGAAAACAGATTTAAATTTAAAGTACATACAGACGTCAGTGTTAACGCACATAGACTGACACATCAATGGGAGGGTGGCCGAGTGGTTTGAACGGCAGAATTCTGTCCAATACGACAACGTTCGAATGCCTCCATCGTTTTATTTTTGACTTTTTGATTATATCGTCGTGGGAAGATCGATTGTTGTGATAACTACATATTAATATATTCTTGATAAAATACACATAAGAATCTGCATTGTCATTGATCCTGACCTAGCATCTCACCTTCAGTCACTGTCCCATCACCCTACCGTAGCTTCTTTATGCCTTTTGTGTAAATATTTTCATAGTAATTTTCCTGACAAGCTTTAATCTTTGGTACGTAGACTTTTACGGATTTAAACGCAGCACTAGATTGGCAGGTAGGTCTCATTATTTTACACTTGAAATAGCCGTAAGTTATATACTAGCAGTTTCTTCATTCGCACTTCGCGCTTGTGGAAATCTCTTCCAGCTTCTTGTTTTCTACTTTGATCTTCAAAGGTTTAAACACAATATTAATCGTTATCTTGTTGTTTTTTAAGCATTTCACCCGAAGCAAGGCGGGGTGCCACTAGCACACAAGGGGTTACAGAGAGTGATAGCACGATTAAAGATGGTTGTCTGAAGAAAGGACATAGGACGGTGATCAGGATCAAGGCATCAGAAGATGTCGATGGACATTACATTTGAATATGAAGCAAGTAGGAGAAAGGGAGTTCCACTAGCAGGAGGTGCGAGGGAAGAAGCTGTTGGAGTAGAAGAGGCGACTACATTGAACTGTTTCGGGTGTGACCGAGATGCCAACCTAGTAGCACGCTTAAATTCATGTAGATAGGTAACCAGAGAAAGTAGCTCATCAGAGCATTTGCCATAAAAATATTTGTAAAAATGACAGATGGAAGCCACAACATGTATATGAGAAAGTGACCATAGATGAGATGCCAGCTCAGGAACTATCACATTGAATATCCGTCTCTGTATCTTGTCTGGGACCTCGAGATGTAAAGCGGGTGCACCAGACCATATATGGCAACAGTATTCAATGCAAGGACGAATAGTAGATTTGTAGATTTGAAGGATGAACGCAGGCAAGAAAACCTTTTGACGTGACACAAAGAACCGGTTTTAATTATTGTTCTTTTATTGTTCTCACACCTTAATAATGTTTGCTTTTTCTCATATTCGCTCACACCCATTAGCCACTTTCGTCTTAGAGGCTTTATTGCCTTTTGGAGGTGGAATGTTTTAAAAAGTCATCGCGGATACTAGCCCTGTGCAACTACTTGTCTCTATGTCTCTGCAATTAAGGTGTGCTCAGTAGAGTTGCAGTATAGAATAGAGTTTTGATAAGTTGGTATTTAAGAAAGAGTAATATGCCTGAGAATACGTCTGCAAAAGTTATTAGGTCGCCAAATTAGTAGATTCCATAGTCTCTCGTGATTGATACCATCGATAAAAAACATTAGTCCAAAGTTTCTACTGGGAACGAAACGCGTTTCTTAGGTGTTTTTTTTTTCGTTTTTCGTTCAATCACCCACTCTCAAATATATTTTTCTTTTACAGTTGTAGCACAAAATATAGACCAAGAACCGTTGAAGGTAGAGTTTTAGTAAATTAGGTTGTTGTAAGTGCATAAATGGAGGGAACAAGAGATGCATATTATGAAAATATATAAGATAGCGGTCGCCCTCGACTTCAAATGGTAAATATGTGTGTGTGTGTGTGTATGTATATATTTACATATATATGTATGTGTATATTTACATATTTATGTATTTACAAAGAACCCCAAAAACATAGTGGTCTACTCAAACACATCTATTCACTAAACATAAACTTTATAGTCGTAATATACAGGGTGTTCATAAAGTCTCTTTGCAATTTTAAAAAAATATTACAAAAGCAAATGAACAGACAAATAATTATTACAAAATGAGGAATACATAGGATTTGGTTTGGTTTAATTTTTTACGGCTTATCAACATCAATGGGTTATTTAATGCTGACAAGATATTTTTAGGATAGTTTCGTATGAATAGAATATGTATTCTTTCTAAGAAATCTGTTTGTAGATCAGGTTTCCTTGATGTATGTTTGTAAAAGGAGTTTAGTCGAGAGTCAAATATATTGCTGTAACAAGCTAGACTATAGTGTCTAGATGTGATAAAATTCTGATGCAATTATGGATGACACAATATTTTAAAAATCCAAACAAATTTCATCATACACCCCGAAAATCGATTCATTTTACTGCGTCCTGGGTAAGACGATAAACTACGTCCAACAGCATGTCCTCTGATTATGAGGTTTTTAGGAGCGTGGAACCACCTCTTAATTGCTGGTGTTTCCAGGTCCACCCTGACGCGAGGTGGTAGCATCTGTTAAGGTCCCATTACAGGCAAATAGTTAACACCCAAACTTGTGTAAAAATAGGTTTTAATACCAGAAATACTTTGTAATGAAAATATTATTACAACAATAATTTTTGGAGGGAAAACTATTATCAGCAATAATTCAAATTTACAGTGAAACATATACTGTTAGAGTGTGTACATTTTGATCTAGTGCGAACAAAATATTACCAAGTGAGTAATTTATTAAAAAAACCTTTTTACGAAAATAAAACCATCCAAGATTGTAAATTCCCTAAAAGAAGTTGTATTGTACTAAAAAAATATGAGTAATTGAAAAATGGTTTAAATATATATGTATACATACACACCTTTTTATACCAAACTATCGCTATGAATCTATTAAAAAAAATTGTTGGTATTAAATGACCCACTGAGGTTGATATGCCATAAAACAAATCAACCAACAACCAACACCACTGAAAATTATATAATCTGAGATAAAACAGAAATCGATTAAACCCTGTCACTCCAGCGGGTCTAAAATATGACCGTATGGTGAAAGAAAGAACACTAAAGCGGTTGTTTCAATTAATTTTCAAAAGGGTGTATATGATGCTTTTGTAAATACCTTATAAGTACATTACAGAAACTATACGCAAAAATAGATTCATATTACTGCACACCACTGCAAATGACCTCATTTGATGAAAAAACAGGAATCGATTAAACGGTGTCACTCCAGTGGGTCTAAAACTGACCGTATGGTGAAAGAAAGAAAACTAAAGCGGTTGTTTCAATTTGCAAAAGGTTGTCGTTTCCATGACTACAACAAATATATTTACTGGATAGACGTGTCTGATTAGACATCTTTTTTTTTTGTTTGTTTTTTTAAACAGTAAGTGATATTCACTGGCTTGACATTTTGAGAGTCTTAAATAAAGAAAATGTGCTATTCGGCAGTGGTCAAATCTGCATCCCCTTATATAGAAGAAACTAGCGTATAGCCCAGTGTGATTTCAGACCACGCCCAGCATAAGCCTTTATGGCAAATATCTAACACAAAATTGTCATCGACATTTGCAAATGCTTCTCAGATTATAAAGACAGTGGTAAACAGAGATTGCGCCAAAGATCCATTACATTGAACAGTGAAATAAATAAATATTCCGAAATTGAAAAGGTCCTAAAAAGCACAATATAAGTGAAACTTATCTTGTGAACCTATTCAAATATTATACTGAATATAAGGAGTTGTTAGCGAACACCGAACAAATAAAGGAAACATTATAGTCATAGATACAACGAGTTACAGATGATCAATTGTAACATTTTTAAAATCGGTATCACCCGATACAAGGCAGTAAAGTCACTAAGACACAAGGGGTTACAGAGTGGGGAAGAATTAGGAACAGAAACATTATTAATACGTAGATGAGAAAAGAGTAATAAGGAGAGCAGTAGATAGCGATTGACATTGCATTTAAATTTTTTGCAGATTAACGTTGGCTAGAAAGCATGGAACCAGAATCGAGTTCCAAAAGTGAGAAAAGAAAATGTTAGCATAGAAATTACGGCTACATATCACCAATTCAACTGTAAATGGTGAGACATCGACACTATCCTTAAATTAAAACAAGTCTTGGTACCAAAGGGAAGAGTGATATTTATTTCTGCTATGTACATAAGATGTGGCACTTCTTCTGTCTTAACGTTAAACCTAGCCACAAACACTGACCCACATATACAACAATATTTCTTCATTATTTACATTATTCGGACTATTATCTTCATCTTTGTTGCCATATTTATTACAACTCCGGCATTCTTCAGGTGATTGGAATGTCGAACTGAACCCTTTATTTCGCTCACTGGGTTAGTCTGTTTTCGTTCCACGTGCCATGTTTAATGGATGTCAGTTATCAGTTATCTCCTATTAATTTTTCCTCTGAAAGTTCCCCACTTAACCGGGTATTGAACTCACACTCTTTGGGTCCTGTCACTAGATCTAACCAACGCCTTTATCCACTGTACCATATGTCCTTGAGGAGATCTGTGTATGAATTTCTGGGTATCATAAACCTAATGTCTTCAGCAACCATTTTTACCAGTGCACATATTGCAATTGTTGGAGTTTTTTGGGTACTTTAATATACTAGTGAGCCAACCAAAATGACTCATTTTATAGTTCACCAATAGAAATATTAACTAATCAGAAAGCGACGTATATAAAGGCAGCCATGTTTTTTTCTTTCTCCGAATATTCACTGCTAACCCCCGAGACCTTCGGAGACTGAAGAATTACGGAACAGCTGTTGGTGGTATTGGCGATATAGTCAGATTCAGTAGAGTGTCTGACTCGTGAGTATTAATCTTTAACGTTGTTTCATTGAACAGATTACGTACTGCGCTGTATTCCATGTTCATAGACTACGACGAACATGGTCAACAGTTATCATTGCATGTTTTTACCAGAGCTCACCAAAACAACGCATTCTTACTTACCTTTCTTACTCCATCCACCAATAATACCTCATAATCAGCATGAAAGCTTTAACTAAACCCCATATGTATAATTTACAGCGAAGAGCTCATCCGAACAATTACTTTGAAATTATTTATAGAATAGACCCAGGGAGGCAACTTTATGGCGATTGGAAAGTGACTGAAGCTGAGCCTCTACATTAGCCGCCAGATAATATTACTGATTCTTCTAGGATTTTCTTTAGGAAGCAAATTGCTACAAAGCGAAATCATTAACATGAAAACTCGAGTCATATTTTTAAATAGCCTGTTCAGATTGAAGCGTTCATATAGATATCATGCGTATCATCCAATGGGTTCAGCAATAGCTAAATTGTCAGATCAATGATTAAAATATCAGATCAATGATTAAAATGGCTTCAAACGAACGGAATACCTAGGTCATAGCGAAGGTCATTCTTTTTCGAACCTCGTGGACTGGCGCTACATAATTACAAAAGTAAAAGAACTGTACCAAATAACAGAAACCCACATCATTTGAAGACATTAAATAGCAAGTGCATCTAAAACGGATAGCACATTTAAGACGAAGTGATTATGTCACTTGTTATATAATCAATAATTTGACATTTCATACTACTTCGAACGAGGAAGTAAAACTTCATCAGTACTGGAAAGAGGCATAACAGGGGTCTCGAGAAACATATTTTCCGAAGAAATTGTTTGATCAGAAAGATTTTATAAATTATAGCGCAGGCTGTTTAGTCAATGAATGTCTGATGTTTCCTTATAAGGAAACGGCTAATATTACCTGTATCATTATCCACTTTCCTTTATTTCATTCATAGAAGACCTCTTTAAATGCCCTGATGTATAGATCAGTTATAGAAAATTTAGCATCTGATATAAGAAAATTGATCATAGAATAGGCTGTCTAGGGATAGTTTCTCTCAACACCGCTAGTTGTTACAAAATCAAAGCATTAACATGAGACTTTCATATGGATGTCAGGCATTACGCAATTCCCGTTAAATAAATACCTAAGCTATCAGGTGAAAACAACCGCTTTCTAAGATCAATGCTTAAAATGACTTTCAGCGAGTGAAGACTGAGGGTCTTGGTGAACATTTTGGACTGACGTTACCGAATCACAAAAAACTGTACCAAATAACAGAAACCACATCAAATTAAGACTTTCAACAGAAAGAACAGCTAAAATGGATATCGCATGTAACTCGAAGAGAAAACAATAACATAATCAAAATGCTGACGTTCCACACTACTCCAAATAACAGGTGAGACAGGAAACCAACATCAATAGTCGAAAGAGTGATAACAGTTACTGGATTTGAGAGTATTATGTTCCTGAAGAAAGGAGAGATTTTAGAAATTTCAATCGTTCCGCTGGCTGCTCGGTCAATGAATGCCAAATCTTTACTTATAAGGAAACAACTAATCTTACCATTACAATTTATACCGGCTCCATGAAACAGCCTGTCGCCTCTGAGTGTTGACTTCAATGTTCAATGTTCACTTTTATATTTACATGCGCTCTATCTCTTATATTGAGTACTTTATATCATACATATAGCACACCTTAAAACTATATTTCTTCATATATATATATATATATATATATATATATATATATATATGTGTGTGTGTGTGTGTGTGTGTGTGTGTGTGTGTGTGTGTGTGTGTGTGTGTGTGTGTGCGCGCGTGTATTGCTGGTATTTTTTTACTATAAAATGTTGCGAAAAACAGCAATTAAAAAGTGGTTCGATGATTCGAAGGTACCCAAAATCTCCCGTTTCTCGATGTGAGGACGTGTTGCCAGACGTAGTTTATCATCATACCCAGGACTATAAATGTAGAGGGTTACTGTTAAAAGGGTTAATGTTGAAAGAGGGACTGAAAATTATGCATATAAGGAAAGTACATACAGATCGGAGAGGTTAATATTGCCGTGTTCAGGGAACATTCACACGGCTTATATAGAGTGTGTAGGGTTAGAAGCTCAAGTACGTGTGCCTAATAAATGAACGTTTATATTAATAAGAAATAAGGTCGGATGGAAATTCAAATAGATGTTAATAATTTCCGATTGAATGTAACAAAATCAAAATGAACTTTGGACAGTTTATTAACACTTCCGCTGCTAACTACGGAGATCTTCGTTTTTCTTATCTTGCTCCAGCTGGCTAAGTACGGAAACCTACGTTTTTTGCATACCGCTGGTATGAGTGTCCCGTTGCGCCATCTATCGTAAAATACGGGAAATTCTAACTGTTCTATCATGCAAATTATTAGTCAGCCTCGATTTTTCTCTACGTCATGGTAGTTTCGTATCTAATTTGAAAATATTCCTGACGAAAATGCGGCTAGCATGACGATGACTCTGAATCAGATCGATTTAGCGAAAATTCTGATTTTGATGATCCCGAGTACGTGCGGGAGGATGGTAATGGTCGTGAAAGTGAAACTGACGGAAATATTAGCGATGATTTGAGCGATCACGGTGATGTTGACGTGAATGTTCACCATGGTCAAGGTGAGGGCCTGTGCAATAAAATATGTAGGTTGAAATTTGGCATTTTCTTGAAAAATGGCTGGCCGGATGGGGGCAGCACTGGGCAAATGAGTAGCAGTGAAAGTGTTAACAATCTTGATCCGGATGTTAAACACCTCAGGCGGAAATTGGAAAGACAATATAAAAAGTTGATTAGTCATACCTTCTCAGTTTTATTTCATGTCCAACGCAGTCTTCAGGGGCCGAGGACAGACTAATCGTTGCATAATTTAAACTTTAATAATGTTATCTTATAAACGCAATATTGGCGCCGTTCATATATTTTACGGAGGATGACAGCTTTCTTTTTTTAAAAAATGTATTTAAAATATATGTGATTTATATTTAAAATAAACGGAGGTTAATATTTTTAAAATGTATTAAATGAAACTACAACTATAAAATGTTATATATGCTTTACAGAGGATAAGTAAATAGAACAAAATTTATAAAAGGAAAGGTTATAATCTACACTAGAAATGAATCTGGATCAACGTATTTTGACAGGTATTTATTTGTATGCCTACATGTAACCATCAATTCATTTCTCTTGTTTAATAAGTTGAGGTTACTTAAGTACTTTTCTAAAAGGAATACATTATATCTATCGCTTATCCCATTGTGGGATTTGGTTTTATCTACAATGTCCCACGTAATTATTGGTGTATTACTACCGTTCTTTAATTGCCAGAAATGTTTGGAGAGAGCCGTGTTATTCATGTATCTTATATTACCTAAAGTTATTCGATGATGATAAAAACGAAATTTCCAAGTATTTTCAGTGGACCCAATATAAAATTTGACATCGCTATCGGAATGTATGCTAGATTGATATACAATATTTTCAGCCATACATTGACCGTCTAAGGGACAGATCGTGTCTTTTCAGCAGCTGCATTTATTTTTTGTAAATTTATTAACGTTGTTTTGTTGGTGAGAAAGTTCATTATAATAGTTAGATATCGGTAATTTCTCCGCGTATATTGCGAACTGAAAAGCCTTCAAAATTCGTAAAACTAAAAAGGAATAAGGTATAAACTACATTACAAATAATGCCGCATATTATATTACCGAAAGAAATCCATGATTATTGCACTTGAACGAAATTTATCAATCTAAAATGGTCACAAATTCTTCAAAAGAATGTAATCAAGAATTAACATTTAGACAAATAGAATATAAAAATGCTCCCCGAACACATCAGTGAAAGATTCCGAAATTTGAATCAAAGAAGAAATGTACACAGATACGATTAAATGTTAAACAACGCATTGTTTAATTTAGTTTCACGCCATTGAAAACTTCACAGCCCAGTTACTCTCCTTACAAATGCACATCCACAAAAAATATTTTATTTAAATAAAAATGAAGTAACGAGGGACTAAAAAAATAATTAATTTCATAGTTTTGAGCAGGGTAGCCTAGTTAAAAAAAGGACCCTGCTAAGTTATGAACTCTCTCCAACATACTGTAACTAAGTTCTGGTCAGCATAGTTAGGAGTGTAAACTACAGGTACTTATTTAGTTGAACCCCCACTGAGTCAGGTTGTGACACAAGGTCGTTTTTTAAAGCGGGGACCCGAGCGTTTTCACTCGGGTCGCTGGTCTAAGCTGGTCATAGATTGTCCAAACTGGTCAGAGCTGGTCTACGCTAGTCATAGCTGGTCAGAGCTTGTCCAAGCTGGTCAGAGCTAGTCATAGCTGGTCTTGGCTTGTCATAGCTGGTCCAGGCCAGAGCCGGTCCAAGCTAGTCGTAGCCGTGATACTACCAGCGCAGGGTACCCTACACCAGGTAAGTATGATTGTAAAGTACAGGTAGACTATATGGATTGAGCGGGCGCCAGTAATGAGGATTTACTAGCCATCATGACAGGCTGGTATGATCGTAAAGGAATCGCTAGTTATTATAATTATAATTATTATTATTAATATTATCGATCTCGTTTCCTATCAATCGAGCTACATCTTTTCATATCTATCTATCTATCTATCTATCTATCTATCTATCTATCTATCTATCTATCTATCTATTTATGAAATGCTATTCATGTTGTTTTAACCGCTATAGATAAAGAATTGTTAACATCTCTTCTTACAAAGGTGGTTTTCTTTGGATTGTATTATGCTAGATTTTTTCTTTTTAAATCTAAATTTGCGAATTTCGCATCTATCACAAGGCATCGTTTCTTTGTCAACAAAGGAAAGATAAAATTGTTTGTCCAAAGAGCATCGCTAACTGCGCCAAAACACGAAACGCGTATCTTTGGTAAAGAAATAACTCAATATATAAGCTGCAAGTAAGACAAAAAATAAAAGCAAATCCATAACTCTCTCACAACAAGTGACAATTTTTGTTACCATTTTTCATTCTTTTTGCTTCATATCTTTTATTTGTTTAATTTTATATTTTTTTAGATTTGGTTAACAACGTTTCTATCGGGGATCGTTTTTAGTATGGGAGTTATCTCTTTTTCTTCTTGCTGTATTGACGAGCAAACAAGATTTATCTGAATTTTTTATATGGTGTTTTGTTAAAAATCTTCGCATTGTGTTCTACTGTACACAATGCTGTCAAGCTAGCCAGTCGCAGACTATTCAAAATTTTGGGTCATTTTTTTTATTCAGTGCTATTACAACCACTTATTATTTACAGACACTAACTTTATAACGAATACTGATCTTCGCTATACATAACAAAATCTGATACACTGTCAAGATTATGCAAAAGCCACATGTATAATACACCTAAGGATTGGCAAACTCGTCACCGTGCCATGGTAACCGTTCCTCCAAAATAAGACAGAGTTTATTCAGCATGCATATTACAATCTGACAAGATCTTAGTAAGAGCGTAGCCAATGAGATTTGAAATTATTCTACTAATGCGAGAACTCCAAGCTAATTTCCAGGAAAATAACGGAAAAACTGATAGAGAAAATAGGCCACGACATGTCTTGGATGAATAAGAACCTACGTGAAATATCTGGTGAGACACAGAAAACGGTGAATAACTTCACTGAAGAGTAGCTTAACAAGCAGACAATCCCAGCTATGCACTACAGTGTGAGAAATGCAAACGCAAGCAGGTGTATTTAAGGAACTACAACACTCATAACACACACACACACACACACACACACACACACACACACACACACACACACACACACACACACACACACACACATATGTATTTATATGAGAGAAATGTATGACAAAGAAGAAAGATTTTTCGTGTAATGCGTTTTGTCATTTAGGACTTCATCAGACTATATATATATATATATATATATATATATATATATATATATATAGAGAGAGAGAGAGAGAGAGAGAGAGATACAATTTTTATATATATTATTTATATATTATATATGCGCAGTACTTATTGGAAAACACTCAATATCAGCGATAAAGCTAACTTGCGTTGATGTGAGTTTGTGACCCTGGGTTTCAAACCCAGGGTCACAAACTCACATCAACGCACTAAATACATACATACATATATATATATATATATATATATATATATATATATATATATATATATATATATATATGAGGAAATATAGTCTTAAAGTGTGCTATATTTATGGGATAAAGTGCTCAATATCAGAGATAGAGCGTGTGTAAATATAAAAGTGGACATGGAAGTCAGCACTTAGAGGCGACAGTCTGTTTCATGCTAGTGCAATCGTCAGGCCTGACGATTGCACTAGCAAGGTGATGAAGTTAGAATTATAACTGTCACAAACGTATGTGCATCCTATAAATGACGATATGTGTAAAACGATTTCACAGAACAGAATGTATGAACTATTCATATTTATACTACTATTTACTATTCACATTCAAAATTATTTATTCAAATAAAATTTATACATCATGCTTTTCTATAATTTCCTAATATGAGAATAATTTTTTTTTTAATAATTTCTTTTCCGGTGAAGACCTAGTCTAGGAAACAGTTTGACACATGACGTCAACTATACAATAGACGTATATGTAAATTCTGACATTTTTAGTACCAATGTTTAGCCAATATAAGTTCAAAGATTTACTTAAGATGGTAATTGCGTGGTGTTGTATGAGCATAAGATAGGGCAAATAATTGGAATTCATGGGCCTATACAGGAAAGATAAATGTTAACCATATACATGAAAAGGTCAATATTATATTGATTGGGAAAACATCTTGCCGAGAGTTTGTTCCACAAAGGAGCAGTTCTTGGGAAGAAGCTGTCCGAATGGAACTTACTCCTTACTAATAGAATATGAAGGGAATGGAGATAATTCACTCTTGTGTACGTGGCCGGGGGGATCCCAGTTGTAAAGGAGGTGGAATTAAGGTGTTGTAGCATAACTACGGATGGTAATGGGTTTGTCCACATTCACATAAATACAGTAGTAAATACTGCATGTTGGTCTGTAGTTGGAGAAGAGCCTCCAGCTGTGCTGGTCAAACTCTCTGTCTCCGGACAGAGAGGATCCCCAGACGAGTCTATGTCGAAAGGCAGAGTTTCGTCTCGGGAAAAAGCTACGGGGTCTACGGGGAATTTTTGGTCGAGCCTACGGGTTCGCATAATCCTCATTAAATTCGGGCATGAGCCACATTGACGGCGTGGGGCGGTTGGTAGATATCCTACAGTTGAAGATCCATTGATTCACTTCTAGCAGTTGACTACTACTTCTATGCATCGCTGGTGAATCTTTCATGTGTTGTTATTGGCCTAACTATTATCGTTCATTACCAACCCTCGTGTGATTATTCTATTCGGTAACCTTCCCTAGGTTACAACATTTTGGCGACGAGGATTAGCCAAAATAACAAAATAAGGATTGCAGCTTATCCGACCATATTATACGGATAGGGCAGCTAGAAGCTTAATAAAGTTTCTTCTGGGAGACAGGGGTTGTAGGGTGTAAAATTATTAATCATCCGTAAGGCCTTGTAAACGATTTTGAATTCTATCAGGGCAGCCAAATGAGGACTCGGCAGCTCCAATCCTGATATGGTAGCAATATATGTTAGACCATAGCAAAACATGTCGTGTCTACAATGATGACAACATACAGTTCTTAATGATGGTTTAACAGTTAGAAGATCTTGAAAAATACAGAAACAAATAATAATTTTAGTCAGTTTATCCATAATTCTGAATCAGCTATACAGGGTGGTCACTGAAAGATTGAATTATATAAAACAAAAATAACTTTTACAAATATGTGTATCTTGGTGTAGTAAAATTTGGAGCAATTGAATCTTGTATGGAAACACTTTTAAATCCTGTTTCAGAATCTTCGCAAGCGATGGTCTGGCGATGCCAGGTAGAGCTAAGCGACGACGGGTAGAAGTTGATGGAACCTCAAAGACACACTACCGTACAGCTTCCATCGCTGCGTCAGTGCGAACAGTGCGCTTAGGACCTCTTCCCGGAAGATCGCTGACTGATCCAGTTCTTTCAAATCGGGCGATTATGTTTCGAATCATGGAGATACTCGGGCATTAAAATGTTGCCGGAATTTTCTCGGAGTTGGAGTAATTGATCTTTCATTGGAATAGAAAATGTCAGTGAGTTTTAGTCGTTGCAGGACATCAGATGTAGGCATTTTAATCTCTAAGATTAACGTACAAGTATAACGTACAAGTAAAAAGTAAATGAAAAAAAGATTGCAAACGAACAAGTTCTGATTTTTCTAAACCCTTCAATTTTTCAGTGGACACCATATATAACATCTAATTGAAGAATTAAAAAATACAATGAAAATTAGCAAACTTGTAGGTTGAATTTAAAGAAAGAATGTTTGAATGAATTCTTATTCCCTGAAAAATATCACACAGGAATTGTGATATGTTGTAAGAATCAGGGAGAAAATTTGCTGTATTCTTAACATTGGAGTCTAAATGTATGCATCCATTCTGAATTGCATCAACGATTCATGTTGCTGGTGCCATTGCATGTCTAATGGTATGGCTTATATTATTTTCGTATAGATTGTGTATCTTGGAACCAATAAAATATCGTTTAAACGCCGCAGGCTATCGAAGTATTATGCTAGACGACGACGCTCTAATTTTGACTAGGGTACACCCATCCTCTGTTGACCACTTCCAGCAGAACACCCCCCACACACAAACACCCCACACGCATATATATATATATATATATATATATATATATATATATATATATATATATATATATATATATATATATATATGTGTGTGTGTGTGTGTATATATGTATATATATCTATATATCTATATATATATATATAGTGGCAGATGGAAGCAACTTAAGAGTTTTTTTTTTCTGGTAACGTTGCCTTCCCAATCAACAGTTTTTGAGGAGGAAAGAGTGTTTGGAGAATTTAACACAATACTGAAGGCAAAAGGGACAAAGGAAAGTAGCGAATAACCTGCCTTAGAAGTTTTGTAAATGGTTGGGCGAATAGGTAGTGCGAAGAATAGTAAAAAACAAACTTTGCTAAATATTGCATATAGAAGAATTAAAATTTTCAGGTAATTTTGATGGCATACCTAAACATTTCAGATCTGACAGTGTGATAAAATCTATTTAACAAAGCATGCAACATCTCGATTTATAATTGAACATTTAGACCGTCCAGATGATTTGGCTTCGTTATTTAAAACTCGTATGATTCACGGGACCTATGTAAAGAAATATTAAGTAAGCTGGCGAAACTATCTTTCAAAAATATGCAGATGATACTGCGTTGATGGCTGATACAGAATGACAACTACAGGAACATAAGAAAAAAGGCAATAAATGTAAGCGTGTGCAAAGAATGAGTCATCAACTGTGAAAATGAAACCTGGTTGCCAACCAAGGATATAGGACCCAGTCTGTCCTGTTATTCGACTCATAGATGACTGGGAGAAGGAGAAGAGATGGGGTTTGCAGGGGCATTTGCGCGTAACTTAAGGTAAAAAACCGGACTGGAATTCGAAATCGACTCTTCAATTATCTCATACCGTGCTGGAGGCGGCAGAAATGCGGTTTTAAAGGAGGATGCTGAGAATTTCTGGACGTATCGAATAAGCAATGAGGAAGTCTTAAAGAGAATGGTAACAAAAAGAACACTTATGCACAGAAAGACACAGCTGAAATTTTTGTACTGGGTAAGACGCTAAACTACATCCGCGTCCTGGGTAAGACGATAAACTACATCCGCGTCCTGGGTATGACGATAAACTACATCCAGCAGTAAGGACTCTGATCAGGAGGTTTTGAGGAGCGTGGAACAATATCTTAATTGCTGGTGTTCCCAGGTCCACCCTGACCCGGGGTGGTAGCACCTGTTAGGGTCCCCACAATGGGCAAATACTTAACTATTACCAGCAATACTTTTTTTGAAAAAAATTATTACCAGCAATACAATTTTGAAGGAAAAATATTACCAGAAACAGATTTTTGACAAAATAAAATATTACCAGCAATAAAAAATGTTCTTGGCATTAAATAACACATTGAGGTTGATATGCCGTAAAACAAAATAAACCAAACCAATCTAAACCAAAGAATACATAATTCTATTCATACGAATTTATCCTAAAAATGTTGTTGGCATTAAATAACCAATTGAGGTTGATATGCCGTAAAACAAAATAAACCAAACTAAACAGCTGAAATTTCTTAGAGACATATTGAGGAAAGAGGGCTTGGAAAAATTAACACTCAAAGAGCATATCGAGGGCAAGGGAGATAAGGGAAAGGTAGTGCGCTACTTAGCTGACGACCTTGTGTGAACGGATGACTGAATGTTGAGGTTTTTTTTTGCCAAGGGATCAAAACTGATAAGGACCACAATCGATAGAGAGTTCTGTAGAGCAATGATCGCCCACGTCCTGAAGGGACATGGCACATAGTAAAAGAATATTGATGTGATAGATCTTGGGATATTTTTAAAAATTTAATCTTTATTCCATCTGACGTTTATTGACGACTCTTTATGAAATTTTGTTCCAATTACCATTATACTAAAAATGGCACCCGGTGCTGCTTCGGCCATGTACCTACTTTTGTGCACTTGAATCATTTCTTTTGTTTTTAAAGATGTTTTCAGTCTAGAGAAATATTGTTAGAGAAATTGTAATTAAATGTGATTAATTGATTTGTTTGTTTTACGGCATATCAACTCCTTATGGGTCATTTAATGCCGAAATTGAATTGTTCTGGAAACTTTGGAGCGATGGAATTATGATATGTTTTATTCTGCTTTCACAACTGAATGGCTAGTAGATGATACTATTGGGATGGTGCATAATTATCAGGTGTTTTTTATACAATATTTATTATGAAAAAAGAAACATAACAATTTGAACAACACATTTAAATGATTATTCCGGAGCATATGATTATCGACACGCATTTTTATAACCTGAAATAAAATATTTTCATTATAAAAAGTAGACTAAACAGTAATTTTTATCAACTTATAACTCGCCTACAAAAAACGCTTATGCACCAACTCAATAGTTTCTTTGGATATAATTATTAAATGTGGTGAAAGGTGCCTTTTATATTGTAGTTTTGCTGAAGTTAATATTGGATTACAGCTTGATTTCTTTAAGAAATTGTAGGATTTTATATGAACTAATATCATGAAAGACTTCTTTGATGTCCGTTGTTTGGTTGTTTGATATTGTTTAGAAGCATATCCACGTCTACAGGTTATTTAATGCTGAAATGTAAATATTTTGTACGTAACTTTCTGGTGAACACTACATATATTTTGAACGCAGTTTTATGGTTTCAACTACAGACATTTTGTACATATTTTCAGATTTCAGACAAATTTCATTCAAATGCGAAAAAGAACACAACGATAAATATAGGCGTCGATTTCTGAAGTTCCACAGTGGGGATACGAGTCTTGGAGATCACGTTTGTCGAGGGTGTTAATTTTAGGGGTAAATTGCTCTCTATTAATCACTACAGAGATCCTTCCCTGCCTCCATTAGAATGTCTGACGCTCAACTTCTCGAGAGCACCTCTCTGCGGATCCTCGGTCTCACGTTGTCTGCTGACCTGAGATGGAACAATTACATTGAGTCAATTGCTTCGTCCACCGCAATGAAAGTTGGCTCCCTGTGCCGCGCCAGGAAATTTTTCTAAAGGAATCGATCCTTCAAATCTACAAATCCTCCATTCGCCCTTGCATGGAGTATTGCTGCCATATATGGTCAGCTGCCCCTTCTGTTTGCCTCGGGGTTCTTGATAAAATCCAGAGACGGATATACATTGTAATTGGCCCTGAACTGGCATCTCGTCTGCAGTCGCTCTCTCACAGACGTGACGTCGCCTCTCTGTCTTTTTTACAAATACTTTCATTGTAATTGCCCCGATGAGCTGTTTGCGCTTGCTCCCAGACTTCCTAAATTCAAGCGTCCTACACTGTTGAAACTGTTAAATGTAGCCGTCTCTTCTATTCCAATAGCTTCATATCTCGCACCTCTCGATTGTGGAACTCTCTTCCCTATTCCTGTTTCCCTGATAGCTATAATCTCCAACAATTCAAATGTAATGTCAATCGACATTTCCAGTTGCCTTGAACTGTCCACTATCCTTCTCCTCCTCCTTCTCCTCCTCCTTTCCTCTATCACTCCTATCTGCTCTCGCTCCAAATCCTCTGCAACCCCTTGCGTGCTAGTAGCTTCCCGCCTTGCTTGGAGTGAAAATCTTTTTATATATATATATATATATATATATATATATATATATATATATATATATATATATATATAATGTTTTAAGTGTTATTTCGGAAGTCATTAATGTAAAATTATAAAGAGAAAACTTTAATCATTAGAGATGAGTAATATATTTTTATTCAACTATTATGATAATATATTAGAAAAGAAGTAAAAGTTGTATTTTAAAATCTCTGGTCGATTTAAGCTTAATTCGTGTTGGTGACTATAATCCTGTTAGGGTTAAATCCTCAAATTCATTCATGCATAATTTTCGTCGTCAATTTGGGGAAAATCCGCTGATTCAGATTGACGTAGGGAATTGTATATGAACGAAAGATTTTCCATAGCATCTAAAATCTGAGTCGCTTCCTATCTATCTATCTATCTATCTATCTATCTATCTATCTATCTATCTATCTATCTATCTATATAATCTAATGTAATCTATCTCATCTAACTAAGCTGTCTATCCATCTATCTAATCTAATCTAATCTGTCTGATCTGATCTAAACTATCTATCTATCTATCTAATCTAATCTATCTAAACTCATCTAATCTATCTATCTATCTAATCTAATCTATCTAAACTCATCTAATCTATCTATCTATCTATCTATCTATCTATCTATCTATCTATCTAATTTAATCTATCTAAACTCATCTAATCTATCTATCTATCTATCTATCTATCTATCTATCTATCTATCTAATCTAATCTATCTAAACTCATCTAATCTATCTATCTATCTATCTATCTATCTATCTATCTATCTATCTATCTATCTAATCTAAGTTATCTATTGATCTATCTATCTATCTATCATATGTACTTATAGAAAATATAATGTTGAAATTAGATCGCGTTTTTTTTTTTATAGTGAATAATCGAACTCTGGCCTTTCACATATGAAGCTGCTGAGGACTTTAGTGCTGAGTATAATCAAGCTTTATTATTCGTCGTCTTGCAGTTGGTACTGGAAAGGTCAGGTGTCGCAAAAGAACGTCGAAATAGCCACTGGTCAGAGAAACAGAGACAACATGGAAAAGATACAAAGACGCTTTTAAAAAGACACTGATTCTTATCGTATCTTTTACTGTTCAATGGGACAAAAAGACTGCAGACAAGAAAATATGTCAATAGAAAGTGTTCTTTTTTCCGAAGAAACTCGCAGACCAAGAGATTTGAAAAAAATGCCGCGTCACAAGTAGGAAGTTTCTAAACATTCACCTAAAACCTTTGTAATAGAATTTGCTTGTCTTTAATAGTATCATCAGCTATCAGCAGGCCCGCGAAAATCGGAAACGTCATATTAGGTTTTTCTTATTTTCTTTATTTGCTGTGTCCCCTCAGGTCGTAGGTGATCATGTCTCTCCACAACTTCCTATCCATTGTAGCTCTTAATAAATTAAGTTTGTTTGCTATTTCCCCTAAAACCTGTGCCGGCAGTCATTTACTCAAGCTCACTAAGTGATTTATGCGTTGTTTTCCTCTGTCCCCCTCGACTTCAATCTGTCCTATGTGTATCAGATATTCCAAGCCCTATTTCCGCATTATGTACTCTAGAAATTTAAAGTGCCTCTTCCGGATGTGACCTTTTTGTTATCCTTTTCTGTAAGACTTTGTTATTGCTCGCATCTTCGGTCCATGACATCCTAAGCATCCTTCTGTAGAACAGATTTTCTTTTGCTTCCAGCTTCTTCTTCCCCTTTGATGTGTTTGTACAAGCTTCAATACAGTTTAGTACTCACTAAGCATGTTATGCATTGTTTTCATCTATCCTTTTTCAGTTCAGTATGTCCTGTGCATATCAGATTTCCCAAGTCCTCTTTCCTCGTCATATTCCATAAACATTTCAATTGTCTCTTCCTGATGTTAATTATAAGTTTCCTTTTTCTTTCCATTGTCTCTAAAATGTCTTTTTTGCTCACATATTAGGTCAATGGCATCCTCAGCATGCTTTCTCTGGAACCATAATTCTGCTACTTCATCTCTCTTCTTCAGCTTTGAGAAGATTGTCCAGCATTCATTGTCATATAGGAGGACAGATATCACGTAACAATTCAATATTCTTTGATTCTAACAAAATCGTTCGGTTTCGTAATGTTCTGCTTAGCTTTGGGAATGCATTTTGTCTATCCAAATGCACGGGCTTCAGTGTCGTATTTTACGCGCTAGCTTAAAACATTTCTTAGATATTTAAATACTGTACAAAATAACGCAGATATTATAGCGTTTACAATGTGAATTTTATATACCAAGTCGACGTATTCTTTATACTTCAGTAGGATGGAGACAAATGCCTCAATCAATTCGTCGTTGCTAAAACTCGGTCCATGCTAAACTTAGCGAAGTCTAATAGTGATGATTGAAACAGATTGAAGCCTGGATCGGTTTCATTTTTGAGCATAAAATGCTGGCTTTCTGATAGCATAAAATTCGAAAATAATATTTTTTAAAATCGAGATCTTAATCACAAGGCTCGGGTGGCGAAATACTTGCTACAGCCCAGTGTATCAAACCTAATAATGTGGACAATTCTGCTGAAGTCGTCACTCTAATTGAGAAAACCCTTCACGAAGGCCAATGCAATTATCGTATAAGTGGATAGTGTTTCGCATTGAGCCATTTCTCCATCCACCCGGTTAATGGTTAAGGATTTCTCTACCTAAATCGTGTGGCATGTCTGACCATTTTGACGGCACCCGAGTGTCCACTTACCGTCAAAGTAATTTGAAATATACTCGACATGCCTGAGACCGGATCTCTGGGTTCTAAGTTCCCACTAAGCAAGAACCGACGAAACACAATAGCGTCGATTTGGAGGAAGAAATCGATTTCATTATATTTCAGTTAAGCTTGCATTGCTGTTGGTGATAGACAGTTTAATTTCGCGCCTACGTTTTGGATGTGGTTATGCTAATTGATGTATAAAGTTGAAGTGTGTCAGGACGAATTCAGTATCTGCCTTCAGGATTCGGAGGGGTAAGAATTCATGCAACCTAAGCAAAGTGAACCTTAATTAGCATCATGAATAGACAAAAGAGACTGGGTCTTGGCAAATATGGTAAACTAGTTAATTAGTCCGTGAGTCATTTGGTTTTCCGAATTAGATGAAGCAAATATATTATTATTCTTTGACGATCTTTCTTTTCGTTCATCTTTTAATTACAACGTCGAACCGATGTTTACATTCTCTGAATCAGAACTGGATGTGGGATCAAACCCTGTGGAATGTACTTCCCTACTTCATATAATCTGCTTAATTATAATAGTAGAATATAACATGATCTGAGCCTTGCTTGCGTTTAAAGAATAACGAATAGACTATTTTGCTGGTTCCAGTAAAATAGAGACAAAACTGTCCGTCTGTCTGTTTGTCTGACTGTCTGTCTATCTATCTATCTATCTATCTATCTATCTATCTATGTTAATATTTTATCTAACTATCTATCTATATATATATATAAATATATATATATATATATGTTAATATTCTATCTATCTGTTAACATTTTAACTATCTATCTATCGATTAATGTTTTATCTATGTTAATATTTTATCTATCTGTTAATATTTTATCTATCTATCTATCTATCTATCTATCTCTTAATATTCTATCTATCTGTTAATATTTTATCTATCTATCTATCTATTAATATTTTATCTATGTTAATATTTTATCTATCTATCTGTTAATATTTTATCTATCTATCTATCTGTTAATATTCTATCTATCTGTTAATATTTTATCTATCTATCTATCTGTTAATATTCTATGTATCTGTTAATATTTTATCTATCTATCTATCTGTTAATATTCTATGTATCTGTTAATATTTTATCTATCTATCTATCTATCTGTTAATATTCTATGTATCTGTTAATATTTTATCTATCTATCTATCTGTTAATATTCTATGTATCTGTTAATATTTTATCTATCTATCTATCTATCTATCTATCTATATATATATATATATAAATATATTAATATTTTATCTATCTATGTTAATATTTTATCTATCTGTTAATATTTTATCTATCTATCTATCTATCTATCTATCTATCTATCTTTCTATCTGAATAAATGAATTGGTGATCAGTTAAATATTTTAGCTGTTAGTATGGGTTACTTATTATCTTATAGCCTTCATCAAAATTTTCACAGTTGCCTTTGGTAACTTTTGTACAATTTCGTTTTAACATTATTTGCAGCAGGTTTTTATTTCTTTCCAGATATTACCTTTAATTAAATATTGCATTTTATTCTCATATACATCTCTTGTAATTACAAACTGCAAGTTTTCTATTACATTGACATTTAGAGAAGCCTGAGTCCATTTATTTAATTCGGATTCGTCGAAAATCTTTTTGACAATACTATTCAGTTTTGCAGAAAGTGAAGGGACATTGCGTTGCGTGGACCGACGATTCAGCATAAAATGTCTTGTCTCTGCTACGGACAACTATAAAAGCATCTTGTCGAAAAACTTCATAAATTCTCTGCATTTACCAGGAGACCAGCATGGGATTTGATGAGACATATTACTACATATCCCCACTGTTGTCATCAAAAGACTTTTTTTTCCCATAAAGACCCTAATCTCTATCCCAGCCATTAAATTTATTCCATGTCGTTCTACATTTATTAATAAAATGATTTTTTGAGAAATAACTTTTAATGTTCTTCGCCTAACTTTTATATTTTTTCTTGGAGTTGTTTACTTAAATAGTAATTTGTTTTCTTTCATGTCTTCCTCCAGTGTCCTTAATATCCTGCGATTTTCTTTCTCCTTATTTACATTCACAACTTCAGCTTAAAAATATTTTCTTGCTGGCTAATATATATTTTTTGCGTTATTATTCTTTAAGCATTTTCTTAGATCTCTTTATATGACATTCTCAGAGCTATATTCTTTTTTGGTTTATATCTTGCCATTATTTTCAGATTTCTTTCTTTTTTTTTATTATTCTGTGATCTCTGGTTGAGGCTTACGCAATTTCCAATGTTGGGTTCCCATACAATGTTCTGTTCCTATTTGAAAAATTAGTTTTTTTTTGTTTTTTTTAAGCATTTCACCCCAAGAAAGGCGGGAAGCCACTATCACGCAAGGGGTTACAGAAGATTTGGAGCGAGAGCAGATAGGAGTGATAGAGAAAAAGGATAAGAAGGATAGTGGGTGGATCAAGGCAACTGGAGATGTCGACTGACATTACATTTGAATAGTTGGAGATTATAGCTATCAGGGAAACAGGAATAGGGAAGGGAGTTCCACCGGCGAGAGGTGCGGGATATGAAGCTATTGGAGTAGAAGAGACGGCTACATTTAACAGTTTCAACAGTGAAAGGGTGAGAGCGGGATGCCAGCCTGGTAGGACGCTTGAATTTATGAAGTCTAGGAACCAGCGCAAGAAGCTCATCGGAGTCATTACCATGAAAGTATTTGTAAAAAAGACAGAGAGAAGCGACAGCGCGTCAGTGAGAGAGCGACTGAAGACGAGGAGCCAGATCAGGGCCAATTAGATTGCATATCCGTCTCTGGATCTTATCAAACAGAAGGGGCTACTGACCATATATGGCAGCAATACTCCATGCGAGTGCCAATGGTTGATTTGTAGATTTGAAGGATTGACTCCGGCGAGAAACGTTTCCTAGAGTGGCACAGAGAGACAACTTTCTTGTTTCTCTTTTGAGTTTATATGTTTATTACAACCGCAACGGTCGTTCTATACCTGAAATAAAAAAAACAAAAAAACGAATAAAAATATATCTACAAAGTCAACAGAAATCCGATTCTTAAAAAGAATGGTGGAAATAACATGGACTAAACACGTGAGCAACGACAAAAGTTTAAAGAAAACGTAAACAAATATGGACGCTAGACATGAGGAGTGGAATGACCGATGTATGTTTTATAAAATGTTTTCATTTTTCAAAACACGGTCAAGATATTGTGTCCATGTTCGAAATTAATATTACTAAGTGTTGGTTTTTATAAATAAGGCTTCCATTATTTCTAGCCTTTTTTGCATGTAGATGATGCTATTATATTAGTATTGTCAACAAGTATGTTACGAATAGTGTCCGGTCAGTTTCCATGAATATTTAAATGAGATCTAATTAAGCTATGGTCAGAAAGGGCGGTGATCTCCCTTCTCTCCCCATAAGTGGTCATCCACGCCTGATTTTTCCACTTCCCATCGTGTTACAGCTTTCTGGTCTTCCTGAAATCTTACCTTAAGGGGGCAGCCTGTCTCCCCTTTATATTACTTTCCGCAGCTGCACCGGATAGCGTACACACAGTCTTTAGTCATGTTCTCCTCTATGGGGGGCTTACTCGGGAGAGATATCTTCGAAGTGTCGTCAAGCTTTTGAAGGTTGTCCTGATGTTATATAGACCGCATATCCTTTGTATTTTCTCTGATAACCCTTTCACATAAGGCAGGCAGACTGTTTTCTGAGTGTTGTTGTCCTCCTGTTGTACTCGCCTATCCCAATATTTTGGGGCTGCTGCCATGTACCCAGGGGAGTTGTTACTTATACTGACCAATTCTTTAGCTAATGTCTCTGGGTTACCACTTACGACTTTTGCTCGGTGTTGCAAGCAGCGGACGATCCCTTTCTTTACGCTGTATGGTGGTGGGAGTTGAAATTGAGGTACTGTCCGGTGAACGTTGGTTTACGGTATACCGATGTTTTGAATCCATGCTCTGTTCGAGATATTAGAACATCCAGAAATGGGAGTGTGTTGTTACTCTCTTTCGTCATTGTGAACTGTATCGAAGGTCTTATTGAGTCCACATGGTCCAGTAGAACCTGAACATATTCTTGATGTGGCCAGAGTATGAAAGTGTCATCTACGTACATTAACCATATAGTTGGCTTTAGAGATATAGATTATAATGTCATTTCCTCAAAGTATTCCATGTATATATTCGCCATTGCTGGTGATAATGGCGAGACCATTGCTAAGCCCTCATCCTGTCGATATATGTGTGATCCCATTCAGAAAGTCAACATTTCCATTATCTATTGGAATACTGGTCCGTTCTTCTAGGGATGAGTCAGAGGCCAATCTGTCTCTGACTATTGAGAGTGCCTCCTCCATGGGTATCTTGGTGAACTCACCACGTCCAAGCTCACCATCTGGTTGGATAGGATGGGAGCATCTTTGATTATTTCCACGAAGTGGACTGAGTTTCGGACGTATGAAGGAGACTTTCCAATCAATGGGTCAATTATATCTACAAGGAAGCGACTCAGAGTGTAGCACAGACATACTTGGCAACTAACAATCGGCCCGAGCGAGATACCGTCGTTGTGAATCTTAGGGAGACCGTAAATGTGAGGTAGCTTGTTGTAACGCTGCGATAACTGCCTGTACGTATTAGGTGCGAAGTGATCCTTGTTCTTGATTAGTATATGTGGCAGTTTGCGTTCCGTTTTCATTGTAGGATCCTTTTTTACTCCGCTGTAGCTACCATTGCTAATGAGGTCTTCCAGCTTTCTTGTATAATCTTATTTGTCCATCACTACAGTTGCACTGCCTTTGTCAGCCGGGAGTATGATGATGTTTTTTCCTCTGTAGGGATCCGATCGTCAGCCTCTCCAGTTTTGTTATGTTAGACCTGGGCGGCTTGGCCTTCTCCAAGGTCTGTCTCACCTTCCATCTCAGTTCATCCGCCTGAGCCTGAGGGATGTTCAAGGCCACCTCCTCGACTCTGTCAATGATGTCCAAGTATGGCACTCGCCTGATGGTTGTGGCGAAGTTGAGACCCTTATTCAATACTGTCTCCTCACAGGCTGATTTTGACTACTGCTTTCACTGGTGGGTGATGGAACTTGTGCGTCGCCTTCTGATCTTTCAATCTATTTAATTTTTGTACTTGTCGAGCCTTGACAACATCGAATTCATGTTTGAAGGATTTATCCAGGTCATTTTGGATCCTTCTCTGGTCTTCTTCATTAGTAATTCTGTTGAAGAAATCCTCGAGCCTCTGATAGATATGAGCTCGTAGTCTCTGTTTTATCCAACGGTTGTATTGGATTCTCTTTCTGACAAGGGAATCTCCCGCTTTCTCTGCGACCAGACAGGCTCTCCTTGAATTGACGGAAGGTCTTGGTGCCAAGCCTGAAGGGATGAGTTGTAGGTCCCTGCATCGGTGCAGGAACGTCAGATGGTTCGATATTCGTGTCAGTTTCTGGTAGGAGTTTTCAATTTGTCTCCATATTTTTGATATATCGGGTCAGTACCGATCCTTCAGTATCTGTCTATATTTCTGAGATGAGGTATTATGTACATTATTTACATTATTCGGACTATTGTCCTCATCTTTGTCGCCATATTTATTTTAACGTTTCGGCAACTGTACGCTCCGGCCTTCTTCAGGTGGTTGGAATGTCGAACTGAACCCTTTATTTCGCTCACTGGGGTAGACTGTTCTAGTTCCACGTGCCATGTTTAATGGATGTCAGTTATCAGTTATCTCCTGTTAATTTTGGCCTAAGATATTAAGATTGGCCTCTGATTCATGCCTAGAAGAACGGAACAGTATTCCAATAGATAGTCTGATGGATATGTTGACTTTCTGTACACAAACAACACACTTCGGATTGGGATCACGCATATATCGACACGATGAGTGTTTAGAAATGGGCTCACCATTATCACCAGAATGGTAAATATATACATGGAATACTTTGAGGAAATAGCATTATAATCTATCTCTCTAAATCCAACTATATGGTTAAGGTACGTAGATGACACCTCCATACTCTGGCCACAGCAGGAAGATGTTCAGGTTCTTCTGGACCATGTGAACTCAATAAGACCTTCGATACATATGTCCGTTTTTTGAATGGATCGAAATACAGACACACAATGGTTGTTATGTAGTAATAAAAGCATTTGGAACACCAAGTTGTGGGTAAGAATGATCACCGATGTCCTGAAAGGACTTCATGCTTAAAAGAAGATTTTTTTCAGATTGTTGATATGACTGTTCTGCATTTTGAATCTTGCGATTTTCGCTTTTGATCCATCGATCAATTTGCAGAGGCTTCACTTTTAAATAAGTTTTCTTCTTCTTGTAGATACCGTATCTCTTCTGAACGTGGTCTATCGTAAACCTGCACAATTTCCTATCCCTTGTAACACTCAGCAACTTTGTCTTTTTCCTTCATTCCCATCTCACTATTCATTCACAAAATCTGATCAGGTAAATTGCCAGCTGCACGACTTGTTGCTTTTTGCTTTTCATATGTCATGTGAAAGTCAAATTATCCAATCCTTCCTTTTTTTATTTTGCATCCAAGAAATTTCCGTTGTCTCTTACGTCTCCTTTGTTTCCATTTTTCTTTGGGTTTCTTTGTTGCTTACGAGATCCGTTCATTGGAATCTCAGTATATTTCTGTAGAACCACATTTCTGTTGCGTCTAGTCTTTTCGCCATAAGAAATAGGGTTTCAAGTTTTACCCTTTCTTAAAATAAAATAAAAATAGTTTAATACGTCTAAATGTTTGCTTACTCTCTTTAATCATCACCATGAGGGTCAATAAAGAAAATTATAAAGTTTTGAGAGTTTCGAATGACCATTTATGACAAAACGGTCAGTGAAAAGAACACTTAAACTTGGAACTAGAAAGAGTGAGTTTACATTTCTAGGACACATAATGAGGAAAATGGACTTGGTGAAATTTTGACATTCATAAAGGAAGTTCTAAATGGACACAGCACAAAAGAAGATCGACATTTAAATCTTCTTAAAATCTTCGTACGACAAAAACAATATATGTTTTTAGTCCTACATACTATTAAAGTTATTTTTCCTTTTTAAAGATCTTGATATTTCAACCTGTTTTTATGCAAACTGACAAGATTCAGAGACGCACGCAACGTTTTATTTACGAAGCCATCAGTCTCGCTATACAGATTTGACAGAGTTCGTAATTATACGCTGTTGTTATCATCAACGGTATCGTGCCGAATTACTTGAACGGTTAACCACGCAGAGCTTTTTTCGAGTTTACTTAGTAAATAATGCTGGATAGGCAAACACATTTTAGCGATAGAAGTCACGCGGATATTGGCTCAAATATTTAACAGTATTTTCTCTGTGTGGCTCCATAAAACAAATTGCTCATCAATCTGCGAAAATATTTTTCTTAAGCCGAATTTCAACGGATTAAAGGCATCGGAAGAAGTCAGTGAATCACAGAGGGAATTGCCAGCATTAACGAGGATTTTCCTGACACATTTATATTATATTTTTTTCATGGGTTTGATAAATTATCGTGAAGGTGTAATCGAGAAATTTACCTGTCTATCTCAGTTTGTCTATATTTATCTCATTCCCTCCGTATCTATCTATCTATCTATCTATCTATCTATCTATCTATCTATCTATCTATCTATCTATCTATCTAAGTCTGTCTATGATCTATCTATCTATCTATCTATCTATCTATCTATCTATCTATCTATCTATCTATATATCTAAGTCTGTCCATGATCTATCTATCTATCTATCTATCTCAGTCTGTTCATCTATCTATCTATCTATCTCAGTCTGTTCATCTATCTATCTATCTATCTATCTATCTATCTATCTATCTATCTATCTATCTATCTATCTCAGTCTGTTCATCTATCTATCTATCTATCTATCTATCTATCTATCTATCTATCTATCTATCTCAGTCTGTTAATCTATCTATCTATCTATCTATATCAGTCTGTTCATCTATCTATCTATCTATCTATCTATCTCAGTCTGTTCATCTATCTATCTATCTATCTCAGTCTGTTCATCTATCTATCTATCTATCTATCTCAGTCTGTTCATCTATCTATCTATCTATCTATCTATCTATCTATCTATCTATCTATCTATCTATCTATCTCAGTCTGTTCATCTATCTATCTATCTATCTATCTATCTCAGTCTGTTAATCTATCTCTCTCTCTCTCTCTGTATATATATATATATATATATATATATATATATATATATATATATATATATATATATATATATATATATATATATATATATCTGCCAGTTGTGATTATTTACTTTTCTTTGTCGCCTTCTCCAAGAAGCGTAAACAAAACTATCCCGCATTGAATAATACTTAAAAAGGTGTGAGATTTTCACCTAAACAAGATTCACTAATTAGCATTCAATCATAACATTTTATTATTATTATTTCTTCCTAAAGATTGCCTTTAACAAATGCATACAACAGAATATATTTTTGTTTTCTGTCACAACACTGGAAGAAGATTGTTCTGGATCCATCAACACCTTTCTAAGCTAAAACAACATAAATGCAATATCCAAATGTAATTTCATTCCGTTGAGTCCACTTCCTTTTGTAGAGCCACTGGCAACATTTATAATGATAAGCCATCTATTCATGCAAATTTGAGTGCTACAATTAAGTAATGACTCTTAAAATCTTATGGGAAGCCTTCTTTACGCTGCGATTTTCAAAATACCGGCATTTTCCTACTGTTATTTTAAACCTTTGACATATATTGACTTTGTAGATGACCTCGGTATCTCTACAGACACCGTTACCAATGTTACAGTTCTTCTACATCATCTAGAAAAGGCTGCTAATAATATTAAACTCTATGTGAATGCCTCTAAAACTGAATAGATAAATTTCAACCACCGAGGCTCTATACAAACTGTCTCAATAAAATCTGTCGAATCTTTTACATACCTAGGAAGCGAAATAAATTCTACTGAAAACGACGTGAAAAACCGTATAGCTAAAGTCTGGGTGGCCTTAAATAAAATGGATGTGATCTGTGAATCTGCACTACCACACAAACTCAAGCGGACATTCATTCGAGCCACTGTAAAGGAGGTGTTAATGTATGTTGCCAGTGCCTAGACAATAACTAAAACCCTACAGTCTAAGTTTGAAGGAACCTACATTCAGATGCTGACAGCTATAATTAGCAGCTTTTGTCGGCAACATCCAACTAAAACACATCTCTATGGATCCACCCCTGATATTTTTACAAAAAAATGCGCTTTACAGGACACAGTTGGCAAGCAAAAGAAGAACTTGCGAGTGATCTACTGCTCTGGCCACCTAGTCATGCAGCAAGCCGGCTGGTCGCCCTGCAACCATCTGCACTGATCAGCCATGTTATGACATAGGATGCCTCTCTAATGACATTTTCACCTTAATGAAGATTCATAAATGGTTGGCCTGCCGCAGTCATGAATATTCGAGCTCGTAGATCGGCGAATAAAAGGTATATTCACAGTCCAGACCCATAAACACTTTTAAATATAAATAGAAAAAAAATAATTTTATCTTGCAAAACTACAACAGTCGGTTTTCAAAGATACCTAAAAACTGCAGGAGACTGGATGATGGTTTGTATCAAAGAACATGAAAGAATTAAGAGCCTGTATTCAGCAATGACGGAAGCCAAGAAATTCAAAAGAAAATTTCACGTGGCAAACAAGTGAAAAAAAAAACATAATACACTTACTGCAGCGGCAAAAGACCTATAAAAGAAAGCAAACGCTAATTCAATGTACAAAATAAAAAACCGATGACAAGATAAGGCTCTTCATGGTCAATACACTTCCCGTACCATAAAAGCTGACGTAGAAAAATCGCGCACCTATCAGTGGTTACGTAGGTTTTCTTCTTGCTGCACAGGACCAAATCTTGCTAATTAGAAATTACCAGGCACACATAGGAAAAATAATGTTAACCGAAAATGCAGATTATGTGATAAGTATGATGAAAAACTGACCATCTTGTATTAGGTTGCACAGTAAATATTAAACTCGGCATGAGTGGGTCAATATCTGCACTGGAAAATACGCAGATTGCAATATATCTTAGGAGATCTTTAAAAAAAATACTGTCAAAATACAAGTATCTTGAAGTAAAAATCTCAAAAATGTGTCACATGAGGACATCAATAATTCCAGTTGGAGTCGAGCCATCGGATTGATTAGAAAATGTTCCCATAGACTCAATGAAGAGATTCCTGGTAGCCAATGCCTTAAAGAAATAGAAAACATTGTACTCGCAAAAGTACAGCTCACACTGAAGATCTTTGTCTATATAAAATGTGTGTGATCTTAGGGGTTTTTTTATTTAATTTTTTACAAAAATGATCAGCTTGAAAATGTCATGAAGTCATTCCTATCTTAGGTCTCCGGAAGAAAATACGTATACAACAGAAATCAAAGGAAATAATAATAATAATAATAATAATAATAATAATAATAATAATAATAATAATAATTGTAGGTTCTATCGCCAAAATAAAATATTCCAAACGGACCTTAAGAAATTTTACAGGGAAATTGGAAAAAAACCTATACATGTCGAAAGGCCACCATCGATTGATACTGTACAGACATTTTGGGAAAATATTTGGAGCAGCCCGAAAGAATATAACCCAAAAGCTGAATGGATCCGGCGTGAAGAAGAACGAATGTTGGATACACCTCTGCAAGAATCGGAAAATATATCCAAAGATGATGTTAGGCAAGCTCTAACGAAATCGCAAAAATGGAAATCCCCAGGAAATGACAAGGTTCCCAATTTCTGGCTTTATCATCTCTCGTCTATCCACAAAATACTTGCGGAAACATTATCAACGATTGTAAATAATCCCAATAAAATCCCGGAATGGATTACTGAAGGTATTACATACCTCATACCAAAAACAAATCAAACAGATGACCCGAAAAATTATCGACCGATAACATGTCTCTCCACAACGTATAAGTTGATCACGTCTGTCATGACGAACCGTGCTTACTCCTTTTTAGAAACAAACAGCATTCTTCCACTGGAACAGAAGGGATGCAGGAGGGGTTCATATGGCTGCAAAGACCAATTACTAATAAATAAAATGATTCTGGAAAATTGCAGGAGCAGACGTAGAAATCTCAGTGCAGCGTGGATTGATTATCGTAAAGCTTTTGACAGTGTTCCACATTCTTGGATCCTTAAGACTTTGGAAATGTACAAAGTCTCCCCTGTGGTATTAAATTTCCTTAAGCACAGCATGGGAATGTGGAACACCAAACTATACCTTAGTCACACCAGGGGCACTGTCATATCCAACCGACTAAATATCCGACGTGGAATCTTTCAAGGAGACTCTTTGTCTCCACTTCTGTTTTGTTTGTCCTTACTCCCTCTTACGCATGAACTGAACAACAGTAGCTCTGGCTACAAAATAAATAACAACATATTCAATCACCTACTATACATGGATGATCTCAAACTCTTTGCCAAAGACGACAATGAGTTGAAGGGCCTACTTAATATTGTAAAATACTTTAGTGACGACATATGCATGAGCTTCGAATTAGATAAATGTGCTAAAGTAACATTTAAGAAAGGTAGAATTTTAGAAGCACCCTTAATAGATTTAGATTTTGCCACGAAGATTAGAGAATTGGAGCATGATGAAGCTTATAAGTACCTAGGAATTAGTGAGAGAGATGGCATACAACACTCCCAAATGAAAGAGAAGGTAAGAAAGGAGTACTACAGGCGTGTACGCCTGGTACTAAATACTGAGCTAAACTCAAAAAACCGAATATCAGCTATAAACGCCTTAGCTGTTCCTGTGGTGCAATACAGATTTAATGTACTTAACTGGACCATAGCTGAAATTAAGCGAATGGACGCCAAAACGAGAAAGCTCCTCACTTGCTACCGCATGCATCATCCCAAACCTGATATTGATCGCCTGTATGTGCCCAGATCCGAAGGAGGCAGAGGACTAGTTCAACTAGAACTATCCTACAAAAGTACAACAATTGGCCTCCAAAGATACTTGGAAAAAACAGAAGACTGGATGATGGTATGTGTCAAGGAACATGAAAGTAGGAAGTGTCTCTACTCTGTAGTAAAGGAAGCCGAAAAATTCAAAAAAGAGCTTCAAATGGGCACAGAAATTCAAATACATCACTGTACACCGGCTGAAGCTGCAAAAAACTTTAAAAAAATGCAAAGACAAATGCGACCGACCAGATAAAGAAACAATGGCAAAATAAACCGCTCTATGGCCAATACTCTGCCCGTACCAAACAAGAAGACGTAGACAAAAACCGCACCCATCAGTGGCTACGTAGTGCAGGGTTGAAAGGTGAAACTGAGGGTTTTATAATTGCTGCACAAGACCAATGCTTGTTAACTAGGAATTATCAAGCACATATACTAAAATACTGTGTTAGCCCAAGATGCAGATTCTGTGACAAATATCCAGAAACCATTGATCATCTTATATCAGGTTGCACGATATTGGCATCCACTGAATATAAAAACCGGCATGACAGAGTGGGCCAATATCTGCACTGGAAAATTTGCAACTCCTATGGGAAGAAAACTGGAAGAAATTGGTACGAACACCACCCTGACCCGGTTACGGAGATAGGACCTGTTACAATTCTATGGGACTACACAATATACACTGACAGAACAATCAAAGCCAACCGCCCAGACATTGTTATTAAAGACCACAAACAAAATAAGTGCCTCCTTATTGATATGGCAGTCCCTGCAGACTGCAATGTGTCTTTGAAGATATTCGAAAAACTGTCAAAATACAAGGACCTTGAAATCGAAATCTCAAAAATGTGGCACATGCGAACATCAACAATTCCTGTTGTAGTTGGAGCCCTTGGACTGGTTGGAAAAGATTCCAGTAGGCTGATTGAAGGGATCCCTGGAAGTCCATGCCTCAAAGAGATACAAAAAAATTGTTCTGACAAGTACAGCCCACACTTTACGAAGGGCTTTATCTATGTAATTTTTTTTTTTTTTTTTTTCAGTGGAAAGTGTCATGATGCCATTTCTAACCTTAGGTCCCTGGGCGGGACCCGGAAAGAAATGTGTAAACGCCAGATATCAAAGGGAATAATAATAATAATAATAATAATAATAATAATTATTATTATTATTATTATTATTATTATTATTATTATTATTATTCAGTAATAAAGGAAGTCAACAAGTTCAAAATGGAGTTTCAATTGAGGGAAGAAATGCAAGTAAAGCATAATACACCGACTGCAACTACAAAATACTTTAAAAAAAAGGAAAGACGAATGCAACAGACCAAATACAGAAACGATGTCAAAATAAACCGCTTCACGGTCAATATTCTGCCCCTTACCAAACAAGCTGATGTAGACAAACCCAGTACTCATCACTGGCTACGTAGTCCAGGGTTAAAAGCAGAAACCGAAGGTTTTATTCTTGCTGCACAGAACCAATGCTTGCTAAGTAGAAACTACCAAGTACATATACTGAACAACTATGTTAGCCAGACAAAATGTACCTTCTTATTGACATGGCAGTCCCAGCAGACTCTAATGTAACTTTGAAGATCTTCAAAAACTATCAAAATAAAAGGAACTTGAAATCGAAATCTCAGATATGTCGTACATGAGAGCATTAACAATTACAGTCGTAGCCCTTAGATTGATTGGAAAAGATTCCAATAGACGCATTGAAGATGATTTCTGGTAGCCTATGCCTTAAAGAAATAAATAAAAAAAGAATTTCTCACAAGTACAGCCCACACCTCACAAAGAGCGTTATTTATGCAAAATCTGTGTGATTTTTTTCCCAAAATGATCAGTAGGAAAAGTCATAATGGTATTTCTGACTTTAGGTCTCTAGTCGGGACCCGGAAAGAAATAAGTATACACCAAAAATCAAAGGAATAATAATAATAATAATGATAATAATAATAATGATAATAATAATAATAATAATAATGATAATAATAATAATAGAGATTAATGGAAGGAGAAGGTATGTCAAAGATACCCTGGAAAGATAACTTTTAATAAGATCGTGTTATTGGACACTGAACAGTAGATCTATTCACCCTCACGACAATTGAAAATGAATGCCAAATAATTGATGTGGTCATACCTGTTTACTACAATGTAGGATTACAGCAAATTGAAGAGATCAGCATCTACTCTGACCTGAGAGTTGATTTTGCCAGATTGTGTGAAATGCCGGAGAAAAGTGTATAGGTCATTCCGGTAGTGATTGGGTCATTCGACTCCATTCCACTGAAGTTTAAGGAATATCTCGGGCCACATGATATAAAATACCCGTTGCGAACGCTATAAAAATCAGCCTTAATGGGTACAATATTTAAATAACTGCGAAGTGTTTTAAGCGAGCGTGCAAAGTGCGGCACCGAAAGCCGTGCATTGGGACAACCAAGATGCTTTCCCAAAGCTAAGCATAACATTAAAAAACAGAAAGATTTCATTTGAAACAAAGAATAGAGTATTGAATTGTTACGTGATATCTTTTCTCCTATATGACAGTGAATGCTGGACAACCTCCTCAAAGCTGAAGAAGAGACAGAAAGCAACAGAATTATGGTTCTAGAGAAGGCAGGCTGAGGAGGCGATTGACCGAATATGTGAGCAACAAAGACGTTTTAAAGACAATGGAAACAAAAAGAAAATTAGCATCAGGAAGAGACAGTTGGAATTTTTAGGGTACATAGTGAGGAAAGACGGATTGGAAAATCTGATACTCACTGGTCATGTTGAAGGCAACATGGACAGAGGGAAACTATGCATAACTTGCCTAGTGGACTTGAGTAAGTGGATAAACGGAATAGTGTTTAGGATAAATAGCAGAAAGACAAAATTTGTTAAGAGCTGCAAAGGACAGGAAATTGTGGAGAGTAAATATCGTCTCCGCCCACATAAGGAAGAAGCATACTTCGAAAAGTACTTTCTGCCTGTCGTCCTTGTTGTGATTTGACAAGAAGGACTGAAGACATCGACATAAGAGTACCACGATCGATTCAATATAATAACAATAATAATAATAATAATAATAATAATAAAAATAATAATGATGGTGATAATAATAATAATAATAATAATAATAATAATAATAATAATAATATTAATAATAATAATAGTAATAATAATAATAATAATGATGGTGATAATAATAATAATAATAATAATAATACTAATAATAATAATAATAATGGTGATAAAATAATAATAATAATAATAAGGATGGT
Organism: Acanthosepion esculentum; assembly: GCA_964036315.1. Lineage (NCBI taxonomy): Eukaryota > Metazoa > Mollusca > Cephalopoda > Sepiida > Sepiidae > Acanthosepion > Acanthosepion esculentum. The sequence goes on along the minus strand of OZ038482.1, from coordinate 100,234,648 downwards.
GATAATAATAATAATAATAATGATGATGGTAATAATAATAATAATAGTAATAATAAAAATAGTAATGATAATAGTTATAATAATAATAATGATGGTGATAATAATGATAATAATAATGACGGTGATAATAAAAATAATAATGATGGTGATAATAATAATAATAATAATAATAATAATAATAATAATAATAATAATAATAATGGTGATAATAATAATAATGATGATGGTGATAATAATAATAGTATTAATAATAATAATAATAATGGTGATTATAATAATAATGATGATGATGGTGATGATAATAATAATAATAATAATAATAATAATAATAATAATAATAATAATAATAATAATAGAAATAATGATGGTGATAATAATAATATTAATAATAATGATGGCGATAATAATATTAAAAAAATAATAATAATGATGATGGTGATAATAATAATAATAGTAATAATAATAATAATGATGGTGATAATAATAATAATAATATTAATAATAATAATGATGGTGATAATAATAATAATGGTGATAATAATAATAATAATAATAATAATAATAATAATAATGGTGATAATAATAATAATAATAATAATAATAATGATAATAATAATAATGATTTCTAAGGATATCGCAAAAATGGAAATCCCCAGTAAATGACAAGGTTCCCAATTTCTGGCTTTATCATCTCTCGTCTATCCATAAAATACTTACGAAAACATTACCAACGGTTGTAAATAATCCCAATAAAATCCCGGAATGGATTACTGAAGGTATTATATACCTCATACCAAAAACAAATCAAACACATGACCCGAAAAATTATCGACCGATAACATGTCTCTCCACAACGTATAAGTTGATTACGTCTGTCCTGACAAAGCGTGCTTACTCCTTTTTAGAAACAAACAGCATTCTTCCGCTGGAACAGAAGGGATACTGGAGGGGTTCTAATGGCTGCAAAGATCAATTACTGATAAATAAAATGATCCTGGAAAATTGCAGGAGCAGACGTAGAAATCTCAGTGCAGCGTGGATTGATTATCGTAAAGCCTTTGACTGTGTTCCACATTCATCGATCCTTAAGACTTTGGAAATGTACAAAATCTTCCCTGTGGTATTAAATTTCCTTAAGCACAGCATGGGAATGTGGAACACTAAACTATAGCTTAGTCACACCAGGGGCACTGCCATATCCAACCGACTAAATATCCGACGTGGAATCTTTCAAGGAGACTCTCTGTCTCCCCTTCTGTTTTGTTTGTCCTTAATCCCCCTTATACATGAACTGAACAACAGTAGATATGGTTACAAAATAAATAACAACATATCCAATCACCTAATCTACATGGGTGATCTCAATCTCTTTGCCAAATACAACAATGAGTTGAAGGGCCTCCTTAATATTGTAAAATACTTCAGTGACGACATAGGTATGAACTTCGGATTAGATAAATGTGCTAAAGTAACATTCAAGAAAGGTAGAATTTTAGAAGCACCCTTAATAGATTTAGATTTTGTCACGAAGATTAGAGAATTGGAGCATGATGAAACTTATAAGTACCTAGGAATTAGTGAAGGAGATGGAATACAACACCACCAAATGAAGAAGGTAAGAAAGAAGTACTACAGGCGTGTAGGCCTGGTACTAAATACCGAGCTAAACTAAAAAAAAAAAAAACAGAATATCAGCCTTGGCTGCTCCTGTGGTGCAATACAGCTTTAATGTTCTTAACTGGACCATAGCTGAAATTAAGCGAATGGACGCCAAAACGAGAAAGCTCCTCACTTGCTACCGTATGCATCATCCCAAAGCTGATATTGATCGCCTGTATGTGCCCAGATCCGAAGGAGGCAGAGGGCTAGTTCAACTAGAACTATCCTACAAAACTACAACAATTGGCCTCCAAAGATACTTGGAAAATACAGAAAACTGGATGAGGTATGTGTCAAGGAACATGAAAGTAGTAAGTGTCTTTACTCTGTAGTAAAGGAAGCCGAAAAATTCAAAATTCAAATGGGCGCAGAAATGCAAATACATCACTGTACACCGACTGAAGCTGCAAAATACTTAAAAAAGAATGCAAGGACAAATGCGACCGACCAGGTACAGAAACAATGGCAAGATAAACCGCTCCACGGTCAATACTCTTACCGTACCAAAAAAGCTGACGTAGACAAAAACCGTACCCAACAGTGAAACTGAAGGTTTTATCATTACTGCAGAGGATCAATGCTTGTTTACTAGGAATTATCAAGCATATATACTAAAATACTGTGTTAGCGCAAAATGCAGACTCTGTGATAAATATCCAGAAACCATTGATCATCTTGTATCAGGTAGCACGATATTAGCACCCACTGAATATAAAAACTGGCATGACAGAGTGGGCCAATATCTGCACTGGAAAATTTGCAACTCCTACGGGAAGGAAACTGATAGAAACTGGTACGAACACCACCCAGACCCGGTTACGGAGATAGGACCTGTTACAATTCTATGGGACTACACAATACACACTGACAGAACAATCAAAGCCAACCGCACATTGTTATTAAATACCACAAACAAAATAAGTGCCTCCTTATTGATATGGCAGTCCCTGCAGACTGCAATGGATCTTTGAAGATATTCGAAAATCTGTCAAATTACAAGGACCTTGAAATAGAAATCTCAAAAATGTGACACATGGGAACATCAACAATCCCTGTTGTAGTTGGAGCCCTTGGACCGGTTGGAAAATATTCCAGTAGACTAATTGAAGGGATCCCTGGAAGTCCATGCCTCAAAGAGATACAAATTTTTTTTCTGACAAGTACAGCCCACACTTTACGAAGGGATTTATCTATGTAATTATTTTTTTTAATTTAATTTTTTTTTTTGCAGTGGAAAGTGTCATGATGCCATTTCTAACCTTAGGTCCCTGGGCGGGACTTGGAAAGAAATGTGTAAACGGCAGATATCAAAGGAAAATAATAATAATAATAATAATAATAATAATAATAATAATAATAATAATAATAATAATAATCACAACAAATAGTTAGCTCTCTAAGTAAACGGACGTGTTTTTATCGTTCCAAGAAAACGATGAAATTTACAAACAATAAGGAAAGTGATGAATATTTATGCTTATTTATTTAATTATTTTTCTTATATGACTTATCATTGATTTAATATTAATTTATTATATGTCTTATTATCAATTATTTTTTATTATATTTTTATTATATTATTTATTTATCTGTAAGTTTTACGTAGATTTATATGTATCATGTATTATACACAACGTTTATTTATCATATTGGCATGAACTGAATATTTTAAATGTGACTTAAATAATTGTTATCATGAAAGTTAGATACATAACATTTACTAATTTGTTTATATAGTTGACAAATGATTCTTATTTATTTACATTTTAAAACATTATTTTATATGTGATAAGGAAAAGAAGTGTTAATTTCACTAGTGGGGGAGAAGCGTTCGTACTTCTAATATCTATTTTCTTCCTTATATTTTTAATCATTTCACCAGAAGCAAGGCAATAAAGTCACTAAGATGCCGGGGGTTTGCGGAATGTGAGAGTATATGAGAAACAATTAATGGGAGAGAACAATAAACAGTCCCGTCAAAAGTGCATTTCTTTCTTTCTTTCTTTCTTTCTTTCTTCTTTCTTTCTTTCTTTCTTTATTTATTTCTACATTTGCTAAACGAATTTCTTCCCTCACCCCGTCAGAATTGCATTTACTTATTTCTCATGTATATCCACTTTCAACGCATCCCAGAATGAGGCTCACCGGAAGTTAAAAAAGTTTTTAACAGCTTTGTTCGATGCTGGTCTACCAAGCATTTATGACAGTGGACAGACAAACTAAATTTGTGGGCAGGGGACACGCAAATTCTTTCAGGGTGTAACGTACGTGTAAACTGAGCAACAAGAATTATAATAATAACGATAATTCACTTGTGATTATTTATTACTCATTTTTCTATCTTTGACCATCTGCCGAATGACAAAAAAAAGAGTTGATTAGTGGACATAAAAAAATAGATTCTATTTTTGAGTTGAAACAAACGACCCCGGCGTTAAAACACGAATAGATTATTGTTTTATGTTCAAAGCATAGATTCACTTCTTATAAAACAACGTTCAGAATTTCTCCGTGTTAGTTCGTCTGGAAAAAAAAACGAACCTTAACAAATGACTGAACGTATGGAAATATATTATGAGTAATAAATTTATCAACCAGAATGCTTATTTCAAAACAAGTTTCTGAATTGAAACAAACGAAACGGTCAACGAAAAAAAGGTATTTTATTTAACGATAAATAAGTAAAACTGGTATCATGGTTAGCGACTCAGAAAAAGAAATCAGTGAACCGAGTTCGAATTCTGGTCGGTTTCGTTGCATTCATTTTAGCACAAATATCCTTGGGAAATTTTTGTATTAATTTAAATAGTAGGACAGACAGGGAAATCCAGCCGTAGTTGTATTGTATCAATTAAAAGGTAATTATAGGCATAAGAAATAATTTTGGATTAAAAAAAAACATATAAAAATTACATTGATTATGTTACTTATATAAAAATAAAGCTAGTAAATTTAGTTTCGAAAAAAACAAAAAAATAGAGTTGTGTATTTCCTAATTTAGTAATAGAGGCTTCCTCATCATGACGGTAGGACATTTCAGAAACTTTAACGCTCACGTAGCATATTGAAGGCAAGCAGAATATGGGAAATCAGTGGATGACAGAGTTAATGAATTTGTTAGAATATATGGCAGGACATGCATAAAGATGTATGGTAACATTAAAATTCCTTAGAGCAACTAAAGATAAGACCTTATGGAGAGTCATGATCGTGTACGCCCTGAAAATATTTTGAATAGAAAAGAAGTATAAAGTCTTTGTGTATCCCTGAATCCCCATATATTAACCACGGCAATTTGACAATTTTTTGAAGCCGATTTTCCATTCAAATAGATTCGTCCTGGGTATGACGTTAAACTACATCCGTGTCCTGGGTAAGACGTTAAACTACATCCAGCAGCAAGGCCTCTGATCCGGAGGTTTTGAGGAGCATGGAACCACCTTTTAATTGCTGGTGTTCCCAGGTCCACCCTGACCCGGGGTGGTAGCACCTGTTAGGGTCCCAGCTATGGGCAAATAGTTAACTATTACCAACAATACTTTTTTGAAAAAAAAATTTTGCCAGCAATACAATTTTGAAGGGAATAAATTACCAGAAAGAGATTTTTGACAAAACAAAATATTACCAGCAATAAAAATTTGTCGGCATTAAAGTAAGCCATTGGGGTTGATATGCCGTAAAACAAAATAAACCAAACCAAACCAAACCATTCAAGTTGCTAATTGTTGAGGTCAGCAGAAACTCTCTCTTAACTGAAGCCCGATTTTCATATCGAGGCTTCTGGTGGCTATTTTGTTTATTACTGCAAAATACAAGAAGCAGACAATCTCTTCTCTATATCTTACTATTCCATAATATTTTAATATGCATGGAAAAATACCAATAAGTAGTCTAATCGAGCTGGTTTAAGGTATATTTTCCAAAGCCAAAATGTTTAGCTGTTAGATCAAAATATTTTGCATTTTCTCTGTGATTAGTCTCTTCTCAGCCTGGGAAGGACCTTTGTTGGATTACAGACCATCCTCTAGGCTTCAGAGGGGAGAAACGGGTCATTATCTAATACGTGTTGTTAAGGGACGATGTAAAACGCTTGGGCGATCACGTCTTTCGATTCATGATCGCCAAAGGAACTGTAACGAACCCGGCTGGAATTTGAACTAAGCTCTCCGATTTCTAATTTCACACCAACCATAACACCACACGCATATCACACATCCAAGTTTACAGCACCTGGTATTCCCAAGCGCTCACCCCTCTAGGTACCTACAAGGCTTGACCGTTGGTTAACTAACAAGGACTGGTGTTTCAACGCGAAGCAGCTCTCGTAAAACATGCCATTATATATTTCAGTTATAAATAAGATTGAAGGTGAACACCTTTTCGTGTAACGATTCCATAATTTTGACAGTATTAGTAGTTAAACTATTTGTACAGAGATTTATTCATGTTAATTTGGGCTGACAGTAGCTCAATATTCTAGAAAAAAAAAGTAAAAATTGAATTCGCTGCTTTAGTACTTTTCTTTGCAAAGCTTTACGCCAAGGGAAAGTGTATTACACCACACGCATATCACACATCCAAGTTTACAGCACCTGGTATTCCCAAGCGCTCACCCCTCTAGGTACCTACAAGGCTTGACCGTTGGTTAACTAACAAGGACTGGTGACTGAGATTTATTCATGTTAATTTGGGCTGACAGTAGCTCAATATTCTAGAAAAAAAAAGTAAAAATTGAATTCGCTGCTTTAGTACTTTTCTTTGCAAAGCTTTACGCCAAGGGAAAGTGTATAACACCACACGCATATCACACATCCAAGTTTACAGCACCTGGTATTCCCAAGCGCTCACCCCTCTAGGTACCTACAAGGCTTGACCGTTGGTTAACTAACAAGGACTGGTGTTTCAACGCGAAGCAGCTCTCGTAAAACATGCCATTATATATTTCAGTTATAAATAAGATTGAAGGTGAACACCTTTTCGTGTAACGATTCCATAATTTTGACAGTATTAGTAGTTAAACTATTTGTACAGAGATTTATTCATGTTAATTTGGGCTGACAGTAGCTCAATATTCTAGAAAAAAAAAGTAAAAATTGAATTCGCTGCTTTAGTACTTTTCTTTGCAAAGCTTTACGCCAAGGGAAAGTGTATTACACCACACGCATATCACACATCCAAGTTTACAGCACCTGGTATTCCCAAGCGCTCACCCCTCTAGGTACCTACAAGGCTTGACCGTTGGTTAACTAACAAGGACTGGTGTTTCAACGCGAAGCAGCTCTCGTAAAACATGCCATTATATATTTCAGTTATAAATAAGATTGAAGGTGAACACCTTTTCGTGTAACGATTCCATAATTTTGACAGTATTAGTAGTTAAACTATTTGTACAGAGATTTATTCATGTTAATTTGGGCTGACAGTAGCTCAATATTCTAGAAAAAAAAGTAAAAATTGAATTCGCTGCTTTAGTACTTTTCTTTGCAAAGCTTTACGCCAAGGGAAAGTGTATTACACCACACGCATATCACACATCCAAGTTTACAGCACCTGGTATTCCCAAGCGCTCACCCCTCTAGGTACCTACAAGGCTTGACCGTTGGTTAACTAACAAGGACTGGTGACTGAGATTTATTCATGTTAATTTGGGCTGACAGTAGCTCAATATTCTAGAAAAAAAAAGTAAAAATTGAATTCGCTGCTTTAGTACTTTTCTTTGCAAAGCTTTACGCCAAGGGAAAGTGTATAACACCACACGCATATCACACATCCAAGTTTACAGCACCTGGTATTCCCAAGCGCTCACCCCTCTAGGTACCTACAAGGCTTGACCGTTGGTTAACTAACAAGGACTGGTGACTGAGATTTATTCATGTTAATTTGGGCTGACAGTAGCTCAATATTCTAGAAAAAAAAAGTAAAAATTGAATTCGCTGCTTTAGTACTTTTCTTTGCAAAGCTTTACGCCAAGGGAAAGTGTATTAGGTATATACTCTGTCTCCCCACTAAGCCGAGTTGTGACACAAGGTCTTTTTTTAAGGTGGGGACCCGAGCGCGTACACCTGGACCAGGAACAAAAGCACCGACCCCTCTTTCTGGTGCAATGAGAGGGCGCGAACTTGGGCAGCTGTTCCCCACGGCTGGACACCTCTCAGTATAATCTTTTCTCAGTTACGACTCTGTCCTTTGACGGAGTCGCCCCTAAGTGCACTCTGCCCAAAGACAGAGACGCAACTGAGAGGTGATATATAGATGTGTTACAAAACCCCGAAGAGAGAGGGTTTACACACAAGAAGGCGTATTATATTTGCTATAGTTACATTCGAATAACACAATATCTAATTGTGGAAAATGCACGAGCGAATGTTGTCTGGTACCAACATTTTAACTAAAGAGCCTAGGTTTGCTTCGGAAATCACCTGAACAAATCGATTTTACCAATGTTCGAACTATGACCGGTGAAGCCATCATTAAACGTCTATCTCAGCCGCGTAGCTGTTCAGATAAACAATGTGTTAAGCATAACTAGTTGTGGCATAATGACAAATAGTGGGAAAATGGGTGAATTAGATTAAAATGATTTCATCCAACTTTCTGAAAGATATGCCCCCTATTTTATTAGTTGACCGACGGCGTCAGTAGTGGAAGTTGGTGGGTTGGAAATAAAGGTTGAACGTTCCCGCCAAGAAAATATGATCATTTTGCTTTGTCAGAGGTCTATAAAAAATGTATAGAAATCTAGTCAAATGGCCTGTAATATGGAAGGGCTTAGGAAGCTCGTGTTAGTTTTTGAATGCCTCTATGCCAAAAAAGAAAACCAAAAATTCTTCCATTGATATTCATCGACGATTGATAAACTTTTACGGAAACCAGACAGTTGATGTGAGGTCATTTCAGGAATGGGGGGGGGGCATTTCTGCAACCCTGTTTCAAAACGTGTATCACCTCCTCAGGTCTGTTTGTTTGTATTTCCGCACCAGGGATGCAGTTCTTGTTCATAATTGATTCGTTTTCTACGGCATAGCAACATTTTACAGGTGATTTAAAGCCAGGGATTATTTCTAGATAATAAGATTTTTTTCAGATAATAATGATTTAATGATACAAGTTTTATTAATTAATCTGCAGCTGGTGGGTGGGTGTGGGTAAAAGGAGTGGATTTATAATTTTCCCAAGGGTATTTATGCGTAAGGGAATATAACGAACACAATTGGAATTGGAACTGGGCTCGTCGATTAACAATCCCGGGCCATTATCCATTACACCATATGCACATTCAAACTTCCAGGATCTGGTATTCCCAAGCGGTCACCCATTAAGCATACTGACCGGGATCGACGTTGTTTGACTTCGGTCATCGCACGGGCACCGTTGTGTGAACGTGATGTAACCGTAAGCTAGGTTTTGTTCATCGCTCGGAGAAAATGCATAATCCTCAGAAATAACTAAATACCAAAATAGGGTTTTATAGTTAAAAACTGGCTGTATCCAGAGGTGTTATTTTTCTCTTTATAAATAAATAGCACACATTATTTGGAGAACTTGCCCAGTATTTTGTTTCGTTCTTTCAATTGATGAATATTGCTGTCATATATGGTCTGGTGCTCCCGCTGTACGTCTGGAGGTCCTCGACAAAATCCAGAGACGAATATGCAAGATGATAGGTCTTGATCTAGAATCTAGTCAACAATCGCTATCCCACGGATATGCCGTGGCTTCCCTCTGTCTCTGCTACAATTATTTTCACGGCAACTATTCCGACGAGCTACTGGTTCCCAGATTGCATAAATTTAAGCGAGCTACCAGACTGTCATCTCGGCCCCTCCCTTTCACTGTCAAAACGGTTAAATGTAACCGTCTCTTCTACTCAAACAGCTTCTTATCCCGCAGTTCCCGTCGGTGGAAATACCTTCCCCTTACTTGCTTCCCCGATAACTATAATCTTCAAATGTTCAAGTGTAATGTCAATCGACATCTGACACCCTGAGATTGTTCCCCGTCCTTCTCTGTATCCTTTCCTCAAACACGCCTCTTTACTCTTGTTCTCAATCCTCTGTAACCCCTTGCGTGCTACTGGCACTCCCGCCGTGCTTGGGTTGAATTGACTTAAAAATATGCAAGTCAATAAATTTTGAAAACAAACTTCAAAATTTAGCAGGACTCAAAACATGGTCAGTGTTTTGAATATACATAGAATGCAAACACGTTCTGATAAAGATTGTCTTTATTCTAGAGGGTGCGGTTGAAATAGCTCCCACATAATACGAAGATATTATCTAGATGAAGACACCATTGCCACCAATGTCTTACCATTATGTGGGAGGTATTTCTGGGAGGTAAATGTGGGTAGTATATCAGCCGTGCTCTGTATATTCTTATGTGTAACTCTGGGTAGATCTCTTTAAGGAAAGTCTAACAAACCATATAAAGATGAGTGAGGCATATCCTGATTATACTGCGTCCGAAAGAAGAAAAAAATCGATGCTCGCTTTCGATTAAAACTGATGAAACTAAATAAATATCGGTTTCCCGCAAATTAAATTGCCTCACGTGTTCGTTTTGCTAACTATGAATCTCATCTCTTTTCGATGGGAAAAATGATGAAAGAATTTCCATTTCGTTAAAGAGAGAACTAAGAATTTGCCCTGCAGTTAAAAATGTCCGTGCTAGATTCTTTGATGAAAAGAAAATATATATTTGCTTTAACTGAAATTATAGTTTTTTTGTATTCATTTTGATTGAACTTTTTGCATAATTGCATGCAAAGATAGAAAAAAATAAAATTTATTTCTTTAAAGACATTTTTCTAATTTTAGAGGAAAAATCAATGTGGTGTCAAACATTTGGTCGGGCCTTCTCTAATAACAACCGCCGGATCACCACCAAAGTCGCTGTCTATCGAGCTGTTGTTGTTTCAACACTGCTCTACAGCTGTAAATGCTAAACCATTTATCGTCGACAAATAAAACGTGAAAGATTTCACATTTTCTGCCTTCAGCGAATCTTGCGCGATATTTGGAGAGGTAAAAAAAATACACCTACATCGTGGTTCTTCAACGTGCGGAGGTCGTCAGCATCGAGGCCAAAATCCGACAACGCTTTCTACGTTGGGTTGGACATGTGCTGATGTCGAGCAGTCGCATCCCAAAAAATGTATTCTTCGGAGGGCTCGAAATCGGCAGCCGCCCAAGTGGAGGCCCAAAAAAACGATTTCTTAAAATCTTAAGCGTGCTTTTGTCTCCTGCAATATTGACCCAAAACAATTGGAGAGCCTCGCGAGGTTTCGAATCGACTCTCGGTCTCTCTACGTCGACGGAGTGGCGCACTTCGTGGAGGAGAGACGAGGAGCGTACGAGGGTAGGCGACGCCAGCGTCATATGCAACCTGCCAAGTCCGCACCGAGCATGTTTCCCTGCCACCTGTGCTCGAGAACTTGTGGTTCGCAGATCGGGCTGCAATCTCATTTGGCAGACCACAGAAGACGCAAGCAGATGGAAGGACAGCATCGTCGTCAGCAATGACGGACAGCCTCAGACACACACACACACACACACACACACACACACACACATATATATATATATATATATATATATATCTAAGTAACGAAATTCTTTCCCCATATCATTTCCGTTGAGTTGACCGATTAAATATGTCAATGACTGATCCATACCCCCCTTCCGCAATATTAAGTATTATAATAAAAATAAATATAAAAATAAATTTTAAGACTCTCCCTTCTCTCTATAAACTCGACCATATCTCTCACACCATTCCTCACCACATTCTATGTCAACTTATATAAGCTTAATAATTCCCGTCAAAAGTGTAAATTTTAATTTCATTTTTCGTTTCACCTTTTGAAAGTGAAAGTGTCTGAAGATCCAGGGAAAAATAAAAGTCTCTGGTGAAATAAATTATTACAATGGAGACTTAAAGTGGTCTATTTTTTCTTTAATTGAAATTATATATATATATATATATATATATATATATATATATATATATATATATATATATATATGATGAAAATGTGGAAAAGACAAAGCAAAATCCGAATATTTGAGTTTACTGTTTTTTGATTTTGTTTTTGTTATTCTGTCGACGTCAGACGTTTCGGTCAAATAGACCTTCTTCAGGACATGGTTAATGAAGACATATTTATATTAGATTTAAGTTAGATGAAGACACGATATAGACAGGACTAGTCAGAAACAGAAAAACTGAAATTCTAAAGTTAGAGTATTCTTTCTTGGAGTCGGATACGATGGCGCCGCGTGGGCGGCGCTGCGAAAACCTGCTCCCAGGGAAGAGATTTTATCCTAAGTGGAAAAGAGGGGGAACCTATTTAAAACTATAGCTTATCGGTACGTTTGTCAAGCATTTCAAGGGCTTCTTTAATATATCAACTTTTCTAGCAAGATTAATGCTTGACAAACGTACCGATAAGCTATAGTTTTAAATATGTGTGTTCATGTGTGTGTTTGTGTCATTCTAGTGTTTTTTTTTTATCTCATTCAGTCTTGTATTCGTTATCTATCTATCAAATCGGCATGTTCACATACAGTACTGTTCGATAAAAGTGACTCACCTGATTTTTTTTACTTAACATTTTTTTCGCCTATTGTTTTTGGGGTCAAACTGATTTTTAATCTTACTAATATAAAGACCCCTTCTCGACCACCTAGAAAAAAAGTTTACTCAACCTAAGGTATTCTATTGATAATTATAATTTTGGATATAAATGAGATTTGTGGAAAAAACAATGTGCAAAAAAGTGACTCACTTATTTCCTGCAACTAGTAATCAATAGAAACATACCCGAACAGCTTTAAATAAAGAATAATAGAGGTATAATTTATTTATAATAGGTAATATAGTTCGAAATATTTAATAATCTATAGGTCCTCCTTTATTTTGAATAACCTTTTCAACCCTTTTTGGCATTGACTTGATTAGGTTCTGGCAAATCCCACCTCCAAGCATTGAATTCCATTCGGATATGAAATTCCCAATCAAATCCTCTTTGTTGCTCAGCTGCTTTCTCAAGAGCCTGTACTTTATAATGCTCCATAAGTTTCCTATGGTGTTGAGGTCAGGAGATTGGGCGGCCATGTCATAACACTCATCTGCTTCTCATCAAAGTATTCCTTTATCAATTTTGATTTGTGACAGGGGGCATTATCCTGCATAAAAATGAGCATACTGGAGTCTAATTGCACCCTTTCACCAGAAGGGAGCAGACAAGACCCCAAAATTCTCTTGTACTGTTCGCCCCTGAGTGTCTTTTCAGTAGGTTTTAAGAAACCAGTTCCATGAAAAGAAAAGCATCCCCAGAACATTATACTGAACGGATGCTTGAGAGTACTTACTGCTAACTTCAAAGAGCTTTCAAAGCTTCTTCTTCGAATTTTAGATCGCTTATCCTTTGAATTTGGCTCAACTTTCGTTTCATCGGAGAAGAGAACATTTAGTAAAAGAAATCGGGGTTGGGTCACTTTTATCGAACAGCACTGTATATTAATCTCTTTCAGATTGTTCATTATCTATCTGTCTATTTATCAATGTACCTATCTCGTTGATTTCACTCTTTATCTCATCTGTCACAGCTTGTTATCTGCCTATCTCTCACTACATAGTCCAATCTGTTCATATCTTTCTATCTATCTATCTATCTATCTATCTATCTATCTATCTATATATATATATATATATATATATATATATATATGTGAGTATTCTTATGATGTAAGTGATCACTTAGAGATTAAGCTGGGGTGTACAATTTTTCGAGGTTCATATTATTATGAAACTGTATATTTAGGTTTGTTGTTCATCAACTTATGAATGAAAAAATTCGAATTTCATGAATTAGTAAGTTAAGAACATATCCTTAAAAATATTAAATATCGGAAATGAATCCTGTAAAACACTCATGGAAATAGGACTGTTTTTATCCCGCTGCGAAAGTACTTGGTCACATCACTGGCGATGATATAACAGCTCAGCATGTGATATTAGTGAATTATTTGCGTGGCATATATGAACCTGACCTAAAAAAAAAGATAGAATGTGTGTGTGTCTTTGTGTGTGTGTTGGTAGGTGAGAGAGTGTGAGAGAGTGAGCGTGTAAGAGAGAAAGATAGAGAGATACGGGAAAAAGTGAGAAAGAAAAGAGAGAGAGGGTGAATGTGTGTCAGTGCTAGTAGAGAGACAGAGAGACAGAGAGAAAGAACGAATACTCAAACAACATTCTAAATGTTGAACGGCTTCCGTATGAATTTAATCTGGATGTTCAAAAGCTTAGTCTCAAATTGAAATTGTAAGACAAAAGGAAACACTCATATTTTTCAGCCGACTTCAACAGAATATTTTCGAATTTGTCTATGTGGCCGAGTGGGTAGAATGTTCGCTTTCTGATAGTGAAACCTGGTTTCGAAACTCACCGTTGTCCAGTTGTCTTTTGTTATCGGACTGGACTGTGGTCGATCTCATCGTGTGGTACCTTTATGTAAAAAAGGAGATCAATATGCATTATAAGCTTTTGTAAATGCACAAAAGACCATCGAGTGGGAGGGTTAGTAATATGACAAACATTACTAATGGTCACAAGAAATATAGGAAGTTGTGGAGATTCATACACGGCCTAGTCTTGATGCTGAAATTATAAATATTGCCCTGTAGACATAACGCCATTTTTTCCGACGGCTCATCTTTTAAACCATCATAACAGAGATGGGAACAATCTTCAAAGCACGTACCGTCGTTGGCCTTCAAAGCAATAAGAAATTGAATAGGACCTAACTCAAGTACAAGTAAATGTAATATTCTTCAACCGGGATTCCACATCGGTGCTACGATTCGTTTTCCACTGCATCTAACCATTAATCTGTCCCAATGCCTTACTTGTTAATCTGGGATCTACAAACATACAAATTATTGTTTGATGGAATTTCACATTTATTACTTCATCTATTGGAATAAATTCAGACTATTCAAAACCATTTCTTGAAAAAAAAATTAGGATCGTCTATATTAAAATATATAGAGATTAATTATGACTTTCTATCTCATCTAAATATCTGTCAATCTGATGCCATCACAACAAGATATTTTGTGTCACTGACCTTTGTCATTTTGTGTCAAAAATGACAAAATGAAAATGACAAAGATACTACTTTTGTGTCAACACACACACTGAAATAAAGCAAAATTGGCATGTTTGAATACATTCCTATAAAGATAATTAACTTCCACGGTAGAACTTCTAATCGGCGAAATAAAATCACTAGGAAGAAAGAAAAAATAGAAATTCTGATAAAGTTTACCTTAGCTTAGGTTGCAACGGTATGGGTGCTGCCACAACTACTTTACGAAAAACACAATATCTATTTCAGTCTGTTCTTATCTATGTATCTCTCTATCTCTGTTCATATAGACACATCTATCTATCTATCTATCTATCTATCTATCTATCTATCTATTTATCTATCTATCTATCTATGTCTGTTCATATCCATTTATACATCTAAGTACCTATTGCAGTGTGTTCATATCTATCTATCTATCTATCTATCTATCTATCTATCTATCTATCTATCTATCTATCTATGCATCTAGCTATCTATTGCAGTCTTTTCATGTCATATCTATCATGTTCTACTACTCTTGTATCTGCCTGTCTCTCTGTTTCTCTCTCCTCTCTCTCTCTCTACACACACACACACACGCATATATATATATATATATATATATATATATATATATATATATATATATATATATATATTCAGTGCATTTCGAGTTCGATAAAAGTGACTCACCTGATTTTTTTTACTAAATGTTCTCTTTGAAAGCTCTTTGAAGTTAGCAGTAAGTACTGTCAAGCATCCGTTCAGTATAATGTTCTGGGGATGCTTTTCGTTTCATGGAACTGGTTTCTTAACACCTACTGAAAAGACACTCAGGAGCGAGCAGTACAAGAGAATTGTATAGTCTTGTCTACTCCCTTCTGCTGAAAGTGTGCAATTTGACCCCATCAAGATCATTTTTATGCAGGATAATGCCCCCTGTCACAAATCAAAATTGATGAAAGAATACTTTGATGAGAAGCAGGTGAGTGTTAAGACAAGGCCGCCCCAATCTCCTGACTTCAACCCCATAGAAAACCTACGGAGCATTATAAAGTAAATGCACTCGAGAAAGCAGTTGAGCAACAAAGAGGATTTGATTGTGAATTTCATATCCGGATGGAATTCAATGCTTGGAGATGAGATTTGGCAGAACCTAATCAAGTCAATGCCAACAAAGGTTGAAAAGGTTATTCAAAATAAAGGAGGACCTATAGATTATTAAATATTTCGAACTGTATTACCTATTATAAATAAATTATGCCTCTATTATTCTTTATTTAAAGCTGTTCGGTTATGTTTCTATTGATTACTAGTTGCAGGAAATAAGTCAGTTACTTTTTTTGTACATCGTTTTTTCCATAAATCTCATTTATATCCAAAATTATAATTATCAATAGAATACCTTCGGTTGAGTAAACTTTTTTTACTAGGTGGTCGGGAAGGGGTTTTTATATTAGTAAGATTAAAAATTAGTTTGAACATAAAAAACAATAGGCAAAAAAAATGTTTAAGTAAAAATATCAGGTGAGTCACTTTTATCGAACAGCACTGTATATATATATATATATATATATATATATATTGATCAATATATATATATATATATATATATATATATATATATATATATATATATATATATATATATATATATATAGGCAGGATGTGTGTATGTGTATAACGAATGTACGGCCGCAATTTTCGACAGATTTGCACCAAAATTTATATGCCCATGCTCCAACTTAGCCAGAATGGCAAGACCGACTTTGCATTTCCCAACTCCCATCGATAGTAGAAATAATTGATTTTTTCATGCTTCTACGGCAGTTTTCATGTAGTTTGCGGTCATTTTCTACTGGCCAGAGTGAGAGCCTATAGCTGGCTGCCACGAATAGGCAGGAAGATTCTATTGGCCAGCGTGAGTGCCAACAGCTGTCTGACACGAATGTTAACTAGCATGCTAGCATGCAAAAAATCGATAACTGCATTCGTTACAAATGGGAAAAAAGTTAAATCTGCATGGCACTTTGCTCCAATTGGCTCATTCGCTTGCTTAAACTCAACGTTGATTCAGATTCCGCAGAACTGGGTTGGGTGTGAAAAAGTATTTGTTTTTTCATTCGGTTTTTCCAGTTACGAGTCCTTTTTTGAAGCTGATCGTTTTGTGTTCATTTTGTTTAGTTCTTTTTTCGTAACAGATTTAATGTTTAGTATAGAGCTTAGAAAAAATTTACAGTGCGAGATAGGCAAGAAGTAAGGCATGTAGCAACATCATCACGGCAAAGGGCATTCCTTTAAAGGCAAGGAAGGGCAAAAATATTTTAAGTCAAGTGATAGCGATTGCTGTATGAATCGTACGATTTTTTAATCAAGCACAGGCAACGCCGGGCCATGCTGCTAGTATATATATATATATATATATATATATATATATATATATATATATATATATATATATATATATATAAATATATATATATTGAAAACATGATATTTATCTGTTCGATATTGTCTGAACATTATTTACGCGACAAATCTTGAACATTTTCGTCCTAATTACCCCGGAGACCCTTAATAGATTTCCCTACACAAATTTTGTATTTCGTGTGCAATATTTAAATAGAGTTTGTTTTACGTATTTTCTCCTTATATCACTTCTGCCCGACGTTCGTTTATTTGTAGTGAATGTCTTTATTGCTTTGTTTATTTGAATCACGATGATTGTCCACTGAGACAAATAGCCAAGTATAAATAAATTATGCTTTTAACACGATTATATTTTCGCTGAAATCCACATGGATTATATCAAGCGTTGTTTGTTTTGTACCTTTGTCTTTGAACGCATGGTCCTCTTGCATTACAAGCTATTTATAAAAGTTTTTATTTTATCTGATTGAATATTCCAGTCGTTTTAAATCGTATACTTGCTTTTCCCGATTTTCGATTGAAGTGTAACCCGGATATAAAAGACCCGGATATAAGATAAACCCGGATATAAGAGAGATTTTATCTGGTCCCAAATTAGAGCCTGTGTTACCTAAAAAAATGTAGACTAAACCCGGATATAAGAGAAACCCGGATATAAGATACTTATTCTCCAGTCTCGACAACTCTCTTATATCCGGGTTACACTGTACAACCTATTGGAATCTATGAAATAGTTAACAAAGTATCATTATTGATAATAGGTAATAACTCTTTACCCCCATAAAAAAACGCCTCAAAATACAGAATGTCCCAAAAATGTTGATATCATTTAAAAAGCAATTATCTTGAAAACTACTAAGTGTAGCTCAACGAATTTGAATACAGTGTAACCCGGATAAAAGAGAGTTGTCAGGACCGGAGACGAAGTCTCTCATATCCGGGTTTCTCTTATATCCGGGTTTGGTCTACGTTTGTTTAGGTAACACAGGCTCTAATTTGGGACCAGAGAAAATATCTCTTATATCCGGGTTTATCTTATACCCGGGTTTCTCTTATATCCGAGTTACACTGTAGTTTCAGTGTTGAACATCATAAGTTTATTATGGGACCGATTTCATAAGTGTTCAATATGTGCACCGCCTGTGACACGGCACACGTCAAGATCTTGCCAAACACGCTGTATGTCTCCGGTAACATTATCCAGTTCGGAAGTGATTCCTTTCTTGAGTTCATCAATGCTAGCAGGGAGAGGGATTACATAGACCAGTCCCTTCACATATCCCCATAAAAAGAAATCATACGGGACAAGTCTGGTGACCGCAGCGGCCATTTCATCAGAAAACTGTCTTCATCTCCACCACGACCGATCTGTCTCTGGCAGATTCTCATTGAGATGACAAAAATAAAACATTAAATATAAAATCCTGATCTGTTTCTATAGATTCTTTGAAAATTTGAGCTTATTTAAAAAAGAACTGCCAAAATTATTGGCCTGCGAAATGATGTTTTGCCTTGAAGTTCCCCCCAATATAAATCCCGAAAATCACTCAGAATGGAAGCTTACAATTCACATGGCAAAGACTTATATTGCTTTTATTAAAATATACCTAATCTAAATTTTTACCTCTCATCATGGACGTTTCTTCTCTCCTTCTCTTGAACGTCTATTACGACTGCAGCTCACCCAGACCCCAAGTGGAGTTCATCTATACGATCTATTGCTAAAAGTGCTGGAAAAATGATAATTACGATTTTAGTAAATATCTGGCTCCCTTTGCCATAATTTATCTTTACAAGTGCCTAATATGCCTTATCATCGAGTATTGGTGCCATATTTCGGGTGAAGCTCTCCAGTTATCCTATATTTCTCTAAAGTTTATTGATGAAAATACTTCGATTGTGGCACAAGGCCTAAAATGTGGAATGGACTGAGGCTGGTCGATATTATCTTATACCTAGCTAATCAGATTCACGACCCATTCATTCATTACAATTTTCATACCCACCACAAAAACTTGTCCATCGCCATCTAACCCTACATATACCACAATACCGCATACAGACAAGGAATCTACAAAACACACCATGAATATAAAGGTTTTTGCGTATAAAATGATGTATAATAAATTATTGACGGTAAGCAATCAGGGGTAAGTGGATGGAACCGAAAACAAACTAAAATATAACAAAAACACACAAAATAAAAATAACTGATGTTAGTATGACCCACCATACCCTCTCGTTTGTTGTTCTCTTATAAATTACATAACACCCAGGACAGAATGTTACCTTTCAAATAGCAGTGGTGCATGATATAAATGAAATACGATGTGATAGAAAGTAAGAATGATGACGATAAATAACGATTGGTCCTTGACGTGAAGAGATCATGATTGTGGTGTTCAGGGAAACCTCCAGAAAGAAATAAGTTCCACAAAGTCGAACTTCTTGAGAGAAAAAAACAAATATCTCTGAGTAGAACTCCCTTCCGACATTTAGAACACAGAATTAAATGAGGATGTCTTGACTCCGTGGATGCAGCGTGTAGTCTCCATCTAAAAACGTCTGAACTGGTGGAGGTAAAGAATGGAGGTCATCCGAGCATTTGCCATGAGAATAGTGTTTTATCTGTGTCAAAGAGGCTGAAAAGTCGGAAGTAGGTTTTCCCCACAGTGTAAATGATTTTGAATTCTTTTGGGGTTGGGATTTTCAATTATTGTGCAGTTTAAGCAATATGGCATGTTTGGTATAATCTGTATCTTGCATAGTAGGTAAAAGCATAGTAGAAGGACCCAGAC
Source organism: Acanthosepion esculentum (assembly GCA_964036315.1). Lineage (NCBI taxonomy): Eukaryota > Metazoa > Mollusca > Cephalopoda > Sepiida > Sepiidae > Acanthosepion > Acanthosepion esculentum. The sequence goes on along the minus strand of OZ038482.1, from coordinate 100,214,632 downwards.
AATTTCTGGTGCAACAGAATGAGCTGACCCTTTGTTCATCACCTTTACAATGGATTGTATATATGGGTTCCATTTGAAGTTTGGAATCAGTTTGAAATTAACAGATGTTCCAAGCCTGGAATTTCATAAAGAGTGTAACCGTTTATCCTGACTGGATATTTCTCAGGATCTGAACGGTGATAATCAAATGATACTCGCTTGGTTTTAGAGGCAGTGAAAAGAAACGAGCCAGTGCTTTCTCCATTGAGCTGTTAGAGCTTGATCAGATGAGAGATCATGTACCAGGCTGTCATCGTTTTGATTTTTGGAGATGCCTTCATAATCTGTTTATTCTCTGCATAGGTGTTTGATACTGTGTTGAGGATAATCCTTGGTTGATAATTAATAACTGCAGGAAGCTGATTTGAGTGCGAAGAGAACCGCGTGAGACACCTTAATTCTGACAATAAAGCATCTGCTCTACAAATGTTTACTAAGTCTTCATATATGTCCAGTACTGGTGCAATATAGTTACAACGTTGTCGTGAAAGAGATAATCAGCTACCTCGAAAAAGAGTTCGTGTTTTGTGTGCGATCTGCCGAAGAAAAATTACTAAAAAGTAGATAGCAAAAATCTACTTTAAGGACCAGAAACTATGCTAATGTTCTTCCCTCCCCTGAATGGCGTGAGCAATCAGAAAGATCTCTTGGTGAACAAAAGCCGTTGTTTTTCGCTTATGTGAGAGATGAGATTTTCTAAGCTTGGTGGACGAACACGCGTTTTTGCTGGTGAGAAATGAAGGTTGGATGTGTGACCCCCATTTCGTCGTTTCTACGTTGCCTGTTACGACGGGCTACCGTTTGAACTGTGATTTGGCTACAAGTGTTGCGTTCGAGAAAATCTATTGCCGACGTTTTTTGCTACTATAAGTTGACAGTTTACTTTCTCTTCTATTTCTTTTCTTTACAACTACAAACGTTCTGCCTTATCTGTCCCCAAATATCTGTCTATATTTCCGAGATGACGTATTGTAACTATTTACACTATTTATATTGTTCGAACTGTTGTCCTCATCTTTGTTGTCATATTGACGACGTTTCGCCGTTGTACGCTCCAGACTTCATCAGCATCTGTCTATATTTCTGAGATGATGTTTTGTTTCTATTTACATTGTTCGCACTCTTGTCCTCATCTTTATTGTCATATTCATGACGTTTCGGCTGTTGTACGCCCCGGCCTTCTCCAGGATCTGTCTATATTCCTGAGATGAGATATTTTAACTATTTTCACTATTTACATTGTTCGAACTATTGTCCTCATCCTTATTATCATATTCACGACACTTCGGAATTTATATGCTCCGGTCTTTTTCAAGTTAAATATGTTTGGATTTCGATCGAACCCTTTATTTTAACCACTGGGATAGATTGTTCTAAGGAACATGATCAAGTGGATAAAAGCGTTGTTTGAAGTAATCCAGTGACTTGACCCAAAGAGTTATGTGTTCAATATATTGTCACAGCAGAGGTAAACAAAAAATTGGAGAGTTCAGTTACTGAAAGGAAATAACTGAAACTGAGGCATGAATTGTGTATGTAAAATAGTCTGCCCCGTGGACTAGATAAAGGATTTCGTTAGAAATTCCAACGAACATCACCCGAAGAAGGCCAGAGCGTACAATGGCCGAAACGTCGTGAATATGACAATAAAGACGACGTCCGAATATCTATCATTATTTTGTGCATCTCTAATAAACTCGCCTTTCGGTGAAACTATAAAAATGATAAAAAATGATGAAATATCGACAAGGTCAAAAGGTTACTGCATGATTTATCCGAGAAAGTATTAGATAGCAAATAATTCTATGGTATGTTTACACTTTGTTATTTACTAAGCTTCGATAAAAATCGTCAATCTTATTGATCATAACATACCTACACGACGTCCGGAAACGAAAACGATAAGTGGTGAAAACACATTTAAATTGGGATGGGGGAAGATCTCACAGTTTAGTCAAATAATAACAAATATTTCCTGTATGGAATCAGTTATTCTCATAATTATTATTACCATTTAAGCAGCGAGACTATTTTTGTAACGGTTTAACAAAACAAAACCGTAACACGCAAGAGGAATTTGCATGTCTGTGAAAAAACGACATCCACAACACTAACAGAGATGCGTACATACATATATAGTGAACATTTCCATCGATGTCTGAATTCAGGGACCAATAGTTCAGATTAGTGCAAACATCTTAGACTACCGACAGAGATAGTGCAATGATAGTAGTAAGGTCTTGTGTATGGCCAGGCAAACTTTTCCGAAGAATTATTAACAGAGAAATGATGCACCGTTTGGAACGAAGACTCCATACAAAACAGTCCTCGTCAGATTTCTCATGCTAGACTGATTCCAACCAAAGCAATAGAACCCAGTCTGGCCTGATATTAACTATCAGCTGGTGGAAGATGGCTCCAAGTCTTTTTGGAGAAGCTGAATGCACCAAAGATTGAATATATACAGTTGGCTATAAGTTTTTAGCCACCCATATTACAGTAATTCTCACTTGTGTAATAACGTATCTTGTTTTTTTTCAGACAATACAGTGTTAGTATCAAGTTACTCTCATATATGAACAGTAGTTGACTTATATTTTGCAATGAATGTTCGCGGACGTAAGGAAATTGTTGAATTTCAACGAGAGCAAATAATAGGATGGCATTAGTGTGACTAATCAAACAGAGAAATTGCTAGGTTTTTCCATGTTATATACAGACGATCAATAATATTGTCAAGAAATTTAATGAAGAAGACCATTGTCATTTGAAACAATGTTCAGGAAGACGAAGCATCGTGTATTGGGAAACAAAAAGGGCGCTGAAGATGGAAGTCATCAGAAACCGTCGTCAGAGCGTCTAAGATGTTTCCAACAGCATGGAAATGTCACTATATGCTGTGTGAAAGACTCTGAAAGAGCTCGGCTATCAAAGAAGAGTTGCAAGAAAGAAGCCCTTGATTTCAGAGGTTATCAGAGACGTATGGACTGGGCGGGAGAATTCGAGAGCAAAGGTTATGAAATTTAGCAGTCTGTAATTTGGTCGGATGAAAGTAAATTCTGCCAATATTCGAATTCGAGATAGGTATATGTTTGGAGAAGTCAGAATGAGACTTGGAACACTGAATGTCTGCAGGCGACCGTGAAACTTGGAGGGATGGGAGTAATGGCTTGGGGCGCTGTCTGGTTTGGAGGGAAATCTGCGTTGATTGTTGTTGGTCCAAAATACTGTCAAATATTAGAGAAAGACTACTCTCATTATTTGAAAGCAATCAGATTGGGAAGAATGTCTAACTTTTTCAAGAAAATAGGGCGCCATGTCGCAAAGGCCTGGAACGAATCACAAGGGATCAAGTCGGCGCCATGGCTAGGCCAAAGTCCTGACATGAATCCAATAGAGTACGTTTGGGAGCACCTTGGCCGAAAAAGTCGATAGCGTGCACCCCAAATCACGTCAGTGGGAACCCTGAAAGAAACATTACTAAAGAAAGAAGTGGCAAAATATGGGTCAAACGGTTGTTGATAACGTGATCAAATCCATGAAAAATCGAATACAAGCAGTAAAACTCCATACTAGTTCCAAATACTGCCTATATATGTTGAGCTGGAATTACGTAATTAAATTATGAAATTAGATGTAGTTTATTTCTCCTGGTTAAATCTTTACTTAGGCCACTATATATATATATATATATATATATATATATATATATATATATATATATATGATAAAATCTGGTTTTAAGGTATACTATATATATATTGGGTATATGCTCAACATTCAGGATAGACCATGAATAAATATAAATATAAGGATTGTGGACATTGATATCAACACTGAATGAGGACAGTCTGTTTCATGTAATCTTTAGAAACCGTCTGTCGCCATTCGATGTTCGCACATTTTAGATTTATATATGTATATAATTTTGTACTTGCGTATGTATGTGGAAATAGTTGAACTTTCGCTCTGCCCGTTATTACACAGAACATGTCTAAATTGTCTCAGACAGAAGATCACTAAAAGAATTTAGCAATACATTAAAAAAGAAATTCCTGATTTTTCTAATTTCACACAGTTAATCAGATACATCATAATTTATGTGTTTTGTCCCTTCAGGAAATGAGTGATCATGATACCGCACGACTTCATATTTCTTGTAGTACTAAGCAAAATTAGCATCTCGACCTCTAACTGCTCTGATGTTTCCCCCAAAACGACTTGTCAGTATTAAAATTTCCAAGCCGTCTTATAACTTGTCCGTTTGGGTGAGATGATAACCTACATCCGGCAGCAAGTCGTCTGATCGTGAGATTGGAGGTTTTGAGGATGTTATGGGAACTTACCTATAACGACACAATGAACTCTTCCTGACACTATAAAGACTGCGCCTCTCAAGAGAGACGACGGAACGAGTCGAGACGGATTCGAGTCGAGCCAATAGTAGTTCACTCGAAACCAGACTGACAGTCATACTAACACCTTCAACATCTTGTATTATTATTTCTGTGTAATATATCTTTGTTACTTCTACTCTTGTGTTCGTGTTGTTCTTCCTTGGTACTAACCTTGGACCATAACAGTGGCGACGAGGATATTAGACCATAACAGAGGAGCGTGGAACCACCTCTTCATTGCTGTTGTTCCCAGGTCCACCCTGACGCGTGCTGGCTGCACCTGTTAGGGTGCCATCTATGGGAAAATAATTAAACCCGAAACAAAAATCACAAGTATATTTTTATAAGCAAATTATCAACCATACATATTTATAGTAAAATGACCAACAATTCATTTTTAGTATCTGTCTATATTTTTGAGATGAGGCATTAAGTACACTATTTACATTATTCGGACTATTGTCCTCATCTTTGTTGCCATATAACGACACATGTCACAGTGGATAAAGACGTTGGTTAGATCCAGTGACACGACCCAAAGAGTTGTGAGTTCAATACCTGGTTAAGGCAGTGGAGAACTCTCAAAAGACTCTCAAAGAACATTTGAGACAGAATGAATAAATTTAGCGCTTTATAGTTTAATCTCTGGAAGGCTGATTCATTAATTCAACTGAAATTTGTTCAACTGTATTTATTTGCATTAGCTAACTGTATTTTCCTCATTCCTTGGTACATGAATAACATGACCGTATATATATATATATATATATATATATATATATATATATATATATATATATATATATATATATCATGAAGACCGTTATAATCTTTGATAAAGTGACGGTATCGTATTTTTCTTTCTAGATTGTATTTCTCCTTCCCTGTCGAGACTCAACGGTTGACTACTGATGCTGATAGATGATGGCATTCATATTGCTTTCGTCAAAATATAACTAATTTGAACATCCGTCTATCATAATGGATGTTTATTTTCTCAGGGATGCGCCTTGCCTTGAACGTCTGTTGGGACTCAGGTCTCCCTAGACTTCAAGTGGAATTCATTTATACGATATATTGTGAAGAATTCTGTAAAATTGGTCAGTTCATTGTATCGCTCCAGTAAGTATCTGACTCCTCTTGATATAACTCAATGTTTGCAAGAGCCAGATCATGTCAATAAATAGAGTATTACTGCCATATCTAAGCTGAAGCTTTCCAGTCGTCACATACCTGTCTTGAGAGAGATCAAAGGCTATTAAGCGGCCTTGTGAGTGATGAATTATTTTCTAACTTACAACCACTTTCCCTTGTCGGAGTTAACTCCGCCTTAATTGTCCAAATCGTTCACTAGAGGGCGCTCTCCCTACACTATAAATACTGGGTGATTTCTTAACTCGTCCTCTTTTTCATTTCTTCATTTTCAGCGAACAAATCTACAATGTAAGCTCTCGCAGAAGATTGCATCTTCCCACTTGTGGCAGACGGCATTAACATTATACACACATACACGTACGTACGAACATTCCCCAAAATACAAACTCTTTACATTCACACACAAATACAAATGTTAATGTCTATGTCAAGTGTAAATTTTGTTGTTTAATACATATACTTGTCGTATTTATATATATATATATATATATATATATATATATATATATATATATATATATATATATATTTAAGTTACGAAAAGCTTGGTAATCCGTATGGGTAGACACAAGGAGGATGAAATCCTGAGAGCTCAATATAAATTCAGAGCTAATAATTAAAAAAAAAACAGACACTTTAAGGCTCCATTGTAATATTTCATTTCACCAGAGACCTTTTAAAGTAATCTGGATTATCAGACATCACTTTCAAAAGGTGAAACGAAAAATGAAATGAAAATTTACACTTTTGACGGGTAGTATTAAGTTTATGTAATTTAACAGAGAAGGTAACGAGGAGTGGTGTGAGAGATATGGTCGAGTTTAGAGAGGGTTTATTTTTATAATTCTTTCTAACGTACTTAATATTGAATCGGTCAACACAACGGAAATGACTTGTTGAAAGGGAATAAGAGAGAAAAAGAAAAGAAAAATGAAAAAAAAAAAAGGAAAAAAGTGAGAAGTAAAGAAAAAGATGTATTTTGGATTTACGGAGGAAGGAAAGGGGTGGTATAGTTTTACTTAAAAAAAGATTTTAATGTTTGATAGTAATTTAAATGTTTAAAAAATCTACGAAGAATTTAATTTAATGCTTGTTAGCAATTTGAATATTTAACTCCTTTACAAATAAATTAGGGATTTAATATGAGTTAAATATTAAATTTAAAAACACATTAATAAAAAAAAACTAAGAATTAAAATATAAAATTTTCTAATAGTAATCTTTTAATATTGTAAATTACTGTTGAGGTAACATCTTTATATATATATATATATATATATATATATATATATATATATATATATATATATATATATATATATTAGTGTTGTTTGTTTTCTTTATATCTTTGGTTGGACTCAACCTGAGTCCGCCATGATCCTGTAGTGAACCTTCTAACAGGAATAAACGCACGTGTTCCTAATTTAACAACACGTAAACCCCCGGTCCGATACACCCTCAGACGAAAAGTCGCTAGCCTGTCCCTACTCTATCACTCATTTCCATGTCATGTGATCTAAATCGTATGGCACCACCAGCCACAACATTTGCCAGGAAGAATCATACTCTTTCCTTTTGCATCCCATTAATAAAAAGTAAGTTCCACTCGGACAGCTTCTTCCCAGGGACTATTGCTTCAGTGAACAGGCACCATGTAGGATATTTTCACATTCACTATATTCTTGACCTCTTCAAGTCGATGGGGAACAGTTATCTTTTACCCTCATGAACGTTGCTTCTTGCCTTTTCCAACGCTCTTTTAAAACCACATTTTAACCCTCTACCTTGATTGTCTCTTAGGTCTAGCATTGGATGAACATTATTATAAAAATAATCTACAAATACAGTGACCGAATGTGTCAGTGAACTGAAATACAGTAGGTGTCTAATTTCAAAATTAGTTGTTTCGGCATGCGGAAGATGAACTAACATTAATTGTTTCCCGGCATTTCTTACGTTTATATGTATTTAGCGTCTTCCCCTTATTAGTTGGTAACCACAGTTTGTTTTTAATACTTTCACCCAAAGCAAAGCGATAAAGCCACTAAGACGGAAGGGAGTGTGAAAGAATCTGGAAAAAATATATTATTAATGAGTGACGCCAATAAAAGAAAATGAATTAAGGAGACAAGAGATGATGATCGACATTGTATTTAAATGCTTGAAGATCAATGTTGACTGGAAACCAGAAGTCGAAAGAGATGCCACCAAGCGAGAAGTCCAAGAGAAGAAACTGATAGCATAGAACAAAAAACTTAATCTTAACAGGTTTTCCTCTACGTTTTTTTTTCTTGGCAACTTACCCTCAAGAGATAACTTAACGAGTTATTCACTAGATCATTTAATGTCCCTAAATAGTTTCATGGTTTTATTACGAAAGGTGTTTGAAAATTGCTTAAATCTTTTATATTACTTTCTATGACTTTGTCTATCCTCTTATAATATGTGTATCATATATTTTTGTAACGCTTCAATTTGATTTGGAAGGCTACGTGTCCATGACACGCAACTTAAAGCATATAAACAACTGGAAATTATCGATGATTCAAAGGTTGCGCCATCAGATTGTAAGTAAGACTGTGAACTTTTCTCATGTTAGATTTTGTTAACCGGTACGATTCTCAGGAGAGCTTAATCTGTCTGAGGATGGCATCATTTCAAGGAGAACTAAATCTTGCTGTAGGCGATAATATCTTTTGAAATCTGTGTGACTCGCATTGCATTAATGAGTAGAAACTATGCTTTGCTTAGAGATGTTTTCTTTCTTTTACTTCTCTCTGATAGAAAGAAATGTATACATATACAGGGATATGAAATTCCTTGTACTAAACACCCGTACTAAAGAATTATGCAAAAATCTTGGATTTTTTCTTCCATTCATTGCTCATCTCAAATAATATCGGCGTACACAGATTGGCATGTTTTCAGAATTGACTTTATCAAATAGATATTTCTTAATATGTTTGAGTTTTAAATTCAAGCTTTACTTTTATTTCTCCATCTTAAAAGGATAAAAAATGATTTTTTCATAGTTTTCTAGAGAATAATATATGCTTTAATGGTTTTTTTTCTCCTTCAAGAAAAAACAAATTTCTCCTTTTTTTTTTTTTTTTTTTTTTAAAATAAAATGTTGGAATTGGATACCGGAACATAAAGAGAGACGGTATTTTTTTTTCATCGAGAAAAAAAAAAGGTAAAAGAAAAAAAAATGATCGCATTGGGAAAAAAAAGATTGAGTCAACATAAAAGAATTTTGTAGAAATAGATGAAAACAAAAACATGTTCGGAATATTGATTGTCTCGGTATAAAAGAAAATAAATGATGCGGGGAGATTTGGCGGTAGAGGACAAAGAAGATGAAAGGGAGAAGTAAAAGTGAAATTTTGACTGAAACCAAGCAAATAAAGATCATCTTTAGAGCGAGTAAAATAGAGGGGGAGAGATAGAGATAGAGAGAGGGGGACAAAAGTGAAAAAATAAGTTGAACGTACAATAAGAGACGTTATTTTGAGAAAGAAGGAGAATACGGAAGAAGTAAAAATGAAAAGCAAAATGCAGAAAGAATAAAAGAAAAAAAGAAACATGAATGAAAGTAGTAAGGTAGAAAAGGGACAAACTAAGAAGAAAAGTAAGCCAAGTCGAAGGAACCAATCAATAACGACAGCATATATATAGAAAGTAACAGAGAAAGAAATAATGGAATATGGATCAAATAGAAAGATGAAAATACGGAAGAATACGGAAGGAAGGAAAGAAAGAAAGAAAGAAAGAAAGAAAGAGAGAGAGAGACAGACAGACAGAAAGAAAGACAGAAAGAAAGAAAGGAACGTGGATGAAAAGAGAAAGAAGAAAAGAGAAAGCAAAGGAAAAATGAACCGGAAGTCGATGGAAATCAATCAATCAATAAAGACAAGGATGAAAGAAGAAAGAAAGTCGGCGCTAAAAATAATGTTGGATGAAAAAGAAAGATGGAAAGATGAAGAAATTTGGCAGAAGAAGGAATGGAGGAGGGAGAAGGAAAAACGGGAGAATGACAAAAGATGGATAACAATTATAAAATGGCGGAGTAAAGCAAGATGGAAGTAGGAATAAATATAGAGAAATAAAGAAAGAAATAAAAAAAGAAAGAAACAATGTACGAAATGCAAAGACAAAATAATCATGGTGTATTAAACAAAATAGAAAAAAAACAAGAAAGGAAGAACAACCAATAAACTGAAGGAAGGAGAATAAAAGAAAAAGAAAAAAAGAAAGAAACAGAAAATGAATGAAACAAACTATACAAAGGGTTTTCAAAACGAGGAAGTAGTGAAAAAAAGAAAAATGATAGAAAGAAAACAAAAAGAAAGAGCAATAAGAGAAAGGGAAAGAACATATGTGGGAGAGATGAGGAGAAAAGCTGAAAGAAAGAATGAAAAGAGTTTCGAAGGAAATATACCATTAATAATATTAAAGAAGAAAGGAACATAAAATAAAGTATTATATAGATAAAGATAAAATAAAGACATGTTTTTACTATTGTTTCCCAATATAAAAAGAAAGAAGGCTACTTAATACGATTTTTGTAAAGTCGTAAAGTGAGGAACCAAGAAGAGCATAAGATGAAGATATCTAGGATATATAAAGTTTAACGCTGGACTTGAAGAAGTCAGGACGATAGGTGGTCGTGGAAGCATCGTCTCAGGAATGTGTTCCATTCAGTAACTAAATGTCAGCTTGTATGAAGGAACGAACGAACGTAAGGAATAGGAATAGAAGAAGAAAAATAGAAGATAATGAAACACGATGTAAAGAAAAAAATATCATTGAAATAAATATAAAGGAAAAGTAAAATGAAGAAACACAAAAAGAGGGTGGGAGAAAGACCTTGAGAGTAAAGGGAAAAACTGTAAACATGCAGGAGACACTTTAAAAAAGGACGTCACCCTTCTTGACGTAGGCGATCATGTCTCTTCCTTGATTCCTTTTTCTTTATTAGGACGTGTGTGCAATGTAAGGGAAAGCGAAATGAGACCTTGCAGAACAGGGTTCGAATTCCAGCCGGGTTTGTTACATTCACTTGCGCGCAAATAAACTTAGGATAGGTATGAAATCATCCCTTGCCCTTAGTTATGGGTTAAATAGTAGGACTTGTATCTGAAAAGAAATTCTCTGTAATTCAAAGAAAAACTTGTTAAAGCAATATTCACTTGCAAAGAAAGGACTTCCAATCTAAACTATATTTCGATTTTAAACAACCAGCTTAATGAGCCATAAAAAACAATTAAATCAATATTTTTTTCATTCTACCATCCTACCATTCTTCCTTGCATTGAATACTGTTGCCATATATGGTCTGGTGCCCCCGCTGTTCATCTCTAGGTCCTCGACAAAATATACAGACAGATATGCAATGTGATAGGTCCGGATCTGGTATCTCGTCTACAGTCGCTTTCTCACAGACGTGCTGTGGCCTCCCTATGTTTTTTCTACAGATATTTCCATGGCAACTGCTCCGACGAGCTGCTTTCACTGGTACGCCGACTGCATGAATTTAAGCGTGAAACTAGGTTGTCATCTATTTCCAACCCTTTCACAGTCGAAACAGTTAAATGTAACCGCATTTTCTACTCCAGCAGTTACTTCTCTCGCACTTCCCGACCGTGGAACTCGCTTCCACCAACTTGCTTCATATTCAAATATATTGTCAGTCGACATCTTCTGATGCCTTGATCGCGATCCCCGTCATCCTCTACATCTTTCCTCAAACACTCCTCTTTACTCTTGCTCCCACTCTATATAACCCCTTGGGTGCTAGTGACACTCCCGCCTTGCTTGTTGTGAAATGCTTAAAAATATTAGCTGTGACTTGTCATGCTTATTTGGGAAAGATTGTGGAGTGATTCCATGTTGTCTTATTCATAATTCTCCTTCTCTTAGACTGATTGCCACCCATGGCAAGATTTTTTTTAAAAATTTTATTTGTTTGTGTAACGGCATATCAACTCCTTATGGGTCATTTTATATCAAAATATAATTGTTTTTCGAGTTTTGAAGTAATAAATATGATATATTTTATTCTGCTTTCACAATTAAATACACGGTAAAGATGCCCATTTTGGGGGCATATTCATGTTTGTGTGAATATAATTACTAGATGCGATGATATGTGTGTTTTATGCTGTAGGTTTGTTGAATTTTTTTTGCAATACAATTTGATTTCTTTAAGAAATTTTTGGATATTATATGGATTAATGACATGAAAGACTTCCTCCATGTTGGTTGGTTGATTTTGTTTCGCGGCATATCGTCACCTCTATGGGTTATTTAATAACCCATTATTCGAAATCTAAATATCTTGAACGCAATTTTATGGCTTCAATTAAATGTATTGTTGTTTAATTTTGCAATTAAATGTATTTCTGGTAATTTTTCTTTAAAAATGTATTGTTGGTCATTTTAATATCAATATGTATTGTTAGTAATTTTTCTATATACACATGTATTGCAGGTATTTTTAGTATAAAAATGTATTTTCATACTTTAAGTGTTTTGTTTTTGAGTTCTGTATCTGCCCATAGCTGAGACCCTAACAGGGTATACTACTCCGAGTCATGGACAGAAGGCAGGGGAGCTTAATCTCCCTTGCTATGGCATGTATATCTGGGTGGAGAAGATATGCATTAATGTATTTCTCAAGGGCATCTAAGTGTACATAAGTGAGCGGAAAATGATTAGGTCAAGTTTTGTATTTGGCGCGGAAAAACGAATCACCGATTTCATATTCCGCGTTGAAAACCTTTACACTATCGGCATATTCTTTGTTAAACGTGCTATAAATAATTCCCCTAATTAGATATCATCAACCAACATTTTCAGATATCCAGATCCACAATTTGGCCCTGCCCCTCTCGGTACTTGAACGTTAAAATAATTTTTTCTATTCTTCACATATATCTTTGGGAGTTTCAAAGATGTTAAATGTATAGTTGTCATTTCGTATCCTTTTAGAATACTTTATAAACATTTAGTCACTACGCTTTTTTGAGAATTGGTCGCGTGTTAACCAGTTATTTAAAGAAACGTCTAAAATATTTCAGGCCACTTGTCCTATGATCCCAGATTCTTTTAAGTACAGTTTTTTTTATGTAGATATACTCATTTTAAAACTTAAAAAAAAATCGATATCACCCCATGCTACTAAGACAAGAGTAGGGCAGAGGATGTGGAAGAATTATGAACAGAAACATTACTAATAAATGGGAAGAGAAAAGAGTAATCAGGAGGACAGTAGATAGTGATTAACATTGCATTTAAAGTTTGCAGATTAAAGTCGGAAAACATAGAACAGGAAGAGCGTTCCACAAACGAGAAACTATATATAATTACTACAGCAGTACCTGTGTATATTTCTGAGATGAGCTATTATGTACACTATTTACATTATTCGGACTATTGCCCTCATCTTTGTCGGCATATTAATCACAACGTTTCGGCCATTGTACGCTCCGGCCTTCTTCAGGTGGTTGGAATGTCGAACTGAACTTTATTTCGCTCATTGGGGTAGACTGTCCTTGAGAACACATGGCACAGTGGATAAAAGCGTTAGTTAGATCCAGTGACAGGATCCAAAGAGTGTAAGTTCAATACCTGGTTAAGGCGGTGGTGAACTTGGAGGAGGGAATTAACGGGAGATAACTGATAACTGATATCCATTAGACATGGTACGAGAAACTAGAACAGTCTACCGCAGTGAGCGAAATAAAGGGTTCAGTTCGACATTCCAAACACCTGAAGAAGGCCGGAGCGTACAACGGCCGAAATGTTGTGATAAATATGGCAACAAAGATGAGGACAATAGTCCGAATAATGTAAATAGTATCGACGGCAGTATTTTTTTTTTGCTTATCGAAAATCGGTGAGTGTATCTACCTGTTTTTCTGATGAAATTTCTTGATCATCCAGATTTGGGCCGTTACAAATAGTCATAATTAATAATTTTTATACAGTCTATATTTTTCTATACAAATAGTCATCATTAGTAATTCATTTGTCTTAATTTCGGTTGCGTTTATAGCAAAATAAGGATCGTCATGTTTCGATCGGTTGTAAGCAGCGGAGATGAAACTAAGAAATATATATCCACCGAAAAATCGCGAATTTACGTTCCTTATCTTCGAACGCCTGTCTTAATTCGACAGCTGTCTTGCCGATTTGTATACGTAGATCACTGGCTACTGGTAATAAAATCTAAGAGTAGAGTTACTTTATTCTCACAGAATGCTTGACACGCTACGATGTTCATATATATATATATATATATATATATATATATATATATATATATATATATATATATATATAATATATATATATATATATAATATATATACATATATATATATATATATATATATATATATATATATATATATATATAGTAGCTATTTAGATAGTCATAGTTGTTTAAATTTATTAAATGAAACCTTGTAAATTATAATTCTTTCATCTTACTTTCAGCTAGTTTTTCTTGTAATTCCAAGATTATGTAATAGAGACTGGTAATATTTCATGTACAAAAGAAAGGTGAGAAAATAAAGAACCAGGGAGAATTACGGACATTTATGCAAAGAAGAAGTTGGAAGAGGAGGAGGAAGAAAAGGAGGAGGATGATGATGAAGAAGAGAAAAGGTGGATATATGTCTTTCCAAATGGAAATTGTGCAAAACAAAAGAAGGAGAAGAAGAACAAGAACAAGAAGAAGAACAACAACAACAACAACATAACAACAACAACAATTACAACAACAATAAGACAAACACGGAAGAGGAGAGACTGAAGGAGCAAAAAAACTAAGAGTAGGGTGAGGGAGAGAAGAGATGTAGTCATGCATTCCCAGAGGCAGAGGAGGGGAATGATGGAAAGAAGGAGGGGAGGTGGAAAAATTCAGAAAGTAGATTGAAGAAGAGAAAAGATGGGTACATGTCTTTCCAAATGGCAATTGTGTAAAAGATAATAATAATAATAATAATAATAATAATAATAATAATAATAATAATAATAATAATAATAATAAAAACCCGGCATGACAGAGTTGGCCAATATCTTACTGGAACATTTGCAACTCCTATGAGAAGGAAACTGAAAGAAACTGGTACGAATACCACCCTGACCCGGTTACGGAGATAGGACCTGTTACAATTCTATGGGACTACACAATACACACTGACAGAACAATCAAAGCCAACCGCCCAGACATTGTTATTAAAGACCACAAACAAAATAAGTGCCTCCTTATTGATATGGCAGTCCCTGCAGACTGCAATGTATCTTTGAAGATATTCGAAAAACTGTCAAAATACAAGGACCTTGAAATAGAAATGTCACAAATGTGGCACATGGGAAAATCAACTATCCCCGTTGTAGTTGGAGCCCTTGGACTGGTTGGGAAAGATTCCAGTCGGCTGATTGAAGGGATCCCTAGAAGTCCATGCCTCAAAGAGATACAAAAAATTGTTCTGACAAGTACAGCCCAAACTTTACGAAGGGCTTTATCTATGTAATTATTTTTTATTTTATTTATTTTATTTTTTTTGCAGTGGAAAGTGTCATGATGCCATTTCTAACCTTAGGTCCTTGCGAGGGACCCGGAAAGAAATGTGTAAACGCCAGATATCAAAGGAAATAAAAATGATAATAATAATAGTATGAAATCATGCCTTTACCTGGGCAAATGTGCAGAAGGAAGAAAACCAATAAAAGCGAAACGATGGAGATCTTTGAAAGGTGAAGGAAGAAAATAGCGAAGTGAACGAGAAAGCGTAAGTAGAGAATAAGGTCTAAAATAAAATAAAAGAAAGAAGAAAAATGAGGGAAAAATGAAATCAGGGGGAAGAATTAAGCGAAGAATGATGGGAAAAGAATAAGAAGAAATTCTGTGAAGACAAATCAAACATAGGTAAAACGAAAACACGAAGATTTAATAGGAAGAAAAGATTAAAAAAAACAAGGGAAATATACCATTCACAACAATCTTCCTTTCTCTTCAAGAACGTATGTGAAGAGAGAGAAGTGTCAGATTGAACCCCAAAATGGTGTCTTGCTGTCATAGTTGGCCTGGAACTGACAAGTCATCTCATCCCAACCTTAGAAAACGTCTCAGTAATCTTGTGGGTGATTATTTTCCACTTTACCACAGATGAATTATCGTCAGCTTATCACTAATCTATCGCTATTTCCATGGATGATATTCGGATGACCTACATTCTTTAGTAAAAACAGTTTAGGCCATCACAGATAAGAGATTCTGTGCTATGTACACGGAATCAAATCATCGTCATTACCTTTGTATTCCGTTGGGTAGAAGGAAGTTCCATTCGAAGAATTTCTTCGCAAGAACTGCTGCTTTGTAGACCAGTCACCCGATAACTACCATCTTATTTTCAATGTAGAGTCAACTATTATCTATCTATTAGATCTTCATAATTTACATTTTTAGAAACTCTTCTTAGTCAATAATTCAAACTGATTCAGTAACTCTTCCACCTCGAGTGGCATTTGGGCTTTGTTTTGGGTGAGCAATAGGGAAGAAAATAAAAAACAAAAGAAAGGATAAAATAGTGTAATGAAAAAATATAATAAGAGAAGTGACAAGATGAATAATAAAGAAAGAAAAAATTAAATGAAAAACAAAGAGAGATAAAGAGAGAGGAAGACAGAGAGAGAGAAAGACAGAGAGAGAGAAAGAGAGAGAGAGAGCGTAAGCGTACAGAAAAGAGAAAATAAAAGAATGAGAAGGAAGGCAAGAAAAAGTGTGTGTTTATGCAATCTGTTGTTTTGTTTGTCCTGCTTAAGAAAAGTGCATCATCTTCTGAACGCCACTTTCGTATCAGACTACCAGACGGCGCTAATATCCACTTTTGCCGCTCGTTCACATACGTGACACATACGAAACACGCTTTGAAAGAAGACTTCATGAAAGTAATACATGAATATTGTCACGTGACCTGGCACAGCAGCAAACATGGACGACGAGAATAGATAAGAAGGAAAAAAAATGGAGATATTTAATCATTAAACAGCAAAATGAGAAAAATGATGAAGCGCTACATAGGACAGGAAATTGTGGAGAGACATGATCACCAATGTCTGAAATGGACACGACCTATAAAACAAGACATCAGTAAACGATTACAGTAACGGTCCTTTGGCTAACGGTCCTTTAGCTAACGGTCCTTTGGCCTACGGTCCTTTGGCCTACGGTCCTTCGGTTAAAGCATTTAAGGCAATAAAGAGCTCTATTATTGTTTTATTTCTACCTTTACTGCATCGTCTTATTACATTGCATTTTATCACAATACTCTGGGCTGATATACTCTTCGACTTCCAGATTAATGAGCACGAAAAGAGATATGCAGAATTAGCTAGTTGTAAAGAAGAATAGACGACCGTTTGAACTTGTACCGAAGCGTTATTCAATGCAATGTGTGGCTACCCATACTCAAGTCTCGATTATTTCTCTTATAGTCCAGTAGCTCAAGGGAGAGACAACTATGATCGTCTTCACCACGCTACTACAGGAAACCACGTGTGCCCGTCTTTCATGGATGTCGTGTGAAACATTTCTGTCACGAAATTGTCTGCAGTTAAAAGGAGGAAAAATAAATCTGTGCTTTATCATTTGTTCCTTCCTGTTTTAACGCTGTTGCTATGATTGCTGTATCGGTCCCAGGTGAAGAAGTAGAAAGCACAACACCAGGATAGAATAAAACTAATAAAATAATGATAATGTTTGTTTAATAATAAAATAATGATAATGATTGTTTAATAAATCTGTATCTATAAATAGCATTCTGTT
This sequence comes from Acanthosepion esculentum, assembly GCA_964036315.1. Classification (NCBI taxonomy): domain Eukaryota; kingdom Metazoa; phylum Mollusca; class Cephalopoda; order Sepiida; family Sepiidae; genus Acanthosepion; species Acanthosepion esculentum. Next base: position 100,197,205 of record OZ038482.1, on the reverse strand, counting down.
AGTGTCTCTCTGCGTCTGTGTGTTTGTCAACTTGTTACCTCATCTTGAGCAAACCGTTCGTCCGATTGGCATGAAAATTCACACACAGATCGGAAATTTAGGACATTCGTACTTAACGTCTTCGCATATTTCGATTAATCCTCCGATTTTGGATAAAATCGATAAAACCGATAGGGGGTTGCATATTAATTCGAAAAAATTCATCAGTTTTTCAGTGATAATATTGACAAATTACAAGTGATATCCGCCAAACTCACGTTGAGCAATGTCCTTATATAAAAGTTTGAGGTGCTGTTCTTTGTTTTTAAAAAATCATATCAGTTATCGGAAAAGATCGATAAAATCGACCACTTTGGGACATCCGATTCAAATCCAATGTAGCTGATTCTTGGCTCTGTTTTTGGAAAACTGCCAGGAATTTTCACGAAAATCATGTTGAGCATTAATTTTATCAACAGTTATTAATTGCTAATCTTTTTCTTCAATATCGGTATCAATTATCGGAAAAAATCGATGACATCATGCCACTTTTGACTTCCAATTCAAATCCAGTCAAGCTGATTTTTGGCTATATTTTTCGCAAATGGCGAAGAATTTCCACAAAAATTACATTGAACATTGTTTTTATCAACAGTTATGAGGTGCTGACATGCATTTTCAATATCGATATCAATTACTGGAAAAAATCGATACAAGCGATCACTTCTAGTCCAGTCTAGCTGATTTTTGGCTATATTTTTCGCAAATGGCGAAGGATTCTCAGCAAAATTCACGTTGAGCATAATATTTACCGACAGTATTGAGGTGCCTACTTTCGTTTTCAATATCGGTTTCAATTATCGGATAAAAATTGATAAAATCATACCCCTTTTGACTTGCCATTCAAATCGAGTTTACCTGAATTTGGCGATGTTCTCGCAACTTGCTTGGGATTTTGATAAACTTTATCGGCTTTAGTCGTGACAATTAAAAACTTTTGTGCTGTGAGCTCCTTTGTGACCAACTAATACCTGAGGGAAGTCGATGCAATCATGTCTTCATCGGAATTTGCGAATACACCAATCAGACGTATGTTCAACTGAGACGTCTACACTAGAGACTCTACAGCTGATTGTTATTCACACACGCGTGACCATGCTTCACATAGCGGTATCTCATTGGTTGAGTGCGGTATGCGGTCGCTGATTGGTGTTCGAGACCCTAGGACGCTCGCTGATTGGCGTAACCGATTGGCCAGTAATACTTCGCATTTGAACCTGCTATGCACAGCTGTAGGACGAAGGTCTCACTTCTGCTCCTGTTATGCCGCCATCTGGTTGATACGATAGGCTTCTTCACCTGATCATTTCTCTTACCGCAAGTTGTTTCTTACGTTTTTGTTTTCCGTTTATCTGTTTAACGACATTTTTCCAACTACCATAAACAATTTATTCAGCTCTTTTACTTAAATACCTGCCTTCTCGATTCTGGCTCACGCTTTGAGATACTAAGTTAGTACTCCTGCAATTCAGCAACCCGAATCCACCACTACTAGCATCACGTTTCCACATGCCGCCAAAAAGGAGGGTACGTCTTAGCCTTCGGTCTGCAAGAGCATCCACTATGAGGGCAAGAACGGCTCGCGAGTCCCAGGAGCAGACTACAATGCGACTATCACAGGTCGCTCGAGGCAGCGCCCTCACGCAGACCTCGCAGTCACAAGAGGAGCGTACCACCTGCTTGGCTGGGAAAGCTGCCAACAGGGCTTCGTTGCGATCAAGGCTGAAGAATGCACAACGGTCGATAATGAACGTACAGGCTGCGGCAACCGCCTCTGCAACTCGGGCTTCCGAGACTCATCATCAAAGGCTTCTTCGTAACGTAAGAAACGCTGCTGCCACTGCGAAATCAAGGGCAACAGATACACCTGACCGCAGACGCGCCCATCAATCCAGGTACGCAGCTGCAACAGCGAACTCTAGGGCTGCTGAGTCACCGCTCCGTAGGTCTGTGCGGAATGCTACGAATGGTGCCACCACTGCCAGGTCGAGGGCAGTAGAGACACCTGCCCGCAGGCGCGCCCGTCAATCCAGGGACGCTGCTGCAACAGCGACCGCTAAGGCTGATGAGACTCCGCTCCGTAGGTCTGTTCGAAATTCTACGAATGCTGCCACCACTTCCAGGTCGAGGACAGCTGAAACATTTGACCGCAGGCGCGCCCGTCAATCCAGGGACGCTGCTGCAACAGCAACTGCTATGGCTGATGAGACACTTCTCCGTCGGTCTGTTCGAAATGCTAGAAATACGTCCACCACTGCCAGGTCGACGGCAGCTGAAACATTTGATCGCAGGCGCGTCCGTCAATCCAGGGAGACTGCTGCAACAGCTAGGTCGACGGAGCTGCAGCGGGTAACCAGCAATGCCCGAAACGCTGGTTCGAGAAGAGCGTTTGATGCCCACTTTCAAAGTACAACGGCAGGTATACCAACGCATTGGGTCTCTTCTGCCTGAGGAGACCTCTACGGCTAAATTCCTTCAAATGTACTTTATTGCAGACTACAACCTACAAGTCGAAACCCGGACTGGTATTTTGCCGCCGTCGGGAAGAGTTCCTCGCAGGGACGGCATACTACTACTTCAGGCCATGCTTCACGAGGCTAACAGCTACATTCGCAGTTTCAAATATGCTTTGGATAGTGCTCCCTTTCCTTCCTTCAGCATTGTAATTGACACCGACAAATAGCCTCATGATGTGACGAAGTGACAAAACGGCACTCGCGATATTGTTTTTAAATCAAGATGCGGCGCTCTTCGCAGGATTTCAGAGACCCATCGATCATATGACGCATTGCAGTACCCTTTACTTTTCCCTTATGGAGACGATGGCTACCACTTTGGCATTCGCCTTCATACTCCAGGTGGCCAACCTACATGTCTTCCAAAGCTTTATCCTGCAAGGCCTTCTACTCATACCGGTTCATGGTTAGGGATGAAGACTTCAACCTGCTTCATAGATGCAGGGAGCTTTTCCACCAGTTTGCAGTTGGCATGGCCACTAAGATGGAATCAGAGAGGCTTGGTTTTATACGGAATCTTCAGAAACAGCTGCGTTCAGACTCCTACGTACACTTACGTGACAACCTTCGAAATGAAGTCAATCCCCGAGACCTAGAGAAGCTGGCATTCTGCCCTCTACCTACACTGGGGGGCCGCGTTATATGCATGAAAGCACGCAGGACGCTATGACATACGTTAGGCAATATGGGCAGCCAGACTTATTTATAACGTTTACCTGCAACCCCAAATAGGTTGAGATAACGCGTGAACTCCTACCCGAAGAGGATTACACTCACATACATGACATTACCGCCCGCGTATTCCGCTTAAAACTGGGAAAATTTATGGACTTAATAGTGAAGGGGCAATTCCTACAGTGAAAGCGCAACCACTATTATAGATTGCCAGAATTAAAAATATTGACCTATTATGAACGGGTGGCAATCTACGGCTAAGTACGGAGCAGTAACACAGGAACCACCTATTGCAACCAGTTGCCCTTAATCGCATTGATTTTGCTACCAGTGAGATTCCCGGCCTATCAGTGACCTCAACAAATGCGGATACAAATTCAAAAATTCAAACACCAAAGCAATTTAACTACATAAAACCTCGAGCAACGCCGGGCTTTACTGCTAGTATGATACTAAAACCTATATTTGGTCTGTAAGAATTTTTTGCGATAACATATATAAATATCTATGTGCCTGTCTCTATACACATGTAGACCGAACACAGTGGAAAGGGATTGTCAATAGAGTTCCGACCAACCATAGGGAGGTCGAAGCACCATGATGATGATGTATATGCATATGTGTATATATATATATATATATATATATATATATATATATATGTATGTATGTATGTATGTATATATATATATATATATATATATATATATATATATATATATATATATATATATATATGTATGTATATATATATATATATATATATATATATGTATATATATATACACACACACACACGCATATATATATATACATGCGTCCATTTTCGTAGAGTGTGACGTCATTTGTTTACGTTTAAATACGCTTGGAGCAGATATGATCTTTCGAGGGAAATCATGGGAAATTGTAGTTTAAAGGCAGTAAAATCAACCTTGCTAACCAGAGGCTCCTCTCTAGCTAAACTGGTTCAGCACATCAGTCGATATGACGGTTCCATGTAGGATGCAGGTTCGATTTCTGTTAGAGGACACAATTTCAATGAAAATTTCTCGGACGTTCAGGCCAGTATATGTTGTTATATAATGTTCATTATTAACGGAGCATTTACTTAAATATTTTTTCTATATAAAAAACGTATAACAATATATTTATATATATATATATATATATATATATATATATATATATATATATATATATATATGTATTTATGTATTTATATATATAATATTTATTACTTAAGCATTGATATCGATTATCTATGTAAAAACGTAAATAAACGAATACAACTAGCAAATAAACTAAAATGCCCATAAATAAAAATATATAAACAAATAACTAAAAATAGAACATATATAGACCCGGAACAGACATAGAGTAAGTCTGTTACCGATAAAAAAGACGAAAAAGATTAAATGAGCATGTGCAAATAAACAAAAGCGAAGAAAAGTGCAATATATTCACGACGCCCCTTCGTGTAGACTGGCGCAGGCAAGTGCTCGGTCAAACGTTTTACTATTTAACCCTTAGCTGGGAGTAGAATAGTTGGATTCATCCCATTCCCAAGGTAAAAATTCTTCATTTTGAAAATAGAACTAATAGGATGTTGTAGTATTAGTAGCAAAATAATAATGTAAAGATGTTTCCTAAAAGAAAGCAAAACTTAAATAATGGAGTAAAGTTAGTAAAAAATAATAATAATAATGATACTGAAGCTGTTTTATAAAACTATCAACAATAACAACAACCTGTTTATAGAGAAAATATTTCTTGTAAAAAATACATAAATGCAAGTATAACATTTGGGGATTATCTGTCTATTGCAGGTCAGACGTGACTTGGTACTAAATACACTATGTATAAAGAGGAAATCGAATTCTTAATCATAAAATTGAATATAGAAAGAAAGTCGCAAGAGGATATTCAGAGTATCACAACAAAACAGGTTCCTGGAAAAGGGCGGTGCTGGTGAGAGAATAAACAGAACAGACAGATCGAAACTAACTCCCATTCAAACCAGGATCTGGTTGCTGTGAAGATAAAAATGAGAAACTGTCATATCTTAGACATGTCTGTGGCGGCAGAGGACAATTTGAAAATGATAAAAGAAAGCAAAAGAATGGAAAGATACTCGGACCTCTACCGGGAACTGAAGAGTCTATGGAATACAAGATTGACGTATAGGCAACATTAAGACCATAAAGGTGAGAGTGTGGAAATTGGAGATCCGAAAAAGGAACAATCTGTCTCGACGACAGCAGTATTCAGATAAGTAGAGTATTCGGTTGGGCTTGGAAGATTTGAGGAAATTTGATTCTCAACAATAGCTACCAATCCTCTGGCATTACCACGTAGATAAACAAAAAACAAAAAACAACAAACAAATAATAATAATAATATTAATAATAATATATGCAAGCAAACCTGCCAGAAATTGGCATGAAAACCACTCAGACCCGGTTACAGACGTAAGAACTCTAACAATGTTATGGGACTTTACAATACATACAGACAGAACAATAAAAGCTAATCTCCTAGACATCGTAATGAGAGACCACAAAACAGAATGATCCTTCCTATTGATATGGCAATACCGTGCAGACTGTAATGTGTCGTTGAAGGTTTTCAAAAAACTATCAAAATACAAGGACCATAAATGGAAACTTCAAAAGTGTAGCACATAAGGACATCAATAATTCCAGTTGTATTTGGAGCTCTTGGTTTGAAGGGATCCCTGGTAGCCCAAGAAATACAAAAAAATTGTACTCACAACTACAGCTCATACCTTATGAAGGACATTATATATGTAAAATGTGTGTTTTTTATAAATAATAATCAGTGGAAAACATCATGGTACCATTGTTGACCTTTGCTCTCTTGTTGGGAGCCTGAAATGAAAAGAGTATACAACAGAAATCAAAGGAAATAATAATAATAATAATAATAATAATAATAATAATAATAATAATAATAATAATAATAAAACTGAGACAGAAGGTCGAATTAATGCAGATCAGGACCAAAACCTCGCAACCAGATCCTATTACTGTCATATAATCAAAGACAGATCAAACCCGAAATAAAGGATAAGATGAAAATATGATGGAATAGTCGACCGTATTATTACAGTATGTCCGGAACTAGCAAAAATGAATAAACCCACACACATAACAAGGTTGCGACATATGTGCACTGGAAAATATGCTAGAAGCTCAAAATCGAAACCACTGAGAGATTGGTATGGGTACCAAACAGATATAGCTGTAACTATCCTCTGGGAAATGCCAAATCAAAGTAACAGGGAAATAAAAGCCAACAGACCTGATATTATCATAAAAGACTAGAAATTCAGGAAGTGTTTGCTTATTGACATCGCACTACCATCTGAGAGAAACATTTGCATGAAAATTATCGAGAAATTGTCTAAATGCAAGGACCTGGAGATCAGGATTAACAGAATGAGACTGTACCAATAGTAATCGGAGCTCTGGGCCTCGTAAGAAAATGAATGGAATTTTTACTAACAGTGTCCCAGGAAGCATTAACATACAGGTTTCCCTGTTAGGAACATATCATATACTAAGAAAAGTGCTATCAATTAAATGAAAATTCTCTTATAAGGCATACGGACCATAGTTTAGGCCCTGCTCTACAGAATACAAAGCAAGAAACATAACATACACAAAATAATAATAATAATAATAATAATGATAATAATAATAATAATAATAATAATAATAATAATAATAATAACAACAATAATAATAATGAGTTACTCACATAGCTGTTGTGAAAATTAGTTGCCTAACGTTAACCATTTGGGAATGTGAAATAGAGACTCTATTCATGAGGTGGAATAGTGGCGCTACTTTTACTGTCAGACGTTCGTGTTAGCTACATTTCTTAGTTCCATAAGTCCAGACTTTCACAGATAAAACCAGCCCTACGAAATACACCTTCGACTAATCCTAATTCCTTTCGAATTCCATTAGTAAGAATGAAGTCACTCTAAGACATTTTCCTCTTCAGATGTGTTTTAATGTGGAAGACTCCCTAAGGGATGCTTACCTAATCACTTCAATTTTTAGTTATTATACATATGCTCATAATGTTTAACCCTTTCTCCCACAGCATTCGTATTCAGTAACCATCTACCTTGGGTGACATTAAGATATTGTTTTGGGTGACCGATAGTAAAACAAAAACTTTAAGATTGAACAAATAATATTAACACGGAATTACTACATGCAAAAACAGCTGGATAGCACTTGTCCTAATAAATAATACTAGATAACACCTGATATTAAAGTGAAAGAAATTAAACTGATAATTAAGAAATATTTATTTCAGTAATACCTTTGTTATTGTCTTTAACCACGTGCCTCATGCTCCATTTTCAGTGACTCTGATCATGTACAATAACTATTCAATAGGAATTAGTAGCATAAAGGTACTAATAATTATACTCGGAAGGTGAAGAAACAAACTTGTAATGAAAATTTAGTAAAATTGCTTTTTCAAAGTACTCATATTTTTATTACTTGGACATAAATAATAAACAAAGATATAAGTTTACACCGGGTAATATTAATATTAAAAGAATATTTATGCATTAGAGAAGAAAAAGCGTCATAACGATGCTTTCTTCCCTAGGCACTCGAGGTTCTATACTTGAACCAGAATTGAGTTAAGCTTAGTCAATAATAATGACATAATAAGCAAATAAAATAGGTTAGAATCTGTACAAAATCCTGTATGACTAAATAGGAAGAACTGTGGACTGGAAACTGCAAGAAAAGCGAAATTTAATACAGAGATCAATGTCATATGCTCAAAAACCAATGTCATATGCTCAAAACCAATGTCATATGCTCAGAAACCAATGACCTATGCTCAAAACAGAATCTGTCAAAATAAAATTTAAAACGTTAATTTGAAAATTAAATCTCTAATTTGAAATTAAAATTTAATTAAGAATTGAATCTTTAAAAATTAAAAATTAAATTTAAAAAAATTAAAAATTGAATCTCTAAAATTAAAAATTGAATCTCTAAAATTAAAAATTAATATCCCTAAAATTAAAAATTGAATCTTTAAAATTAAATCTCTAAAATTGAATAACTAAAATTGAATCTCTAAAAATTGACCTAAAAATTGATGTATAAAATTGATCTAAGATTCACCAAAGTTGATATATAAAATTGAACAACTAAAATTGAATCTCTAAAATTAATAATTGAATCTCTAAAATTAAAAAATTAAATCCCTAAAATAAAAAAAAAATGACCTCTGAATTGAAATTTGGATCTTTATTTTGAAATTAAAATTTGAATCTGTCAAATTAAAATAGAATCTGTCAAATTAAAATTTGACATAGAAACCAATGTCATATCCTCAAATTATAACCTTGTTTACAAAATGAAAAACATAAAATCATCTAAGACTTTGAAACGTGAACGGAGTATTTAGTCCATTCCAAAAGACAACGTTTAATATTAAGTAAAGATTTCTTTTCAAATATCAGAAAATGGACGTCGCTCTCACAGCAGGTCGTATATTACAATTAAATGAAAGTGAAATTTAGATAATTATGTATAACTCCTTAAAAAATTGAATAGCTTTTAGAGTATAAGAGTGACAGTTGTGCCAATCGTTCTTATAGCACTGGGAACATTGGGGACGATCATGAAGCGCCTTGGGAAATTGATACAATAATTGCAAATACCAAGTAAATTGGTGACCACCAGAAAAACGGCAGTACTGAAAGCGGCTGGTATATTGGGTAGAATAAAGGAGTATTGGGAAGACTTGTTGTCACTTAATCTCTGATGTAAATGCGCCAGTTACTACCAGAGCGAAAACGCAATTAATTGTGAATTTAAATGTCACAGCTTAGTGCAAGATGAACTGAAGAAAAAAAAGAAAGATTTGTGTAAAAAAACTGCCTGAGACGACAAAATTGTCTACTTTGAAACAGTAGTGGATACACATAATTATTGTCATCCTTGCAAAAACTTTAAAGAACTGAAACACACACACACACACACACACACACACACACACACACACACATATATATATATATATATATATATATATATATATATATATGTTCGCAGTAATCATTGGTGTAAGAGCGGCTGATATAAAGAATTTAGAACAGAAATCTTCGAATCTTTGAGCCAATTAGGTAGAACACAAAAGTGTCGAAGTCTGCAAAAATACTACAGAGAATAACTGCGTTAATTTGTACATCACTTGAGTTCCAAATATGGCTACCAGATACATCTCGTGAAAAAAATAGATCAAGTAATACTAAAGCTATGAATAATAATAATAATAATAATAATAATAATAATAATAATAATAATAATAATACACACAATACACAATACACACTGACAGAACAATCAAAGCCAACCGCCCAGACATTGTTATTAAAGACCACAAACAAAATAAGTGACTCCTTATTGATATGGCAGTCCCTGCAGACTGCAATGTATCTTTGAAGATATTCGAAAAACTGTCAAAATACAAGGACCTTGAAATAGAAATATCAAAAATGTGGCACATGGGAACATCAACAATTCCTGTTGTAGTTGGAGCCCTTGGACTGGTTGGAAAAGATTCCAGTAGGCTGATTGAAGGGATCCCTGGAAGTCCATGCCTCAAAGAGATACAACAAATTGTTCTGACAAGTACAGCCCACACTTTACGAAGGGATTTATCGATGTAATTATTTTTTTTATTTTTTTGCAGTGGAAAGTGTCATGACGCCATTTCTAACCTTAGGTCCCTGGGCGGGACCCGGAAAGAAATGTGTAAACGCCAGATATCAAAGGAAATAAAAATAATAATAATAATAATAATAATAATATATATATATATATATATATATATATATATATATATATATATATATATACTTCATAGTTCGGTTTAACTACTTTCAGCACGGCTTTGTTTTCACCATGAATTAAATATTTATTTACTTATCTGTGTATGTCCGCTATCACACACATATACAGTTGCTAATATCTCGTTATTTAGTTCATATCGTCATGCCAATCCCACGTTCAGTCCGATAGCCGTTACTCACCCATCCATATTTCCTGCTTACTTTGGTAGGACAAATTTTGTTTTAAAATGAAGGAGATACAAGCGAGTTATAATCTCAGAGCTCGCTTATTTACCCTGGAAGCTATCCAATACTGTTGTTTTGACACCCGCCAAAAGCCACTATTTCGTTTTAATTTAATAGTTCTTATTGCATGATTAAATCTGTTACAATAACCAAGCCAAAACGCCTAGACTCCCTTATAACTGTCCGACAAATCTGATATTGTCATCAGACTCAAGTCCGGTTGTTTCGGCTTCAAAAATAGAAAGGAAGACTAACAATGACAACATGACTAATGAAATGTGCGAGCAATTATTTGCGATTCATCAGAAGACATAGTCTGAGGTACAGACAATTACGTATTTATCCCCTCGTGACACAGAATATGCAGGTTGGGTAATATATACTGTTAATGCAATATTCACTGTCAAAAAAATGATTTAATCTTACAATCCAAAATGCTTCGGCTTTAAATAGACGAAGATACGTTAGTAAGCTGTAAAAAGAACAAATTAATCAACCAATCATTGACACTAAGGCTACAAATACAAGAGTAACCATTCCTAAGAGTAGCAGAAATATAAGTAAAATTATTCAGCTAGAAAGGGAACTTACTTAGAAGCATGTGAAGCGTCATTCTAAAAAAAAACTGATGTCTCTTTGATTTCTTAACAGTTGCAGAAATATTTTCTTATTTCTGAGATGATGTATTATGTACATGATTACATTATTCGGTATTATGTACATTATTCGGTATTATGCACAATATTATATTATTCAGTATTATGTACATTATTACATTATTCGGTATTATGTACAATATTATATTATTCGGTATTATGTATAATATTACATTATTCGGACTATTGTTCTCATCTTTGTTGCAATATTTATCACAACGTTTCGGCCGTTATACGCTCCGGCCTTTTTCAGGTGGTTGGAGTGTCGAACTGAAGCCTTTATTTCGCTCACTGGGGTAGACTGTTCTCGTTCCACGTGCCATGTCGAATGGATGTCAGTTAGCAGTTATCCCCTATTAATTCCCCTCTCTAAGTTCTCCGCCGTCTTAACCAGGTATTGAAATCACACTCTTTGGTTCCTGTCACTGGATCTAACTAACAACTGTATCCACTGTGCCATGTGTCCCTGAAGTGTGTATGAAAATGCAATGTTAACAGCACAAATTGCAATATAAAAACTGCTAAAAATTGTTGCTGAAGACCTAATGATTATAATACCCCAAAATTCATACACAGATGACCTCAAGGACATGGCACATGGCACAGTAGATAAAGGTGTTAGTTAGATACAGTGACAGGACCCAAAGAGTGTGAGTTCAATACCTGGTTAAGGCGGTGGAGCACTTGGCGAGGGGAATTAACAGGAGATAACTGATGACTGACATCCATTAGACATGGCACGTGGAATTAGAACAGTCTACCCCAGCGATCGAAATAAAAGGTTCAGTTCGACATTCCAAACAGCTGAAGAAGGCCGGAGCGTACAATGGCCGAAACGTCGTGATAAATATGGCAACAAAGATGAGGACAATAGTCCGAATAATCTAAATAGTGTTGCAGAAATAGTTGAAAATTTGCTTACCAGTTAGAGTAATAAAAATGTTATGGGTAAGCGGATTACTTTAGTACTTAAAAGCAGCAGCACTGGTCAATCTGCCTTTGTAGAAAGCCGGCGAGATGTTTGTGGGGAATATGTTTAAGGAGCCAAGTCGTTCAGAGAGCAGTCCTGGATATGATGATAAACTACATCCGGCAGCAAGGCCGCTATCGGGAAACTGGAGGTTATGAGGGGGATTGGAACAACCTCTTAACTGCTGTTGTTCTCATGTCCACCCTGATCCGGAGTGGTAGCACCTGTTAGTATCTCAACTATGGAAAAATCTGAACCTCCAAACAAAACACTATGTATGTATAAAAATAAAATCTTATAGTGAAAATACCCGCAAAACATTTTTATATAAAAATGGCCAACAATATATATTTATAGTAAAATGACCAACAATACATTCTTGAAGTAACACTACATTTTATCTGTAGTTGAAGGGATACAATTAGTTTAAAATATTTTTAGTTGAAGCCATAAAATTGTGTTCAAATTATTTAGATTTCGGCATTAAATAACCCATAGAGGTGTTGATATACCACTAAACAAAATCAACCGACCGTTCAAAGAGTATTAGAGTCATTACTCTTTCAACGTGTGGCCGAGTTGTAAGAATGACAATATGAATTGGGTTCGAATCGCATCATGGTCGAGTTTTTTCATGGAGGTGACTTTGTCATTATCTGTGTGAGGATACAATGCAACCGTGCGGCTTAGTTGAAAACAATTTGACACCTATGCCTAAGACTTGTGAGTTAAATTGGATACACAGAACTGTTCAGTAACCATCGATGGTTGTAATCACAAGTCAGCGTGGCCGAGGGTATAAGCGTACTGATCCTTGTTCAAACTCTTGATCACGCCAGATTATGAGTTATTTTCCAGAAACTGTGACAAAGATTCACTCAATATAGTTGCAGTATAAACCACAGGTGGGCTCTTTGATTGCTGTGCAAAGAAACACCAATGCGACTGGCGTCTTCAACATATATCGTTCAGCCAAGACACGGACGTGATCGAAAAGCAGTAGCCGTCTATTCTTGTTTGAAAAACATTAGCGCGACTGAGAAACAGAAAATTTAAACAAGAATTCAAACTTGTTTCAGAGATTAGATCTGAAGATTAGATTACTCCTATGAAACTACGTATATACACACACACACACACACACACACACACAAGACACCCCTTTAAGTATATCCACGCTTACTCACATAAATGCACAAAAAGTCCAAAAACTACATATACACGTACATTTACAAATACAGGCAGGTGTATACGCGGACAACATATGCATATACCCATGCAGGCACGTACAGCCCATATACAAATATATACTTGCACAGATGTACTAACACACACAGGACCATGCATATACATGCACGATTCTCTCCACGCCCGCCCACATACAAAAACCCAAACGCTCAAATATTTGCACCCACATAAATTAACAGATGGAAACATGCACATACGAGGATCGGATGACCAAGATACTCTCATGGAATGTGAGCAAATGAGATTTATTTTTCAACATAGACCCTCTTGAGGTCAATACACTTCTTCGATGGGTGTTGCACTGCTTGGACCCCATTGATGAAGAAGCTTTCATCCTGTTTGTCAAAAAGGTCATCAACAGCAGATATGAAATCATCATCACTACGTTCTCAGCCAAGTGTATCGTTCATGTTGGGGTACAGATGATAGTCAGATGGGCCGCCGTTCATCTCGAGGCCCTCGACAAAATCCAAAGATGGATATGCAAAGTGATAGGTCCTGATCTGGTATCTGGTTAACAGTCACTTTCTCACAGAGGTGCTGTGGCTTCCCTCTGTCTTTTCTACAAATATTTTCATTGCAACTGCTCTGACGAGCTACTTTCACTGGTTCCGAAACTGCATGGAATTTATATGTTCTAATAGGTTGGAATCTCGTTTCTACACTTTCACTGTCGAAATGGTCAAATGTCGCCGTCTCTTCTACTCAAACAACTTCTTACCTCGCACTTCTGGTCAGTGGAACTCCCTTCCTCTTACTTGCTTCCCTGATACCTATAATATTTAAATATCAAATGTAATGTCAATCGACATCTTCTGATGCCATGATCTTGATCCCCATTCTTCTCTTCTCTTGATCCATTCCTCAAATACCCCTCTTTACTCTTACTTTCACTCTCTGTAACCCATTGCGTGTTAGTGGCACTCCCGCCTTGCCTGAGATAAAATGCTTAAAAAAAGAATATATATGCAGGTACATACGAGGTTTGATTAAAAAGTATCGGGACTGGTGCTATAAAAAACAAAACTACAACATATAATTTTGTATTTAATTTGCTTTCGAAGTTGTCCCCTTCTGAAGCCAGACTCTTTATGCAAAGTCGTTTCCATTGATAGAAGCATTCCTGAGACTTCTTTTTCGAAATAACGAACAGCTGTCAATTCGCATTATCTTGGATTACCGCGACGTCTTGAAATCTTGTTCCTTTTAAGTAGGATTTGATTTTTTAAGAGGGAAAGGTCACAATAGGCGAGATCTGGAGAATATGGTAGTTGTAGGATTTTCGTAATGCACTTGACCAAAAACTGCTCCACAAACCATGGTCACTGATTGAATCACTATAGTGTGGTGAGACGACCACACTTGACACACTTTGTTTTTCCAGCAACGGAAGTAAGCGAGAACGTTATAACTTAGTGTGCATGCGCAACAGAGTTCAAAATCTGTCTGTGCCAAGCGGTTTCACTCTGTTTACTTTAGCTTTGTTAATATAGGAATAATTCCGACACTTTTCCATCAAACTTCATATATACATTTGCAAATTAAACATGCAAGATGAAAATATTTAGCACTTCAAAATCTCCAACTGAAAATCATTAAAAAATCTGGGGCATTGTGTGCGTGAATATTTGATATACAAGACAAAAGCGTCTAACCCTTATTTACATGCGGACTATTGTTGCATCATTCTTATTGTTATCACAACTGTGTGCTCTTCGGCCTTCATCATGATGGTTCTTGAATGAACTTTGAAGACGGAAGCCCGAATATGAATGTTGGTACCGTTACTGAAGGGCTGAATGATCTTTTTAGACTCACCATTGCTCAGTTGAGAATACATAAATTCACCTCTTCCCTTTCCAGCTGAATAACTCAAAGGGTTTTTCAGCTTTTCTTACCACAATTGGTGTCAAGATAGCTAACTGTCTTATTTGAAAACCTGAAAAAAAGAAACTCAATTAGTTAAGTGGTGTTTGAAATATTTAACATTTTGTGGGGTCGACAGTTATCCGATGCTGTTACACGATTTGTACAATTTTTCTGTTACCCAGGTATATATTGGTATGTGTGTGTACGAAGGTGAGCTGAAAAGTTAATAGGCTGAGTATCAAGGGGTGAACCTAGAGCTCTGAAATCTTGCATACATTAATGTTAACTCTTCTTATTAATGTCCATCCAAGTTACAGTGAAGTTTGAACCTATATCCTTTAATTTGAGGGTAGTGGTTTTCCAAGCCTAGCTTAGATGTGGCACAAGGCCGTAATTTGCGGGTATAGACATTTCCCTTTCCACTGATCATGTTTACGAATATCTGGTTTAGTATTTATTACATGTCAGCCTGTTCGTACTTGGACTCCGTGGAAACAGGGAGAGCAAAATATTAGCAATACTAAATAATTAAAATTTATTAACTTGATTTTTACGTCTTATCAACTCATTTCAGGTTATTTAAAGCCAGAATATATTTTAGGATTGTAAGAATGTTTTAAATAATAATGGTTTAGTAATACAATTTTTACTAATTAACACATTAGTGGGGAAATAAAAGATGCATTCATACCTTTCCCAAGGGTATTTGCGCGATAGTGAATATACCCAACCTACAGGAAATTGGATCTCGGTTCTCGAGTAAACAATTCTGAGCTATTATTAATTACATCACCGGCACATAGAAGCCTATAGAATCTGGTATTTCCGAGCGGTCAGATATCTAGGGAGTAGAAAAACAATTTTGGTGATCGTACGGGAACCGGTGTTTCAACGTGATGTGGCCGCTTCTGATGTCTCATCTGACAAATATGGAATTTAACGAGGAAAGATAGTCTGAAGAATAGGAAAAATAGTAAAATCTTGCTCTCTTGCAATGAAAACAAAAATCCCAGAGATGAAGAGAAATAAAGTAAGATTTTAAAGACGAGAAGAGAATAAATCGAAATAGAGAAATGCATAATTCAAGAAAATAATTCAGAAGACAAAGAGAATCAAACAAGATGGTGAATCCAATAAATATTTTTTGTCGCAGATATTTTTTTTCCGTGTGCGTAATTCTTTTCGTTTCGTTTCGTTTTTTTTATTCTTATTTTTCAGTCGAAGAATGCAGAGTTTAAAATTCATATAAGCAAAACATTGTGTAGAATCTTGGAAGCGATTGACTTTTTGGAAGGTTGTATTGCAGAAGACGAAATCTGATTATTTTTGAGGAAACGCTTCCATGGGTTGGAGTGCGTTTTCTCATTGGAGGCACGGAAGCTGGTGTGGGTAAAGATAGACAGACATAAAATATATATATATATATATATATATATATATATATATGTGTGTGTGTGTATGCCTGTGTTTGTATGTGTGTAAATGTTAAAGCACATATATGCACTACATCATGAGAAGTGGCTCAGCTCAGACATTCCACTAACAAGTAAAGGTCATGAGAGCATAGGTTCGATCCGGGTTCGCCCATCACCAGTTCGACCTAATTTCAAGAAGAAAAAAAAGTCATTTGAACGAAAGTGTCAGTTTCAGTTTTTACTTTTAATATTTTAAAGAAATCACCACATTGAGTATGAAAATGAAATTTGCAAAAGTCTTCATAGTTTAAATAATTCCCCTTTCCAGTGACAAGACAAAAAGAAAAAAAATCTAAAACCTTTTATTTATAATTAACGTCAGCTTCATTTCAGGTCTTATTTTTAAAGTGAATCACATTCCTTTTTCACGAGTTAATTCCATTGAAATGAGACACCATGTGCGGCATATATATTTACCGACCATTTAAACATAAATTAAACGTACCTATTCTTAAAAATAGATTCAATTTTTTCGTACGGTTCCTAAAATTCTTTTGTTTTATTGTTTACAGCTTAATTAAATATGGCGCCTCATAAAGAATCTTGTGGTAATAAAAATGGTGAATGTTTTCAGGAAAAAAATTCATTAAGATTTTTAAAAAAATGAATACATTCGCGGCTTCTAAAAAGACCTTCCTTTTTTTTCTAGCTCTAATGGACTGCTTAAGTGTCGTACTTGGAAAGTAGACAAGGGTTATGAACCTTTGCACAGAGCAACACGAACATACAGATATAGCCAAAACTTTGTTATCCCAGCCGGCGGACGAATGCGTCAGTTTAACCTTTTTTTAATGTTTGTGTATGAAAATGAAATGTCCAAAATCTTAATAGTTTAAATAATTCCCCATTCCAGTGACAAGAGAAAAAAAACATTAAAACTTTTTGTTTAGTACAATTTCAACAAATTAAAATGGCGATTGGAGAAAAAAAAACCTCTTTAATTAACAAACGTCACTTTCATTTCGCGTCTTATATTTGAAGTGAAACACATTCTTTTATGACGAAGAAAGGTAAGTCAATTCCAAAGAAATGAGATACCAGATGCGGCATATATAATTACCCATTATTGAAACATAAACTAAACATACCTATTCTTAAAAATAGATTCAATTTTTTCGTACGATTCCTAAAATTCTTTTGTTTTATTGTTTACAGTTTAAGTAAATATGGCGTCGTATAAAGAATGCTGAGGTGATTAAAAAGGTGAATGTTTTAAGAAAAAAAAATGTTGGCAAAATTAGTGAGGGACCGCCATAACATCGTATCGAGAATTATTTAATGTTTAAAGAAAGAGTCACCGAAGTCAACCTGGGAGTCACATCGAAGCGCGTCTGAAGCCATTTCTAATCAACTGTAACTCTACGCGTCATTTTTTTAAATCAAAACCTGTCACACTGTCTCGTATACTTGACTGTGATGCATGTCCGTGGTATACGCTTATCAGCATGGGTGTTATGGAGATATTGGATTTTGTATTTGTTATGGTCCAAGGTTAGGACCAAGGGAGAACAACAAGAACAAAAGAGTAGAGACAGCAAAGATATATTACACGAAATAATAATACAAGATGTGGAAGGTGTCAGTATGACTGTCAGTCTGGTTTGGAGTGAACTATTGGCTCGACTCGATTCAATACCAATACCAATACATATACGTAACTCTCTCTCTCTCTCTCTCTCTTGAGAGGCGTAGTATATATAGTGTTAGGAAGAGTTAATTCTGTCGTTATATGTAAGGTCCCATGACACCCCCCTCCCAAACTTTTACCTCGCAGGGGTTTTAATATTTTCCTCTTCGGATTAATCATTAAAGGCTCTGTAAATTTTCTTTTTCTGCTTGATTTCCGCGGTTCTGAAATTGCTTGAGGCCTTTGAAGTTGTCAAATATTGTGCCCATTACTTCTTCCTCTTCCTCAGGTGGACTGTTAGAATCCTCTAACAGCCTCTTTCTGATGTGATTTATGTGCCTTTTATGCGAGAACTTCGGACCCTGAATTATGTAAATCATGTTCCCGATTCGTTTCTCTATTGTACCTGGTTCCCAATAGGATGTGTTGTTTTTAAACATTTAAAAAAAACTTTCTCTCCTGGGTTAAATTTTCTTTTAGGCACAAACGACGTTGATGATTGCTTTGTCTGTTTTGGCAGTAATTTTTTGAATACCGATCTAATTTTTCGGGCGATCATTACTTCCGCCGGCGATAATGCTGATGGCGTAGTACTGTTCGGTGTAATTCTATATGCTTGCAAAAATTATTGCAAAGCCTTTTCCGTTGGTACGTCATAAGCTTTCCTTAGTGCTCTTTTTAATGTATCTACAAAACTCTCCGCTTGTCCGTTTGACCTTGGGTGATATGGCGGAGATTTTATGCGTTTCACCTGAAAAGTTTCACAAAATTCTTGGAAATCCGCAGATGTAAATTGTGTCCCATTATCGGTGACTAAACAATGAACCACTCCGAAACGAGCAAACAGTTCGTGAAGGCAATTTATTGTCGTCTCAGAAGTAGGTTTTCTACAACGAAATACTTCTGGCCATTTGCTGTAACAGTCTACTACAATCAAGTAGTAAAAACCATCTAATGGACATGCGAAATCTACATGGATTCTCGACCACGGTCGATCTGTCTTAGGTCATGGCTTATGAATGATCGGAGGTGCCTTGGCTGCTAAGGAACAGCCCTTGCTTTTGTCCACCATATGTATAATATCTTGATCCATGTTTGGCCAGTATAAGTAACTTCGCATTAAGGATTTCATCGTGTTCTTTCCTAGGTGGCCCATGTGGAAATCCTTGAGAATTCGCCCTTGTAGCGTTTTTTGGGGTTACTACTCTTTCATTATATAGCAGAACATTATCACATAACGAAAAACTGTCTGATCTATGCTTATCTTTTCCTGCAATTTTTGTTTTCTTTTCCTTTATAAATTCGTCATTCACTGCTTCGCTTCTTATTTCCTGTAATGTGACGGAGAGATTTCGAATTGTACTATATAACGATGTTCGAATATCTTCCTCATATCGTAGCGCTGCAATTACGGAATCTTCTAATGGCTCCGTTTTCTTTGGTATTAGTCTCGAAAGACCGTCTGCATGCCCGATTTTGTTTGATGGAATTTGAAATAATAATTTAATAATATCTACCCAACTACCCCATCTTAGTAATCTATTAGCAGTGCAGACAGGTAGACCTTTCTTTGATCTAAATATTGTAGTAACGGCTTGTGGTCCGTCTGTAAGCTGAAAACCAACCATTCCCAAACTTTTTACTTCTTCAACAGTTCGTTTAGGAGTGCGCGTAATTTGTTCATGTTAGGAATAAATTCTTGGTAATAATTTACTAAGCTCAAGAAGCTTTGTAACTTGGCTAAATGTTTGGGGGGCTGGCATTTTTTTATTACCATGGCTCTTTCTGGGTCTGGTCTTCTTCCTTCTTCGTCAATGATATGCCCCAGATATTTTATCTCCTTCATAAAGAAGTCACATTTATTCTCTTTTACCTTAAAACCGTAATTTTGTATCTGCCTGAAAACATCTTGAACGTGTTCCCAGTGTTGTTCAATATTTTTGCTATTTACCAGGATATCATCAAGGTATGCGATCGTGAAATCCAGTCCGCCTAGCACAGTGTCCATTATTTGCTGAAATATCGCCGGCGCGACCTTGATCCCGACTGGTAATCTCTGGAACTTATATAACCCTTTATGTGTGTTTATGCACAAAAACCTCGCGCTTTCCTCATCTACTGGTACTTGTAGGTATGCTTCGCTCAAGTCTATCTTTGAGAAAAATTTTCCTCCGTTTAACTTTGTGAAAACTTCCTCTGGACTAGGGAGAGGATAGTGATAATCCTTAATCGCTGCATTCAATCCCGTCGAGAAATCAGCGCATACTCGTATTTCACGTAAACCGTAGGTGCGGCCCATTGACTATCTTCCACCTTTGTCAATATCCCGATTTTCACGAGTCTATCAAACTCTTCGTCTATCTTTTCCAATGATGCAAAAGGTACATTTCTTTTCTTCTTGAAAATGGGTTGTACATTTTCTTTTAGTTCGATTTTTGCCGACATTTTTTTACACCTCCCGAGGCCGGCTGAAAATACGTCGGGGAAACTCTCCTTTAATTTTTCCTTCAATTTCTCTGTCTAGGTCGATAATCTTTCCATTTTCTGGCAGAACGCATTTATCGGTAAATCCCAGAGGTCAAATTTCTGCATCCAGTCAGTTCCAAATAAATTTTCCGTATTTTTTAGAACATACATCTTTAATTTTTTGGTTATTCCGTTGAACGTCACATTTGTGATAATCTCCCCCTCAAATTTGAATTTTCTACTGTTACCGATCTGGCTGTTTTATCTGTTCTCAACATGGTCGGTTTGTTTAATTTCTTCCACGTCTGTAAGCTAATTATGGTTAAATCTGATCCGGAATCTAATTGTAATCTGATTTTTTTGTTTAATATTTCTACTTGTACGTATTTTTGTATATTTATCCCATCCGTTTGATCAGTTCTAGTATCTCATACTCGACTTTTGTTTTCTATCTTTGTTCTTCAGTGTGAACTTTTATGTCCCACTTTATTGCACAACTGACAAGTCTTATAGCGGTATGGACAATCTTTGTACCAATGCAAAGTCCCACAGCGATAGCATGGACTGGGTGGTGGTTTCTTTTGAGGTTTCATTTGACTTTTTGTAGTGAGATAATTGGTTTGGTTTGTTTTTGAGGAGGAAAAAAACGTGTTTGTCGTTGTACTTTTCGTATGTGAGCGACGCCAGACTCTTCGATATCTTTCGAGTACTTTTTTACGCTTATACATCTCTGACAGTCCTCAGCCAATTTTTGTAGCGTCAATTCTGGTTTACTCTCATGTTTTGTTAGAATTGTCCGTCTGATCTCTGCATCTTTAGTCGAAACCAGGCCTTGAACGAATGTAAAATATTTAAAATTGTTAGGGCTGAGTTCAGGTAGCTTAAAATCATCGCAGTGTTTGTTTACTACGGAAGCGAATGTTACATAGTCTTCGCAATCCTTTTTTGTTAAATTTAAACATTTCCACCTTTTGTGGAATAGTGAAGTGTTCGGATTAAATAATTCCGTTAAAATTTTCACGGCTTCTTTAAAAGTCAACTCATTCGTTTTCCTCGGTAGGATGTAGTCTACGAATTTAGTGTATTCGCTTGACCCTAGTTTCCTCAGTAGTAGACGTACTTTTTTTCGCGTCTGACCAGTTCCCGCAACCAAAACCATATGAATCTTCATATCTTCTGTAGTAAGCCGCGAAGGTTTTGTCTTCGTCCGGTGCATAAGTAAAGTCTTTGTAGAGCTCCATATAGCATTTTGCGAGAATGCCGTTTCATTTCCAGAATGTTGTCCTTTATTTGTTACTGCCCGTAGTAGTAATCCTTGTAGTTCGAGTTGCTTCTCTTCGTTTTTCTGTTCAATTTCCAATAGTTTTTCATAGAGCCTAGTCGGTCTTTCCTCACTTTTTTGTTTCTGCTCGAATTGTTTTTTTCGAGCCGAGTCTGTTTTTCCGTATTTCTTTGTTGCTGCTCGAATTGTATTTTCATTAGTTCCAATATGGTTGCCTTAAAGTCTTCCATGTTTACACCGTAATTTAATAATAACACAGGCAATAAGTTGTCACGAGAAGAGGAGGAAAACAAACTCACTTTTTTCCCTTACATTTTCTTTTCGTAATATGTACTTTGTAGCTAGAGTTGTGTACTTGTGTAACGATTTTTCCTTTTTTCTCAGTGTAGACTTCAGGTTTTTGTCGCCTGTTGTTCTGGAACCTTGATACGAAAAAGATTTCCTGCGTAGAATTCGAAAAAATTCGTGTCTTTGTTATCACTGTTATGATTGTTGTCCAAAATTTTTTTTTATCTTTTATCTTCGCGTAGAACTTTTTTTTTTCAATATCTCTGTCGCCACTGTTATGGACGACGGATAGCAAAAAAGTTTTTTTTTTAGTTTTTTTTTCTATGTCCTCCGCGTAGAATTCGTTTCTTCAATATCCTCGTCGCCACTGTTATGGTCGAATGTTAGGACCAAGGGAGAACAACATGAACACAAGAGTAGAAATAAACATATATT
Source organism: Acanthosepion esculentum (assembly GCA_964036315.1). Lineage (NCBI taxonomy): Eukaryota > Metazoa > Mollusca > Cephalopoda > Sepiida > Sepiidae > Acanthosepion > Acanthosepion esculentum. The sequence continues at coordinate 100,174,515 of OZ038482.1, read as the reverse complement.
ACACGAAATAATAATACAAGATGTGGAAGGTGTTAGTATGATTGTCAGTCTGGTTTGGAGTGAACTACTATTGGCTCGACTCGATTCAATACCAATACCAATACGTATACGTAACTCTCTCTTGAGAGGCGTAGTATATAGTGTTAGGAAGAGTTCATTCTGTCGTTATAGGTAAGGTCCCATGACAGTATTTCAACCCCATTTTGTTGGTGTTCCGTTTTCTCACATAGCGATAACAATATTTTACTTTGAAACATCCCTAATAATTTATATTAGGTTGTTTCATATTTGTAGAGAGACTAACATCTGTTTGTAGAGAGACTAACATCTGTTTGTAGAAAGACTAACATCTGTTTGTAGAGAGACTAACATCTGTTCAACTCTTCATAATTTCGTAATATACAATGACATATCTTTCTATATTTCTGAGATGAGGTATTGCAACTATTAACTCTTTTATATTATTCGGACTGTTGTCTTCATCTTTATTGTCATATTCTAATATCTTCTGAAGCATACAACGGCCGAAACGTCGTGAATATGACAAGATAAGGACAACAGACCACACAATGTAAATAGTATAAATAGTTACAATACGTGATCTCACAAATGTAGACAGATGCTGATGAAGTCCTGACCGTACAACGGCCGAAACTTCGTAAATATGACAAGATGAGGACAACAAACCGAACAAATGAAATAGATTAAATAGTTAAAATACATGATCTCACAAATATACACAGATGATGATGAAGTCTGGATCGTACAACGGCCGAAACGTCATGAATATGACAAGATAAGGACAACAGTTCGAACAATGTAAGTAGTGTAAATAGTTAAAATACATGATCTCACAATTATAGACAGATACTGAAAAAACCCCCGGAGCGTACAACGGCCGAAACAATGTAAATGGTGTAAATACATACAGTGACATAATTTGAAGTTAAGCTATAAACTTATTAGCTTAAACCTGTATAATAAAATTGATACAAAATTTGGAAAATCGCGAACCCTACCTCAAATATCAGTGTGTCGTCCTGGTCTTTTCCCCTTATGCGCAATGCGGAGGTGCTGTTGAATTTGGATCTTCGGTAGTCAGATCCGATTCGACTTTTTTTTATTTCCGACATTCTGAAAGGCAGTAGAAATCTGTAATGTATTATTACCGTAATAATTTAACACAATATTGAAATACAGTGCATCCTCGGTTCTCGAACGCCTCACATGTCGAACAAATCGGTTTTCGAACAGAAAATTCGAGATGAAAATATTTCGGTTATCGAACAAAATTTCGGTTCTCGAACAACATTGCCAAAGCGAGTTAGCCCGAACGGAATAATTTCTAAGTCGGCCGCCGTGTTGTATACATTCATGTGTTGTGGCGTGATTTTCTTTTCTAATTTTATTGTAGTGTGACTTTTTTTCCCTACAGTGTTTCCTGTTGGACAAATAGTTTCGCTTTACGAACATTTCGGGTTACGAACGGCCTTCAGGAACGAATTAAATTCGTGAACCAATGTTCCACTGTATAAAATAAGTATTGGCTCTAGAAAAATATATCAAATGCTTTTTTTAAAATTTGGATTTTCATTTTAAAGTCTTGCTGTTTTTATTAATAAATGTTTTGCATTTTTTTTTTTGGAATGTTTTTAATCTAAAATTTCATTAAGATGTCAAAAAAAAAATTACATTCGCAGCTTTTAAAGATGTACCTTGAATTCTTTTTTTCTAGCTCTGATTGAGTGCTTGAGTGTCGTATGAGTATTGGTAAGACAAGAGTTCAGTCCCCTTGCGCAGAGCCACACATTTCATAGAGAATTAGCGAAAGATTTCCTATGCCAGACGATGGCTTACACGATCATTCAGTTATTTTTAGCTAGAACTGGAAGATTTTTGGGAAAATTTAATAGAATATTTTTAAATAAATAAAAACTAGATACTTTTTTCCTTTTCGAATCGTTTTTATTTCTGCTTTTTTCTTTTCTTATCCCTAAATCCATTGTGTTTGGAGAGATAAACAAAAGCGCGCTCACCTTTCTTATATTCATGTATATACGTGTGTTTGCGTGTCTTCGTGTGTTCGAATGTGCGCGTTTGTGTGTGTATGCATGCGTGCGTATTTGTAATTTCGTGCGAGTATTTGTGTATGTATGTATTGCCGTGCGCTAATTACATGTGTATTCAAGACAACATATTCACACACACACAGACACACACAAACACACACAATAACACACACACACACTCACATATATATATATATATATAAACATACATTTGTTGAATATTTTTGTATATGAATATAAATGTATTGTCTTATTGAATACAGACACATACACACTCACACACACACACACACGCACACACACACACACACACACACACACACACACACACACACATATATATATATATATATACATATATATATATACACATATATATATGCACTAGCGTTAATATATATTTCATTTATCACTTTCTGTCTTTGCATACAAACGCACGCGGACACACACACAAACACACACATATACACACACGCATACATACATACATACATATATATATATATATATATATATATATATATATATATATATATATGAGTAAATCAGGCAGATAAATATATATATATATATATATATATATATATGTACTTTCATATGCAAAGGAACTGTATATTGAGCTATATTATATGTAGATATAAACTGTATTTACAGGATATATTGGCAATATTTTCTCTCACACATTTTATATTCCCATATCTTATATTAGATTGGGTTAGATTAGATTTTTCGTATAACTAAATGCACATATACGGGAATGCTTAAAACTTCCAAGATGAAACACTTCACAAAACCAAGAAACCTGATGAAACAACAGAACTTGAGTGAGTTTCTTGCTGAGGTTGAGAAGTTTTCAACACTCGCTTCTATATATGCGTATGTGTATGTATGCACATATATATATATATATATATATATATATATATATATATATATATATATATATATATATGTATGCATATATATATATATATATATATATATATATATATGCGTATTCTTTGGTGTAGCATATATATATATATATATATATATATATATATATATATATATGTATATATGATTGTGTATGTATGTGTATGTGTGAGCGCCTGTATTTGTTTTTGTCGTTTCTACTTCCTCCTATTTTGAATGCTTTTATTTCTGTTTGGGTTGCGTTTATTTTCAGCTCGAAATAGCTGGGGGTTTGCTATTGTCTTTTACGGTATTTCTTTCGATTTGTCGCATCATCATCATCGTCATCATCATCATCGTACAATCATCGTCATCATTATTATCGATGTGTCTGCTGTCTTTGCTGGTTGTTATTTTCATTGGTGTGACGCGCTCTTTTTTTTTATTTCTTCTCTTTCTCTTCTTCCTCCCCAATCTCTTCGTTTCATGTCTTTATTTCACTGTCTTTATCAATGTCTTTAAATTTCTTTGATTTGTCACTTTCATTTTCTCTGTTTAGTTTTCTTTCCTTCCTTCTTCTTTCTGTCTTGCCTCTGTTTTTTATTTATTCTATTTTTGTCCTCTTTTTCTTCTTCCTTTCCTTCTTTTTCTTTCTTTCTTTCTTCTTTCTTTCTTTCTTTCTTTCTTTCTTTCTTTCTTTCTTTCTTTCTTTCCCCAATGTGTTTTCTTTCTTATTTTCATTCTTTTCTTTTTCTTTTCTCCTTGTTCATCTTTCTTTACTTTTTTATTCTATTTATCTGTTTTTTCTTTTACATTCAACATGCTGTCCTTTCTTTCTTTCTTTCTTTTCTTTCTTTCTCTCTTTCTTTCTTTTTTCTTACCCCTTGTTTTTCTTTTTTTTATAATACTTTCTTTTTTCCTTTTTTATTTTCATTTCATTTTCTTTCTTTTATTTATTTGTGTGTTTCTTTATTTCCACTTATCTTCTTTCTTTATTTCTTCTTTCGTTCTTGCATTCTTCCTTCCTTCCTTTCTTTCTTTCTTTTTTCTTTCTTTCTTTCTTTCTTTTTTCCATTTATTCTTATTTCTTTAAATTCTTTAATTCTTTTTTCTTATGTTTTGTCTCTTATCCATTTCACTTTCTTAGCCGTCTTTTTTTCATCCATTATTTTTTCTTTTTCCATTGTTTTACTTTAATCACATTTCCTTCTTTCTTTCATTTCTTTATTTTCTCTTAATTTTTATTTCTTTTTTTTCTTCCTTTACTTGTTTCTTTATTCCCACTTTTCTTTCTTTCTTTCTTTCTTTCTTTCTTTCTTTCTTTCTTTGTATCTCTCTACTCCCTTCGATACTCCTTCTTCTATTCCTCTTCTCCTTCTTCAGCCTCTCTTTCAGGCGTTTGTTTGTGTTTTCCTGTTGACTTTGGAAAGCACTTATTATGGTTACAATATTTTTCCTAAGTGTAATTCCGTGTGTGATTATTGTTGATGTCATTAACGGATTTGACACCATAAACTCGAATATTCGACATATTTATTACTTTGCCTCATTTGCCAATCTTCGTCATTTCATTTCAACTCTTTGCCTTTTTTGTTTTATCATCTTCATTCACATTTCCACTCCTACTACGACTACTACGACTAATACTATTACTAATCATATTCTACAACTCCTATTAATTCTTTCATTCATTTTTTTCACCCTTTGTTTATTAATGTCGTAAAAACAGACGCATATAAGAAATTACTATTTTTTTAACTCCTTACATTTATTACAAAGTTTTTCGCACGGCAGTCTTTACATAGATTCCTTTTTAGATTTATCAGAATAATATATAATTCAGGGAGATTTATCTATTTAGCAGTATTTTTTTTTTACAGCGAGCTTCACCCTTTATAAGGCCCGGGGGCTACTCGAGTTAGAGGGTTACGTTTGGAGGCCATTTGTGTGTAAAGGACTGGACGACAACGGTTAACCCAAGCCTTAAACATGTTAAGATTGTTGTAATCAAGGAAACATCCTGTTGGGTGTCTGTTCCACAGTGCAGTGGTTCGCGGGAAGAAGATGTTTTAATGGAACTTACTTCTCACCAATGGGATACAGCGGGAATGTTAGTGGTCTGCTATTATGTAAGTGGTATGGTGTGTTCTTGTTGTGAGGGTTTGCCTCGGTGGGATCAGGGAATGTAGTTGGTCCGAGCACTTTCCGTGGAATTAGTGTTAGAGTAGTGAGAGTCTTTTGAACTCTGCCAAGACTGGAGTGTGTGGTCTGGGCAGCTCCCGCCCAAATATGACAATAGTACTCTATTTTGGGACTAATTTGGTTCTTGTAATGCTAGAGGATAGCAGGATGGATCCGACTATTTTACCTGGATACTTAGCAATGGATCATATGTACGAATTCCACTTCAGGTCGGGTGCGAGTTTGACGCCCAATAGTTTTTCGAAGCACGGTGCTTCGCCGAGAGGAATATTTAAAAAAATATACTTTATGTCTGCGTCTAAATATTTTTTCCATTTTTATTTTAAGAAACGGCATAATGTAAAATAAATGCTTAAATATTATTTTTCATAAAATTCTATGATTTTTATCAGGCATCGTTATCTGAGATCGTGTTTCCTGCACCATTTTTAGTAACCATTGTTTTCGTCTGACATTTCACAGTACTCCAGACAATAGTCATGCAGACACAACAATTTTAATTTTAAAGAATTATCTAAATAAATCAAAATAATTGTTTAAGCAGATGTTCTTAAAACTGTACCGAATTATACAAACAAGTGGAAAAATTGACACTTATAGTTAGATCCAGAAAGAGACAATTGAAAAATGTTAAGGTACATGAGTAAAGAGAATTTTGAAAATGTAACACTTCCAGGATATGTTGAAGCTAACATGGACAGAGGAGAGGAGCAGCGAATAACATACCTGACGAGATTACGTATATGGTTGACAGTACAGGGATTAGGAGAGATAGAAAAGGACAAAGAATACTAAGATCTACAAAACTCTGAAGAGACACGGCTCAGAGAAGAAGAAGAAGAAGAAGAAGAAGAAGAAGAAGAAGAAGAAGAAGAAGAAGAAGAAGAAGAAGAAGGATGGAGGAGGAGGAGGAGGAGGTGGTGGTGGTGGTGGTGTTGTCGGTGGTGGTAGAGGAGGCGAAAAAGAAGAAATAATAATAATAATAATAATAATAATAATAATAATAAGAAGAAGAAGAAGAAGAAGAAGAAGAAGAAGAAGAAGAAAAAGAAGAAGAAGAAGAAGAAGAAGAAGAAGAAGAAGAAGAAGAAGAAGAAGAAGAAAAAGAAGAAGAAGAAAGAGAAGAAAGATGAAGAGGAGGAGGTTGTGGTGGTGAAGGGAAGAAGAAGAAGAAGAAGAAGAAGAAGAAGAAGAAGAAGAAGAAGAAGAAGGAGGAGGAGGAGGAGGAGGATGTGGTGGTAGAGGAGGAGGTGGTGATGTTGGAGGAGGCGGCGGCGAAGAAGAAAAGATAATAAGAATAATAATAAGAAGAAAAACGAGGGGAGGAAGAGGTGGAGGTGGCGAGAAGAAGAAGAAGAAGAAGAAGAAGAAGAAGAGGAAGAAGGAGGAGAAGAAAAATGAGGATGATACTTCCTGATCCCAGAAATTCAGAGGAAAATTTTCGTTCCTTTTCGTCTTTTCCTTCCTTCCTTCCTTCTTTCCTTCCTTCCTTCTATTCTACCATTTTCATTTATTCTCTAACTTTTATTTAATTTATTTCCTTCTATTCCAAGTATTCCCCCCTCTTCCTACCATTATTTCTTAATCTCATTCTCTTAGACTGTATTTCCCCCTTACTTCCTCACTTCTATTTTCAGTCTCATATCCCTTGTTTAAATACATCTCGCTATAATCCAAACAAACTTCAAACAGACCCGTACCCTTCCATTTTTATCATTATCCCAAAATTAACTGTGGGCTCAAATTCACTTTCCTCCATCCTCCGCCATTAATCAAATAAAACGCTTCTAAACGCAGATGTTAATCAATTCAACAAGCACCACATCACCACAGTTGACCATGAACTCTCTCTCTCTCTCCACACCTTAATCGACCAGGTAATTAACAGGTGCGCGTTTTCATGGCTATTGCCCCAATGGGAGGATGACGCTTAACAAGCAACCGTTAGATCGTTGGGTTGAGTGGCAGAATCTAATCAATAATCAATTACTGAAACCTTATTGTTTGCGTTTCGACTAAAAGCAGTTCGATGCCTTTCAGATAATTGAAGGCTTGGCTCGAAGGTAACGAAGAAAGTCCTTTTTTCCAATTTTTAGCGATATTTTGTAATAATTTTCACTTCACTCTTTGTATGCATATTCTTTTTTTTTTAATTGATTAGTTTATTTTTTCTATGTCAATCAGTGTATATTAACCGTTTGGGAGTGAAATGTTGGTATTTCTCTCTCACGAACGGATAATTTCACGTAGTTTGACATTTTATAAAACATTTATTCCGTAACGAAATCTTAACTGGGGAATTAACGTGTTCACATTTGAGTCAAACAAGATTTTCCATACATAGCCGAGAGAAGATGTGTTTTATGCGGTGTAAAATAGGAAAAGCAAAGAACTTTGTTAGCCGCATCCGTTTATGTAGACATCCGTGAGCTCCTGCTGCTGGGTACTGTATCTTTTCTACAGTCAATTGTTGTTAGGGGACATAACTCACTACTACATATTTCTTGATATCATTGTTTTGGATTCAAAATAATTCGTTGTTGAAATAAATGATTGAGATAGAGTGCCTTCGAGATATCGCAAGATACTTCTCTTTGTTTTAAATATTCTGATTTTCAGATGAATTCTTTTAGCGAATGAAACGGTTTCAATGATGGTGATCAAGACAGGGAGAAACAAGAATTGTTCTGGCGCGGTTGACGTGATATTTGGCTAGACATTTCTTTGTTCTAGGTCTTGTAACTGCGGAAGTCAATCGGATAGGGATACAGTAACTGACAAGATGTAACGCAGATAAGATATCGGAAAAAATATGCGGGTGTTGAATGTTTAAATTAGAGAAATTATTGTTTTTCCTCACTTCCAGATATTTAATTAAATGAATCTATCTTTTTTCCACCATCTATTATTATTTCCATCTTTCTTTCTTTCTTTCTATTTCTTCTTCCATCTTGTTTTATTTCACCCTTTTACAAATTTTATCCATCTTTTGTCATTTTCCCATATTTCCTTCTTCCTTCTCCATTCTCTTTTGTGCCAATTTTCTTTATCTTTCCATATTTCTTTTTCATCAAACTTTCTTTTTACCAACAACTTTTTCTTCTGACATCTTTCTTTCTTCTTACATCTTTCTTTCTGTTTCCGTCTTTCTTTCTTCCATCTTCTTATTCTTTCTTTCTTTCCCAGCTTTCATTCATTCTTTCTTTCTTTCTTTCTTTATTTTTAAGTTTTTTCTTCCACCTTTTTATTACTGGTATGTCTTCCACCATCTTCCTCTTTTCTTACATTTTTTCTGCTTCTTTCTTTCTTTTTTCTTTCTTTCTTCACCATGCACTTTCAAGCTTTCTTCTTCCATCTTTTTAATTTCAATTATCAGTTTTTCTTTCATCTTTTTCTTCTATCTTTCTTTCTTCCATCTTTCTTCCTTCTATCATTTCTTCTTTCTTTCTTTCTTTCTTTCACATTATCTACTTTCTTTCTCATTTTCATTCCTTTCTTTTTCTTTTCTACTTATTCTTCTTTCTTTACTTTTTTATTCTATTTTTTTTGATTTTTCTCTTTACCATTCCACGTGCTGTCATTTCATTCTTTCTTTCTTTTTTCTTACCCCTTGTTTTTCTTTATTTATCTTACTTTCTTTCTTGTTTATTTTTATTTTCACTTTATTTTCTTTCTTTTAATTAATTAATCAGTCAGCTTTTATCTTTAATTAGTTATTCAAATTTTATACGTTTTGGTTCAGTTCGAAGCATTTTGATAGTTTTCATCAGATACTTACCAGTTTGGTTCAAGATGTAAAAGTGAAAACCTTTTTGCATTTCTTCTCTCTATCTTTTATTTTTTCTAATAACTGTCTCTTTTATGCTCGTTTGTCAGTTTAGAGATTTGTCGAATTGTCCTTTCAATCTGTTTCACCAATTCCATAAATCTATGAATATATTAAAATAGAATAGAAAATTGCTTTTCTCACTTTCTCTTTTATCACGGGTCTAAGTTTTCTTCTTTCTTTCTTTCTTCTTTCTTTCTTCCTCAATCTTTCTTTACGAGGCAGTAACATTTTCACGTTATAAATATGACAATTCCTTTTAATTCATTGAATAAACTTGTTTATTGGCAAAACTTTACCACATGAAAAAAGAAGCAATTATCGAGTGTGATCAGCATGAAAGCGCCGGAGAGACCAGTAATAATTATCAACGCTTATCATTAATTAGTTATTCAAATTTTATATTTTGTAGATCAGTCAGAGGTGTTTTGATACTTACAGGTTCGCTTCAAGTGACAGAAAAAACCCATTGTGGTTTCGTTCTTTTCGTCTTTCTTTTTCTCGGCATGAAATAACCCAGAAGGTTGATGCGCTGGTAAACAATACGGTAGCTTAACTTACATTAGTCTATTTTCCAGGCTTTTGCAATTATTGATGCCAAACTTACAAATCTCACCGGCAATCTTGTACCTTATCAGAGTCGAAAGCTATATCTATAATTTTCAAAATGTGTGTATGCATGCGTGTGTGTGTTTGTGTGTGTGATCGGCTGTTGTTTATGCGTTTCCACAGTGTTCATCCGATTTCGATGAAATTCTTTTATTTGATAGATAATTCTTCAGTGCCGGTTTTGAGTCCAAATCGGTTTGAAAAATTTACAACATTGAAGGTGAAAAAAAAAAAAAGATTTTTTACACTTTGCGCAAAAATCTAAGGGAAAGTTTAATGTCTGTAAATAAAAACAGCGTACAATCAATTTAGAGAGTTGAAATCTAATGCAAAAGATTAGAATTATAAAAAAATATATATGTTACAAATAAAAATTATCGTATATTATTATTATGACGGTCCATGGAAGAGGTTCCTTCCTTGCAAGATTGAGAAAGCAAAAACGGCCCTTTTAGGACATCCCCATCCAAATTGTTACCCCCACCTTTTGGAATGTACCTCACCTGCCACCAATTGTTGTTACGAAATGATTTTCGTGTGGGCTGACTTTAAACCTAAAATACTCCAATTGAACGGCAAAAATTCCCAGCAATGAAACACCCTGTCGAAGACGGGTTATACTGCTAGTATAATGCATAATACAAAATATCCCCTTAAAGATTGAAAATAATAGAACAAAATCGACTATAGAATTAGTCTATATTGATATGTAAAATAATAAAATATTTTATTCAAGTACAGAGGATATTGTCTTAAACAAGTGTTTCTATGGTTTATATCTTTCAGATTTATTTATAAATAAAAACACGTATTTCACACTGTTTGAATAATAAGGGCCTGCTAATTCCCACGGAAATTTATCAACATTTTTGATTAGGAAAATGAATGCATTGAAAGTGGGTGGTGAATCAGTTTCCTCCCGACAACTCATTTCCCAAAGGCGAAACGTCGTAAGCTTCTCGCTGCTCTATCGCTATTTCCACGGAAAGTGTCCAGACGAACTACATACCTTACGTTCACCAGTTTTAACCTCCGCGGCTAAGACTCGACATTCCACGCACATTATAGCATACCATCATCATTCCCTTTGTATTACATTAGTCAGATGCAAGTTCAACTCGAGCAGCTTTTTTACAAGAAACGCTGCTTTGTGGAACCGCTTACCAAGAGGACGTTTCTCCGATCATGACAAACTTAACCTGTTCAAGTCGAGGGTTAATTGTTATCTTCCCAACATATCCTCAAAAATGTTGCCTCTTACTCAGGAACATCTAACTTGAGTGACTCTTGTTCCTTGTACAAGGTGAACATCATTTGAAAAATATCCTGGAGACTACTTACTTAATAGTAATTTAATAGCTAAAACAAAAACTTCTTTCACTGAGCTGTTATACTCGTTATATTAAATTGGCACTTTTGTCCCCCATCCTCATTCTCAATAATGACTTGGTCACAATACTGTGATTATCAATGTCAGATTTACAAATCTCATAGGTAATCTTGTATCTTCTTTTTTTTTATATGTAGTACATAATACCCAGTTATGAACTTGCTACTTAAGAATTGCATTTTTATATACTTTTCACAGTAAAATAAGAAGGTTGTAGGAGAAGGACATTGATAAATATAGTATAGTTAGCCTACGCAAATATGGCATATACTTTTGCAAATACCTATAAAAAATTTGATATATTTATTGAAGTAGGGAAATCAAATTTTAAATTAATATAAAGTAGTTTTTATACATTATTTACATTATTCGGACTATTGTTCTCATCTTTGTCGCTATATATATTACAACGTTTCGGCCGTTGTACGCTCTGGCCTTCTTCAGGTGGTTGGAATGTCGAACTGAACCCTTTATTTCGATCACTGGGGTAGACTGTTCGAGTTCCACGTGCCATATTTAATGGATGTCAGTTATCAGTTATCTCCTGTTAATTTTCCCTCTGAAAGTTCTCCACTGCCTTAACCTGGTATCATGAAACGTTGTAATAAATATGGCGACAAAGATGAGGACAATAGTCCGAATAATGTAAATAATGTACATAATACCTCATCTCAAAAATATAGACAGATATTAAAGTAGTTTTTATTGTGCATTAATCTGACATAGGCTTGTCAGGCAAGTTGATATTTATCTGCACACCCACGTCATTACAGAATGTTATACAAATTTGGAGTTTAATATGGGATTTTAGAAGGCCATCACAAATTTGCACTTTCTCTTTCACTGGCCTGTTATACTTGGTATATTTAATTGGTATTTTTATCGCCCACTCCCATTCTCAATATTGACTTGGTCACAACAATGTCAGATTTTCAAATTGCATAGGTGGTTTTTTACAAACTCATGTCTTATATATAGTACATAATGTCCACTTAAGAACTTGCTACTTAATAACTGCATTTTTATATGCTTTATACTATATATTTTTACTAATTTTTACCTAATACAAGGCCCAAGAGCCACTTAAGGTAGACAGTTACTGTGTACAGTTGTATTAGCCTAAGAAATGGTATGATGATTAGAAAGATAGTAGATTTGAAAACCTCAAGATTTAATTTAATTTCAAACTTCAGGCGGAGATGTTAGAAGCATAGAGTTGCAGTAGACTTTAGAATAAACCCGAAACACAATCCTAAACAGGAAACAAGGAATGAACCTCTACTACTGCCATATTAGCGTAAGCTAACTACACTATATTTATCAATTTCCTCCTCCTACAACCTTCTTATTATACTGTGAAAATTATATGAAAATGCAATTCTCAAATAGCAAGTTCATAACTAGGTATTATATACAACATATAGAAAATGAGATGATACAAGATCACCTATGAGATTTGTAGATCTGACATTGATAATCACAGTATTGTGACCAAGTCATTATTGAGAATGAGGGTGGGGGAGAAAAGTGCCAATTTAATATAACGAGTATAACAGCTCAGTGAAAGAAGTCTTTGTTTTCACTATTAAATTACTATTAAGTAAGTAATCTCCAGGATATTTTTACAATGATGTTCACCCTGTACAAGGACCAAGAGTCACTCAAGGTAGAATGTTACTGAATAATAGGCAAAAATTCACAAACATCCCTGGTCTTTTGATACCAGCGAGGTGTGTGAAATGGATGATAGGCAAGTCTATCTACTTCCATTAAGCAAACCTATCTACTATTAAGTGAGAAGCTTGGAGCAGGAGACATCTGTAAATGTAGTGCAGTTAGCCTACGCTAATATATTACACGCATTTACGCAACTCATATAAAAAGATTGGTATATTCATTGAAGTAAGTAAACTCCTTGCTTGGTACAAAATAAACTTCATTATATATTAAGCTGACATACGTTTATCAGGCGACTGGGCATGTATCTGCACGCGTACGACCTTACGGGATGTGACAAAAGGTCGGGTTTAATGTGAGACGAGGTTGGGTTTAATTAAGTCCACTCACTGCTTTCCGTTGTACACACAGGTTCGGGTAATGATTCCAGCCTCCTCCCAAAAGTGGGGTACTTCCTACAGGGATGCCTCTCCACCTGAGGTTTGAGCTAATATTAATTTTAAACTACCCTGTGCAGTTCGGTGGACGTAGGGATTTATGTGCACGTCCACATCGTAACAGGATGAGATATACGGTTGACGATTAATATTGGATTTTGGAAAGCCGTTCAAAAATTGCTCAAAGCCCCTCGACACTTTCTCTTTTCGTTTAATTTCAGACTAGCGCGGATGCTGCCTGGGGAGTACAAAAAACAGAATTAATATTTTCTAAATACATATGGAAGAGACCAAATTGCAGAAATGACTAAAGTGGATTCTCCTACCGAATAATATATATATATATATATATATATATATATATATATATATATATATATATATATATATATATATATATATATATATGAAGAAATATAGTCTTAAGATATGCTATATTTATGGGATAAAGTGCTCAATATCAGAGATAGAGCGTGTGTAAATATAAAAGTGAACATAGAAGTCAACACTCAAAGGTGACAGTATGTTTCATGCTAGATGCAATCGTCAGGCCACGACTGCCTGATGATTGCATCTAGCATGAAACGCGTGGCCTGACGAGTGCATCTAGCATGAAACAGACTGTCGCCTCTAAGTGTTGACTTCTATGTTCACTTTTATATATATATATATATATATATATATATATATATATATTGATTTTTCATATATTTCATTCATATGTTCTGACATCTTGTCGATTGCTTTACGCTTACAGAGGCAATTATACAGGGTGTGTTTTTATAATGATGACATCTCAGTCTTAATACATGCAAAATTATTAAGAACATAACTCAAGTTTTCAGGTGAATGTTTTGGCTTTGTAGCAATTTGCAGAGTTGGGAAAAAGCCTTTTTTATGTTCAATTTCCTTATCTCCTGTACTAAATTTGTTATAACCAACCCATAAACCGAAGTATTTGGCCAACAGATATATTTTGTTTTTAAAGAGGTTGCACTCAGGTGTAACATTATATATGTGTATTTTTTTGCATTATTCTGTTAATCTTTGCACATGGCTGCATTGCAATTTATGGCAGATGTACTATTAATTTTGAAACTTAAGCTTTCTGCAGCATTGCATATCAACTCCTCATGGGTCATTTAATGCCCAAATTTATTTTTCTTGCGAGCATTAGTAATTTCTTTGATAAGTGCATTGCTGGTAATATTTTGTTGTTACACGAATGTATTGCTAGTAATATTTTTCATTATGAAAATATATTGCTGGTATTTTTACTGTAACATTCTTATAATTTCATATTGTTTTGACCCCAGTTTGGACGTTAACTATTTGCCCATTGATGGGACCCTAATATGTGCTACCACCCCAGTGAACCTAAAAAACAACAGCAATTAAGAGCTGGTTCCACACTCCTCAAAATTTCCAAATTCGAGGCCTTTCTACCGGATATAGTTTATCGTCATACTCCGGACGATTAACGTTGCAGGTTTTGAATGACATAGAATTATTACAGCGGTCTTTTTTAATGTAACGCAATAATACATGAGGTTGATACAAATGTTTGCAACTATTTTTTTTATTTCTCACTTGATAAGTTTATTAATTTCATTTAGATGTGTAGGTGGTTTAATATATTGTATAATGTTTGATCGGTATGAACAAGTGTTAAGCACATTCACAAGGAAAAGACATTATGTTGAAAAAGAAATATTTTTATGCAAAGTAAATGCAGTTTTAGGCGAAATGGGCTTAGGAATTATTAATGTACTTTAGCAGAATTTTGACATCCACTCATATTTCATTCCGAAAAATACCGTATATATTATCTAAGATTAGTTTTTATTTTATTGTTTTCCCTTGTGATGCGCGGTCATCTTTGTCTGTTTTGTAAACATCTTATTATCCAGATTACTTTCAGATTATAATAGGGATTTTTTTTTGCGTTTGGTTTTATATTTATAAGCTAATCCTTAAGGATGATCGCATCATTATTTACTGCAGGCAGGGAAAATAGTAATTTTGCAACTAACACACTATTCAACTTTCAGCAGAATAGAACATGCGGTTGAAACTAGCTACTTTAATAGTAAAACGATGAAACCTAGTTGCCGTTTTAATATTGAGCTTAAATTCATGCAATCGGGACACCAAGGAATAAAACTCATTCGAACAAGTGCCATGAAAATTGACTGATTGATAATTCGTTTTCTATGGATTATCAACATTTTGCAGGTTATTTAAAGCCAGAAAATAGTTTTAGATTGTAAGAATTTTTATTTTTTAGATAATAATGATTTAGTGATCCACGTCATACTAATTAACCCATAGCTGGGGAGAGAAGAATTGAATTCATACCTTTCTTAATAGTAGGTGCGCGTAAGTTAATATAACGAACACAAATCCAACTGGCTCTGCGATTATCAATTTGGAAACATTATCCATTACAGTACCCGGACATCCAAGCTTACAGCTCTTGATATTCCCAAGCGGTCACCCATCCAGGTATTGGCCAGGATCGGTGTTGCTTAACTTCGGTGTTCGTATCGGCTTAAGCCGCATCGTTATAAGTTTATCATTTCCATACGAAATCTTTATAATTCATTTCTATTTATGCAATGAAATATTACATTAGTCGGGTGAAAAATTGTTTTCAGAATATTTTGACAAAATATTTACATTTATAAATTCATAGCATCAGTATTCAGCCAATACATTTTTTCCAGCTTTGAGATACATTTCGGTTTTAATGTGTGAAGTTTATCTTGACATTTTTCGTCATTTGTGAAACCACTGAGCAAACCAAGAGGGTTGTATGGTGCGACGCATGTGATGCTCTGAATCTGACAGGTTTGTAAGATGATGCATCTGGAAGAACATCTTGGTTCCAACTCCATAATTGTTTGCTGGGTAGCATTTACAATTTGTCAGTTTCACGTCATAATATGATCATTAGACCCATCGTTTTCGAATTCTTTTATCAGCCTAGTACACACACGCGCACGCACACACACACACATATACATACATATATATATATATATATATATATATATATATATATATATATATATATATATATATATATATATATATATATAACTGTTAACAAGAAATAGATTGTTTCTGTATCTATTTATATAATGTTTTCATTTTCAAAACACGGTCAAGATATTGTGCCCATGTTCATAGTTGGTATTATTGAGTGTTAGATTTTTGTTTTATAATATGGCTTCCTTTATTTTTAACCTTTTAGACAATTCTGACCATAGCTCAACTAGGTCTCATTTAAATACTCATGGAGACCTACGAAACCAAATTCGTAACATATTTGTTAACAACAGAACTATAATAGTATTATCTACATGTAAAAACAGGCTTAAAATAATAGAAGACTAATACTATTGTTGTCCAAATTGAAGACGAGACACTTTCGATGTAAAAGATTCTGGACGAAATATATATATATATATATATATATATATATATATATATATATATATATATATATATATATATATAATTTTATCATACAGACAAAAGCAGTTTTCTCACTACAAAGATGAAACTTCGTTTCGGTGCATTTCAATTGCATCTCGGCAGGTGAGAAGCAAAAGTGGTTACTTTGAGGTGCAATTGAAATACATCGAAACGAAGTTGCATCTTTGTAGCGGTTAAACTGTTTCTGTCTATATGACAAAATTATAACGAATAATTATTGCTCTACTATTGGTATCGAGCCCTCTTTTGAATTCATGCTGTGAACAATAGAATTTTATATTATTTTCGTTCTTATTGCATCGGATATATATATATATATATATATATATATATATATATATATATATATATATATATATATATATATATATATATATAATTAACTCTCCCGTTGTTGTCGACGTATGAGTGTCTTTCAATTCACTTTCGATGCATTTCAATTTCACCTCGACGTGTTAGAACCAAAAGTTGTTAATGTCAACTAAGAACAAGGACAAAATATCTTGACCGTGTTTTGAAAATGAAAACATTATATATATATATATATATATATATATATATATATATATATATATATATATATGTTCTGTTAAAGACGAAGGACAATGTACTGCGATTAAGATTTTAGTTAATTGTTTCTTGTGCTTGAACAAGTATTTTCTTTTCTGGACACAGAGGGTATAGAAACTGTCCAATAAACTAACTAACTGTCAATAATATTAACTACGAACACGGTCACAATAAAACATCCCTATGACTCTAGAAACATACACACAGCCCATACTCCCAATTAAAAAGCAAAAATAAAATCATCCTTGATAATGGCTAAAAGTATAGCCGAAAACGCTCGGAATTACAGAACATTTGGACAGTTTCTACACACTCTGTGTCCAGAAAAGAAAAAGCTTGTTTGAACACAAGAAAATCTTTTTAAAAAAGGTTAATCTCAGTACCTTTTCTGTCTTCTTTAATAAAACACACCCATCTACACTCACACATGTATATATATATGTATATATATATATATATATATATATATATATATATATATATATATATATATATATGTATATATATATATATATGTGTGTGTGTGTATATATATATATATATATATATATATATTCGGTCTGTATCAATATTTGTAGATATACATGTCTAAGTATACATTTGTATATGTAAAGAGGTTAAGGGGGTGCTTTTCAATGTGTTGTGACACCATAGTACGTCTTGCCACCCTAGTGCGTCTTGCCGCCCTAGTGCACCGTGACACCCTGGTGCGCCACAGAAAAAAGTTATGGTTCGAACAAAAGAAAAATTAAGTACAAAGCTTAATCGCAGTACCTTGTTTGTCGTCTTTAATCAAACATATATAAATGAAGGACTGCTGCCGAAATACACAATAATATATATATATATATATACATATATATATATATATATATATATATATATATATATATATATATATATATGTGTGTGTGTGTGTGTGATTTTAAAATCTTCGCACCTGCATCCTGACTTTTAACAAATGTCGTGAATTACGGCATAATGGCATGCCAGCTGGTGTTAAAATGAATCCGCAAAAAGGTGGCACGCCAAACTTCCAAGGATGTCGATCATTCTATGTTAATAATCAACGTTTTTGCACCGTTTATTCTACAACTCCATATGTCACTCTTTAATTACTGACAGTGTAAAATCGCCATCATCAGTGGATATTTCAACCAGCCAACTTAGCTCGGTGCCACGAGATTGCAACTACTCTTGAAATGTGCTTTTCTTTCTGTCGACGCTGTCCTCATTCAACATAGACAACGTCGAATGCTAGTAGTCTAAAGCGGCTTAGGTGTGAGTGATAGAGAAATATCACCTTTTACCAAAGACGGTTTTGAATATCTGAACAATACTTATATTACTTTCTACGTCATTTTTGAAGTTTCGTTTCTTTTAGCAAAAAGTGTCATTTTAATATGAGACAAGGCAGTTTTTGACATAGGGATATTCTTTCTAATCTTTTCATTCTCTCGATCTATTTCAAGTTTTCTACGTCCCTGTTTGTACTGATATATTTTTAAAAAATTATAATTTGCTGAGCGAAATAATTTCTAGCACGGTGTGTAACATTATGAAAATAAAATTGTCTGGTATATGTTGTGCTTAAAAAAATGTCCTGTATTTTGCACGTTTCTGTGTTTGTTAATTATATTATTTTCGTTCTTCTTGCATCATATATATATGATGGACTCTCCCGTCGGACTCGACGTATGAGGGTCAGGCAGATCAGTTCCCAGAAAGTGAAAGCCCGACACCCACCCAGGATTTGATTATAGTGGTGAAGGCTTTGTGCCGTCCATCCACACTTTTTGGAGGGGCGAATACAGGGGCCTGGTGCAACGAATGCCACAAGGCCCCCAAACGACCCTCCGCAGGTTTTGAATTCAGAGTTTTCCTTCTCCTAGACCAGTTGCCATCCAAGGCTATAGAACCTAGTCTGTCCTGCTATTTACCCATAGTTGGAGGGAGAAGAGGAGGATTCACACCTTTCCCATGGGTATTAGCACCGGCTTGGTGATAGTAGTCGTGGCTCCTGCGGGCACAGTCCTATGGTTACAGAGAATTTCAGTTGAGTTCCACCACGGAATATATGAGCGAGCGGCGCTATCTTGAGTCTGATTTGCTACCTCTTCGTCTTCGTGGCCCGTTGGAGCAGTTGGTATGACGTTTTTTTCATAACTCAACTGTCAGGGTTTCAATTCTCAGTAGTGGATGCGCACTGCTGATGAGTCCCAAATATAGGACGAAATGGCCGTTCAGTGCTTTCTGCATTGTGTTGAGGTTTCTTTCAGACTCAAAGAATTACTTAATTATAATTATCAAATCCTCCTAACAATTTCTCTCTCTCTCTCTCTCTCTATATATATATATATATATATATATATATATATATATGGACTTAGTGAACAAAGTTTTAGTGTAATATTCTAGATCACGGTTCTTGCAAGTTTCTCATGGTCAGCGGATCCATGATAAATAGAAAGAAATTTTTCATACTAATAACTACATTCTTATCCCATTCCTTTCTTTGTATCTGAATTTTATCTATGATTGTTTTCGGAAAGATAGATTTTTCGGAAGGCCTTATCATTTTGTCGGGAGATTCGGTTGTCCGCTGGCAGTAGTCGATTTCAGTAGAGACATGGACCTTTATTGAAAAGAGTACATAACTATCGTCATTCCTATTTGTCACGTGATCTACAATTTAAAAAAAAAGAGAAAAGGAATGAGAGACAAAAATAGGAAAGAAAGAAAAGGCACCGTTTCCCTGCTGCTTCTCGTTTTGAGACTTTGTATGATATTCGAAAATAATCGATATAATTTTCTCAAATCATCGACAATCTTTGCTATCGATAAGCAGGTAAACAAAACAAGGCCAAAAGTCTCGGCTTCATAAAAGTAATTTAAACGATAAATATTTAGAAAGCGTGAAACTTTAGCAGCTTAGCGAAAATCGATCATTTTACCCGCTTAAGGTGAAAGAACAAAGGCGAAAATAATTAACGCTATTAACCCTTTCAAGTGCACATTCGTGTAATTGATACTATTAATTTCCCTGTTCTCTTAAAACTATAACTGGACTTATGCATTCATTATATGCTAACATTTGGTCAAAGAAGGCATCTCAAAAGGCACACTACTCAGTCCTACCATATTTCTAATTTTTATTAATGATCTACCTTAGAATATTCTCAGATTACCAGTAAATACCTCGTAATATAGCTGGTATCAAAATCAGAATGTGTAATTCCCAAGCTCTAAATGACTATAAACTGGTAGCAGATCTCTCAGCTGACCGAATTCTAACATCAGAAATAAAATGTAATTGTTCGATTCAGTAGACATATCTAAATGACCTTAACTAAGAAAAATAATATTATTGAATGTATTATTATTGTTATGGTCCAGGTTAGGACCAAGGAAGAACAAGACGAACACAAGAGTAGAAATAACGAAGATATATTACACGGAAAAATAATACAAGATGTGGAAGGTGTTAGTATGACTGTCAGTCTGGTTTGGAGTGAACTACTATCAGCTCGACTCGATTCGTCTCTCTCTCTCTCTCTCTTGAGAGGCGTAGTATACATAGTGTTAGGAAGAGTTCATTCTGTAGTTATAGGTAAGGACCCATGACAATTATAAATGTAGCAATGGGACATTATGCCCGTTTTATCCCATATCAATGCGTTTTGGGGACACTTATGTCCCGCAGGACGTGTTGAAAACATCTGTGGGACGCACATGTCCCAAGGGACCCGAAGCCAGTTCAAATCCTGTAAATGTCTAACAAACTTGTTTTCAAAAGTTAATTCTTGAATTGAAAACCCAATTCATTCACGATCCAAGTATATCAATCTTAACAAAACTAATCTTAATTCAATACAACAAAAAAGACCGAAATTTGTATAGTTTTACGCCAATCTCCCAAATTGCGATTCAAAGTCTTGAATTGCATTGACATTTAATCATCATCATCATCATCATCATCATCATCATCATCATCATCATCATCATCATCATCAAAACTAACCTTCATGAACATCATCATTATCAGCAGCAGCCATTGTGAATCAGTTGTTTGAGAAAAGCCTTTCCCCCAAATGGTCCTTTAGTGAACATCACCGCGTTGTTGTTCTCTACCGTGACCTGCCAAAACCTATCAGTAAATCCTTTTATCATTTCCGACAGCATTTTCCATTATATGGACACCATTCACCAAACATTTTTCTGAATCTGTTATCATTCTTTCCGCCATTTGTCGCTTGATAGATTCCCCGTATCTTGATCCCTTTCTTGGCCTATGCTGATCTCTTACTGTCGGTCTGAATCCGGATGTACGTTGCTCTACTCTTGATTTGATCAGCGTGCCTTTCTCAGTTTCAAGAGATTCTATTAATTTCCATGTTCCCGTAAAACTATAACTGGGTTTATGCATTTATTATATGCTCACGTTTGACCAAAGAAGGCATCCCACAAGGCACGCTATTCGGTCTTTCGATTTTATATTAACGATCTACCTTAGATCATTCTCAGATCACCAGTAAATATCTCATATATAGCTGGTATCAAAATCTGTGTGTGCAATTCCCAAAATCCCAGTGTAAAAATTCCCCCTTGGAGGAGTTACTAACGCAGGCATATCATCTCTCAGTTTCGTTTCTGTCTTTGGGCAGAGTGCGCTCAGGAGCTTCTTTGTCAAGGAACAGAGGGGCAACCGAGAAAATTAAACTGAGAGGTGCCCAGTCCTGGGGAACAGCTGCCCGAGGTCGAGCCTTCCTATCGCACCAAAGGGAGAGATCGGTGCTCGCACCGAGGCCAGCGCAACCAACGGTTGCGGGGGCTATGGGCATTTTTTGTCCAGGTGTACACGCTCTGTTCCCCACTTTAAAAAGACCTTGTGTCCCATCTCGTCCTAGTGGCCGGGGGAGCGAGTAAATACAGTAATTCTCAAAATCTAAATAACAGGACAGACCGGGTTATATAGTCTTCGATGGCAACTGGTCTAACGCAGAAAGAAGTGGCAACAATCTGCCTCGTCAGTCATGTATCAAAAGATACATGGTCGCCTCATCGTGTATCACGTATGGCACATAACTGACTGAGTTCTCTATAAGTCTGCATTTGCTATATATAAACCCATTATCATGTAAAAAAAATAAAACCTTAACAAAAATTAATTCACTGATATTCAGTTCCCTTCCTTTCTTGATCGGCGATGTTGGATTCCCACACGCGAATATACACTTGGGAAAGATATGAATTCATCTTTCCCCGAGTATTGGGTAAATAGTAGGAATTGTAACGGTAAAAATTATAGGGATTCCGAGAAAAATTTTGAATGCAATATTCACTCACAAAAATGATAAATATTCTTACAATAAAAAAATGTTACGGACTTAAATAATTCAGAAAGGGTTGTGAAAAGGCAAATCAATCAATTAATCAATCAATCCACTCTTGTGAGCCGAGTTCGAGATTCAGACAGCGTTTAGTATTATGTATCTAAAGTCTATCTATCTATCTATCTATCTATCTATCTATCTATCTATCTATCTCACTCTCTCTCTATATATATATATATGTATCTTAACCGATTCATATCTATCTATCTATCTATCTATCTATCTATCTATCTATCTATCTATCTATCTATCTCAGTTTGTTCATATCTATCTATCTATCTATCTATCTATCTATCTATCTATCTCAGTTTGTTCATATCTATCTATCTATCTATCTATCTATCTATCTTAACCGATTTCTTTATTTCTATCTATCTAAACGGATTTCTATCTATCTAACTGGCTACCTCAGTCTGTACGTACATATCTATCTATCTATCTATCTTTCTATCTATCTATCTATCTATCTACCTATCTCAGTTTGTTCATATATATATATATATATATATATATATATATATATATATATATATATATATATCTTAAACGATTTCTTTATTTCTATATATCTATGTAAACGAAATTCTATCTATCTGGCTATCTCAATCTGTTCATATCTATCTATCTATTTATCTATCTATCTATCTATCTCAGTCTGTTCATATTCATCTCTCTCTCTCTCTCTCTATATATATATATATATATATATATATATATATATATATATATATTAACCGATTTCTTTCTTTCTTTCTATATATCTATCTATGTAAACGGATTTCTATCTATCTCAGTCTGTTCATATCTATCTATCTATCTATCTATCTATCTATCTCATTCTGTTCATATCTATCTATCTATCTATCTATCTATCTATCTATCTCAGTCTGTTCATATTCAACTCTCTCTCTCTCCCTCTCTCTCTCTCTATATATATATATATATCGTAACCGATTTCCTTCTTTTTTTCTATGTATCTATCTATCTATCTATCGATCTAAACGGATTTCTATCTATCTCTTGCTATCTCAGTCTGTGCATATCTATCTATCTATCAATCTATCTATCTATCTATCTATCTATCTATCTATCTATCCCAATGGATTTCTTCTATACACCATTAATGTTTTGTCTATATATGCTATATTTCTTTACAGATATAGCTATACACGTCTACATAAACATGCACAATATGTGTGTGTGTGTGTGTGTGTGTGTGTGTGTGTGTGTGTGTGTGTGTGTGTGTGTGTGTGTGTGTGCGTGAGTAATAACTCTATATAAGTGCCACGAAGTCTGTTAAATGGGGAAAACATCAAAAAACATTTGCAGCCTTGTATTTAATAAAAAATATATCTGCTTATTCGAAGTAACTCCCTACAGACAAGTGCGGCTCCCACTTAAAGAAAAAATAAACTGTCGTTTCCGATATTTGAGACAAACATTAATCCACGAGAGACACAACTGTTTATAACTGATCTATAATCTCATAAAACAAATATGGCAGATTTAGATTACTTATTGCTTTATATATTTATCACATCATTTATCTACATATATATATATATATATATATATATATATATATATATATATATATATATATATATATATATATATATATATATGTATATATATATATGTATATATATATGTATGTATATATATGTATGTATATATATGTGTGTGTGTGTCCGTACAAGGACAGGGCTGGTACACATGGAATAAAATTCCAATAACCGAAAATACTATTCTTAAAAGAGTGCTCAATACCGAGTAGAGCTGTTGGGTTGGTGTATAAATATAAGGCGTTTTTTAGGTGAGTTTTGTTAATAAAATTTACTGTTTTGTTTACTCTCCTATATTTATCGTTGTGTTCTTTTTTTCACATTTGAATGAACTTTGTCTGGAATCTGAAAATATGTACAAAATGTCTGTAGTTGAAAGCATAAAATTGCGTTCAAAATATATGTAGTGTTTGTAGTTACGTACAAAATATTTACATTTCAGCATTAAATAACCTGTAGAGGTGGATATGCTTCTAAACAATATCAAACAACCAAACAACGGACATCAAAGAAGTCTTTCATGATATTAGTTCAAATAAAATCCTACAATTTCTTAAAGAAATCAAGCTGTAATCCAATATTAACTTCAGCAAAATTACAATATAAAAGGTACCGATCACCGCATTTAATAATTATATCCAAAGAAACTAATGGGTTGGTGCATAATTATCAAGTGTTTTTTGTAGGCGAGTTATAGGTTAATAATAATTGCTGTTTTGTTTACTTTTTTTAATGAAAATATTTTATTTTTCAGGTTATAAAAATGCGTGTCGATAATCATACGCTCCGGAATAATCATTTAAATGTGTTGTTGAATTGTTATGTTTCTTTTTTCGTAATAAATACTGTTTAAACAAACGCCTGATAATTATGCACCCAATAATAATATTTATTCAAATTTATAACATATGCATGTTACAAGAACACTACAAAGTTGCAATTTTGTTTCAACACTTCTGGTGTCTTATCAGGTGATGATGTAGAATGGAAAATCTTAACATTTTCTATTCAACATCAGCACTTGATAAGACAGCAACAGGGTTGAAACAAAATTGATCTTTGCAGTGATCTTACAACATGTATTTGTTATAAATTGGAATATATATATATATATATATATATATATATATATATATATATATATATATATATGAATATTTAAAGTTTTTTTCGTGATTATTATTTATATGTATATATGAGAAGATAGCCTAGGGGTAGGATCTCTGACTGATGCCAAATCGGTCGATTTTCAATCGCGACTTGGAGCAATCGGACGTCTAGCCCCAGTGAAGAGGTGTTATACAGCGATGATACAGTATATCTTTCGATGATAATATATATGCTCTTGAAATATCGGATTGGTCTCTATTATGAAAAGGGTAATTTTAAAAACCGTGGCTCCTACTGCTATTAACTCATTGCTCTATCTATCTATCTATCTATCTATATATATATATATATATATATATATATATATATATATATATATATATATATATATATATATATATATCTTAACCGATTTCTTTATTGCTTTCTAAAGTGAATTGAGTTCTCCGGGCCACTGGCGCATTTCGTATTGAAGAAAAAATCGTTAAAAATTCCCTTTCTCTCTGCCTATCGACGATAGCCTAAGGGTAGTATCTCTGTCTGATGCCAAATTGATCCCAGCTTGAAGCAATCGGACGCCAATATATATATATATATATATATATATATATATATATATATATATATATATATATATATATATGAGATGTTCGAATCTCACCATGGTCGATTTGTCAGGAAGGTCACTACTTGATGTTATCGGCCTGGGGAGACGATATTAATATGTACCTGAAAAAAATATCACGTGTTGACCGAGGATTTTAGCGTAATGGCTCACCCCCAGAAACTGTAAGTAAGGTCTACTCTGCACACTTGCAGTATACAACATACTTTGCCTATGTGGGCATTGAAAAACAAAATGTGCCTGAGCTGGCGTATGCAACAGGGATTTTTTAGGAGCCATTGTATGCAGGCTTACGCGGGTACGAACGACTAGATGTTACACTCCCCGCACAGGCACAGACACACACACACACACACACACACACACATATATATATATATATATATGTGTGTGTGTGTGTGTGTGTGTGTGTGTGTGTGTGTGTGTGTATACAAAATAGCGTATAAATAGAAAATATATTAAATACTTTTTGGACTTAATCCATTTCAGAATATTTTGTCATTGTTTACGTTAAATTAGGTACCTCCACAAAAAGTAAACAAAAAGAATATAGCATGATGAAAAAGACACCAAACTTGACGAAAACAAAATTTTATCGTCTAATGTTCATATTATTATTAAAGAGGAAATATCAAAGTGTTTTGGGGGTATTTTTTTACATTTTTTAATCGTTCCTAGCACGTCCGAAATTTTCGTTAGAAATCTTGTTTTTTTTTTTATCAAAACTGACAGATAATCAATCATTTTTTTCCATTTTATAAAAAAGATGAAAATCTCACTTTGAAATTCTTTTAGAAATCAATTATCATTTTTTCAAAACTTATTTTAATAAAATCAGAAATTATAATGTTTATTTAAAATATTTTGAACCAATCTTAACTTAGCTTCTGCGCCGAAAAAATGTAATTTGAAAATAAAACAAAGGAGGTCATAACATTTCGCGTCACTTGACAGGTAACGAAAGACATTTCCATGATGTTTAGGTAGTTTACGGGAGGATAATTCTTTCTACGGATGCAGGGAAGTGAAATTATTTACATTTAAGTGAAAACATTTTTACTTCGTTATTTTTAAGGTAAACTTTCAGCGCTCTAATTTTTTTTGTACTTAGCTTTCACCCTTCCGTTTACAATACTTTATGGAAAATATATTATAAAGAAAAAAACAAGACTGTTAAGAGTGAGATTAAATTTCATAAGAAGGGTATCTAATTAATTCCGACAATTATTTTTATTTTTGCAAGATTTTCAAATTAATGTGTGTCATACAAAAAAAAAAAAACGTGGTAAAAATGTTATTTAGTAGTTCCGGTGATACAAAGAGAAACAAGGTTTTTCAATAAATTTTTTTAAAAATAATTAAAAAATATTTTTGTCTTTCGTCTTCATAATAACATAAACATTTAGACGATAAAATTTTGTTTTAGTCAAGATTGGCGTCTTTTTTCTAACATGCTATGCCATTTTTTTGCGATTTCGTGGAGGTACCTACGTTAAATTATACTTCATCAGTAGATATAATCAATCGAGAAAAGTCGTCGATGGTGCGTGTTTATAAACAGTAATTTGAATTTTGAAGGTTCGCATTAGGGTTACAGGTTCTATTCCTATCGGAGAGTTCAGATTTTCTACGAAATTTCTTGAACATTCAGATCGGTAAATGTAATTAATACTGTTTAATTAAAAAAAAAAAAAAATGAGCATTTACTATCCATAAAAAGAACGTATAAACAAAAATATATTAAATAACTGTCGAACTTAATCCATTTTATAATATTAATATATATATATATATATATATATATATATATATATATATATATATATATATATATATATATATATATATATATATATTATAAAAATGTCTTAAAATAATTGTCGGACTTTGTCCATTTCATGTGTGACGTCTTTGTTTACATTTGATACGCCATGAGCACATATGAATGTACGTGAGAGATTCATGGAAGATTAAAGTTTAAAGACATTAAAATCGACCTTGCTAGCCGAACGCTCCTCTGTGGCCGAAATGGATAAGGAACGTCAGGCTATATGATGGTTCCGTATAGGATACATGAACGATTCCTGTTGGAGACGAATAATTTCTATGAATATTTCTCGGACATTCAGGCCGGTAAAAGTTGTTTAATACTGTTTATTATAAAAGAGAGCATTTACTTAAATATTTGTATCTATAAAAAGAATGTATAAACATAAAAATGTCTTAAATATATATATATATATATATATATATATATATATATATATATATATATATGTATATATATATATATATATATATACGTGCTGTAAAAGTTTATGTAAGTGTAAATATATATTAATATATAAGACTAAAAATCGCGCCATAAATATTGCATCGAGTTATAAGTAGTTTCCATTTTGGCAAAACAATTTAAAGAAGGTATATATCCTGACTAACCATTTATTAAATGGGTCACATACGCTAATGTTCAACGCAAAAAGCAATGGATTCGGCTTGGCTAAATCTACGAAACCAGCACCCTAATCTCAACTCCGTAGATGAAAAGTAATGCTGTGCCGGTGGTAGTATCGTTAATACTGTATTCATTTAGAGTATGTACAATTATACGACCTGCAGCAGCAACGTGCCAATAAACGTTTGGTCGTATATCGCCTTGCCCCCCACAAGAGCACGTAAGGTTGCATACAGAAATAATAACACAGTGACAAATTTGAAACTTGCTTGGTTAGTTCTAGATCATACTCGCTGATTAACCTCACCAAACGTTGCAAGAAGTTTTGATGGTGGAAAAAAGATCACGAATGAAGACCAGATGCAAGAGTTCATCGAAAATTGTTCACATCAAATCTTTGTAATTTTACTAAAAAAAAATATCAAATATCTACCTGATAATTGGCTACAAATCAATATTAAATATACCGGGTGTCCCACATGTCACCAAGTGAAATCAGTATTTAACAACTACTTTATTCTTTAACTTTAATTCATAATAACATTATTACATACAGGGTGTAACAGCAAAATTGTCCAAATCGTTGTATCTTACAAATGGTTAATGATATCTTACTGGAATTCTCCGACGTTTTTATAACATTACTAGACTCTACTTTGAGCAATAATTACTCTTCAAGCTTAACAGAAGTATCGTTATGAAATCGCCCATAAACGAAAATGACTTGTTCATCATTAATCAATCATAGCTAAGGATGCGAAATTCATGAATAATTGATATAAAGTTCATATATATATATATATATATATATATATATATATATATATATATATATATATATATATATATATATATATTATTCCAGGAACTTTTTCCAACTTATTCAAGATGATCTTCTAACCTTATAACTTTCTATTCTGGAGTAAAATGGTGCCTCACAGGTTTCACGTACGATTTCATTTCCAAGTTTTTTTCACTTCTCCTTGGACTGTCATAACTGAAATTCCGCTCACATGCACCAAACATCTTATGGATTGAATTGGATCTTTTCTAAATGATCTCTTTAATTCTATGTTGAAATGATGACCCCTCTTTCTGTTGTGACCTCCTGATTCAGTTTTCCTATCTACTGTTCCCCCTTATTTAAAACTTAACCATCGTTCTCTCGATGGTTCTTGAATGGATTTGGAAGATGGAAGCCAGAGTTGGTACCATTACTGAAGGCCTGAATGATCTTTATCTGCTAACTTTTTCTCAGTTAGGAAGACAAGTGGGGCTGAGACAAAACGATTTTATCCTGTTATCTTTTTAGCTGAATAACTCAAAGGATTTTTCAGTGATTCTTACGAAAAATTGCGTCAAGGTGGCTAAACATCTTATCTGAAAACCTGGAGAAATAAACCAAATTAGTTTAGTGTTTTTTAGATATTAATCATTTTGTAGGATGGACAATAATTCTGTTACATGATTTCGAAACTTACTCTGTTACACCCGGTATAGTCAGTCAGTTATGTGCCATGCGTGACACACGCTTATGCGATCATGTATATTTCGATACATGACTGACGAGGCAGATTTTTACCCGCAGTAGGTTGCCATTTCTTTCTGCAGTAGACCAGTTGATATCCAAAGCTATAGAACCCGGTCTATCCTGCTATTTACCCATAGCTAGGAGGGGAAGAAGAGGATTCATACCTTTCCCAAGGGTATTAGCAAAATAGTACGTATGGGAAATACATTTACACTAGTTGGGAAAGATTACAGCTTTTATTTGGTGCCCATCTTCCTCTTCCGACGAACGTGTTTTTTTTAAAAGCATTTTCCGTTCAGTGTTTCAGGCTCTAGTTCTTTGATGTCTATCTGAATGTTGTCCTTCAGTTCCTGGAGAGTATAGGGATTATTGCCATAATCCTTTTCTTTTAGATAGCAGCATAAGAACAGCTCAGTACTTGTCAGACCCTGGAAAAAATCTGGCCATTTAATGCCGCAACCGTGAGAAATTATTCTTTTCCCAAAAAATTGCCTGAGAAGTTGGATTCTGGCCCTTGTCGCATGAAACCGTTACCCCATCTTCTACGGAGACAGGTTGATGCATTTAATTAAGCATTTTTCTAAAATACTCCTTCATTCCCAATTAAAACATGGTAAAACACTTAGTGGAAAGTCAATTGCTGTACGTTTACTCTGAACAGTGGGAGAATCTCTCATAGAGACTATATGCTCGTTGATTTTGAATTATTGATACTTGGTAGAAAGATTTCACTGCAGCTGTTCGGTTTCAGTTGTGTATTTTGACATGATTAATTTCTAAAGCCTCCTCTATAAAATAACTGAAGGAGAATTTGAAAATTTAACAAACAAAAAAAGTTATTAAACTTTCAGACCCCAATGAGATTTCTGTGATAGCCTGTATAATTGAATAATATATAATTACACTTTATTCGTTATAGAATATAATGGATAAAACGAAAACTCACAGATGCGAGGAAAGTGTGAAATATGTCGTCTGGACCACATTAAATCTCGTGCAATGAACACACGCGAACATCTCTAAAATCCTTCTATTATTCTTGAAAGTAAGTTACATCGAGAAATGTTTAGTTAAGCCCTTTGCTGGGTTGGTGCATCAGGCGTTTTTGGAAGCGAGTTATTAGTTAATACAAATGGCTGTTTTGTTTACTTTTTTAATATTTTTTATTTTATTTACAGGTTAAAAAGTGCGTCGATAATCATACTCATTTAGAAATGTTATTGTTGAATTGTTATGATTCTTTTTTCATAATAAGTATTGTTTAAAAAACGCCTGATAATTATGCACCAACCCAACCCAAAATATATTAATTACAATACAAACATACTTTAAAAAACACCTCTCGACGGCCACAGATTAGTGAGTGAACATTCTTCCGATCTTGCACAAACTACCCACTGAGATAAAAACAGGCTGGTTACAATGCCTCGAAAACCAAGCTAGTTACATTCCATCGTCGTCGATTTGACACTGGACTACCAAATATCTTGATGAACAAAGGTCTTGGCGGGGGAGCACCGAGTTTTGAATGACTTTAGGACCTCAAACTCACACCCGATCTCAAGTGGAACTCATACGTACGATCCACTGCTAAGGATAAAGGTAAAATGGTTGGCTCTCTGTACCGCTCCAATACGTTCCGGACTCCTCATGTTAACCTCAACCTTTACAAAAGCCAGATAAGGCCAAAAATGGTGTAGTGATGACATATTTGGGCGAGAGTTGCTCAGACTTCACTCTCCAGACTTGATAGAGTTCAAAAGCGTCTTCAAGCCCTTGTGCGTGACAAACTATTCACCACTCTTCACGCTTGCCATTATCCCACAGGTGGGATAATGGCAAGCCTCTCACTGCTTTACTATTACATTCACAGAAAGTGCTCGGACGAGCTACATTCCCTGGTCTCGCCGACGAAAAACTTCACAACAAGAATACGCCATGACACTTACGTATTGGGAAACCACCCGCATTCTCCCCGTATCTCATCGGTTAGTAATAAGTTCCCCTCGAACGACTTCTTCCTGCCAACCACTCTCTTATTACTACAATCTCAACCTGTTCAAGGCTGGAGTAAATCGTTGTCTTCCACTGTTATAAACACATAAATGGCCTCGAAACTCCAAACTCTACCTCGAGTGGCCTCAAGTGAATCTCACTGTAAAAAAAAAAATTATAACATCTATATTACAATATTCTTAATTATTAATATTATATATATATATATATATATATATATATATATATATATATATATATATATATATATATATATATATATATATATATATATATATATATATTAAAATTGAAAGTAATCCAGTTTTCAATTATTTTCTGCATCTCGACATTTTACCAAACGGTGAGGAACAAATATATATTTATTAGTAGTATAAATTTACATTGTCATGTAGTTTTATTACCACCAGTGCACACTGTATGCTAGTCTATACTACCTCTACTACTGCTAACAGTAATAATAATAGTAATAGAATACAACTTAGTACATAAGTTAAGTCAAACTTATCATAAAATAATGGGAAATGAGGAAATCCGAAAATTTGTGAAATTCAAACTTTAAAATTTAAATTTTTAGTAGGACTTTTCGATGTCTTCCCTGATTAAAAATATAAATGCAGGTTCGAATCCTGTCGGGAGATGCATTTTCTTTAGTAGAATTTTGACTGTTTAGAAAAAAAATTGTAATGCCTGGTCAAACGCGTCTACGCACTAAATATGTTTATACTCACAAGAAGTATATATATATATATATATATATATATATATATATATATATATATATATATATATATATATATATATAAATATATATATATAAATATATATATATAAATATATATATATATAAATATATATATATAAATATATATATATATAAATATATATATATAAATATATATATATATATATATATCATTTTCACACACAAATATATATATATTTGTGTTTGAAAATGACACATATGCATATATATATATATATATATACATATATATATATATATGCATAGATATGTTTATATATATATATATATATATATATATATATATATATATATATATATATATATATATATATATATATATATATATATATATATATATATATATATATGTATGTATATACACGCACCTATATATGCGGAAATGTGAATAGCAATAACAGTAGCAGCTAATTAGAGGGACCCATACTGGGCAGGCGTGATCGTACAATCATCTTTATGGTTACTTAGTCAGTTATGTGGCGCCATTGACTGAGCTTATATACCGTGGGACCGTTAAATTCATTAAAACAATTTTCGCATGGGTTTTGGTGCGGGGGTTAAAAACACGATATCATCTAGATATTTCAAACCCTTTACAGTCAATATATATGTTCTTGTAACTTTTTGTTTCTTTTTTTTTTTGAGAACTAAATCCGCTGTTGAAAAGGAAATTTTAAACCGTGGACTACGATTATTGTGCGGATTATTTTGAAAAGTGTATGAGGTCTCAAGGGATGAAACTCGAAGAATTAAGAATTTTGAGGTCCTTAAATTCCTGAATTATTGCAGGACACAGTTAGCATTACGGGTTTTTAGATTTTAGAAGATTCATTAATGTACTGAATGAAACATCAATTTATTTGCAGAATTGGACAAAGGTGATCAGGCCACATGTAGTGAGGAAAAGGTGAAAAATAAAGCCGAATGTTTGTTTTCACTAAAATATCTTAAATGTTAAGAAACTGTTCTTAGCCTAAACCAGATTGATGAATTAATTCATATAAAATATTTTTTTAATTGAACAATTGTAATAATGCCTGTGTATAAATATGACGTTTCGATGCCATAACGAGAGAAACAACTTTCTTGTTACGTACTAGTGTCAGCCCGTAAAATGAAAATTACCAAAGTGGAACCATCTGATTAGGTGAGAAAGATGGATTGAATCTTTTAAGGGCGGAGTTAATTCTGGAAATTTCCAAATATTCAAGTGCAAAATGACAATAAAACCCATTTGCAGGGTGAGCGGTAAAGTTGCAAGCAGGAATGGTCAAATTTTGTGGCGTGTTTTCAAGTTGTAGGCTCAAGACTGCACTACGCCAAGTTTTCCACAAATCGCCTAACCTATAACCCGAAATAATCTATATGGCCTAAATCGAACGCGGAAGCTTGATGCTGGCAGAAATTACTTAAATCAGTTGCGATATTAGTTGTTGACAGAAGGTATCTAGGACCAGTGATACCGTTGTTGGCTCGTTTGATTCAAGAAAGAGTCAATAGTAAACATTTACAAAACGCATTGCCATTATATTTTCTTAATAGATCCATTTCAGAAAAATAAGCTTGTCTTTTTAATGAAAATTATTAATAGGATGCGATATTCCTACTGAGTAAATAACTGTTGGAGTTTTTGGGTACCTTGTTTTACTAGTGAGCCAGCCAAAAAGAACTGACTCATTTTATAGTTCACCAATAGAAGGCTTAACCAATCAGAAGGCTCAAAATATTCAATTCGACGTGTATAAAGGCAGCCATGTTTTTCCCGAATATGCACTGCCAGCCTTTGATATCGAATACTGAAGAATTACGGAACAGCTGGTGGTGGTATTGGCGATATAGTCAGATTCAGTAGAGTATCTGACTCGTGAGTGTTAATCTTTAACGTTGTTCCATTGAACAGATTACGTACTGCGCTGGATTCTATATTCATAGACTATGGTGAACATGGTCAACATTAACAACCTAAAATAAAATTTAATTAATTCTTAAGTAATGAAAAATGATGAAAATTACTCAGAATTTAAAACATATATCAAATTATAAACCTGTAACGTTACAGCATTTAAATAAGTATAGTCATCACAAATTTTACGCTTTAAAATTGAGTTGAGCATTTATCTGGTAATATTCACGCGCTTTTTGTGTCTACTATGATGTACGCACGTGTGCTATAATTAATCAAGTAATAAATCAGAATCTAACCAGTCCTCGTGATAATAAGTGTAGCGACCAGGTGTAACAGCCCGAGTCGAAGTCAGTAAAAAATATTCCAGTGTCTAGTCTCTTCCCTGTCGTAACAAAACTGTCTTCATAAGAAGAAAATGGGTTAAAGAAATGTAAACAACAGCAATTGTTTATGGAAAGTAAACATTTTTTCTGCTTACTCCTTTTCCCTTCCACTTTCTTAGTTGATAGTTTAATATTTTTATAAGGCCATCTTCAACTCCTTCAACAGTGAAACAATAAGTAAAAATCAGACTCAATAAAGGTTTACTAGATTAGCACGTTAGCCATCATTCTCTTAAAGTCACTGCTGATATGAATTGCGTAGTGCCATATTTTTATTTCTGGTCGTCATTACATTGAAGACCTAGTAAGTTTCGAAATCTTGTCTTTGAACATCTTTGTAGATCAGTTCACTAATCACTATCAAAAGAGAGTGATGCTTACGAAAAAGGATTTCATTATATATCTAAGCTACAGCCACGTAAAAAGAAAATAATTATTTCCTTTCAATCATTAAATATCGACCAGTAATGTACAACAAATATATTTTAATTCATACGCGCAAGTTAAATGAAAAAATACATCCAAGCCAGAAGTAAAAATATAAGAATGAGAAATGAATCATATATAACGTCATGAACCAGATTCAGCTCAAAGGCTTGTAAATTTTAAATCTATCTTTTAAGAATAGCGGAGAGAGTAAAGAGAGAAAATAAAGAATCGTTTCTCGCAATTTCTATTTGTAAATGGATTTGTTGGCAAATCACTGGAAATTACATTCGGAGGCTTTTAGCGGAGGCTGCATCCCTGTGAGCAGTCCTGGGAGTAGGATGAAGGAAAGAGAGGGATGGGGATCAGCAGAGAAGGAGTAGAAGTAGGAAAAGAGGGACAGGTGGAATGTCGGAGCCCAATGGAATGGGTGGAAAAAATGATAATCAGGAAAGAATGGAAACATATATATCCGAGAAATGGATGAGAGAATAGAATAGAAAGAAAGACAGAAAGAAAGAAAGAGAGAACTGATGAAAGAAACGAGGAAGAAATTATAGTAAAAAGAAAGAAAGAAAGAAAGAAAGAGAGAACTTATGAAAGAAACGAGGAAGAAATTACAGTAAAAAGAAAGAAAGAAAGAAAGAAAGAGAGAACTGATGAAAGAAACGAGGAAGAAATTATAGTAAAAAGAAAGAAAGAAAGAAAGAAAGAGAGAACTGATGAAAGAAACGAGGAAGAAATTATAGTAAAAAGAAAGAAAGAAAGAAAGAAAGAGAGAACTGATGAAAGAAACGAGGAAGAAATTATAGTAAAAAGAAAGAAAGAAAGAAAGAAAGAGAGAACTGATGAAAGAAACGAGGAAGAAATTATAGTAAAAAGAAAGAAAGAAAGAAAGAAAGAGAGAACTGATGAAAGAAACGAGGAAGAAATTATAGTAAAAAGAAAGAAAGAAAGAAAGAAAGAGAGAACTGATGAAAGAAACGAGGAAGAAATTATAGTAAAAAGAAAGAAAGAAAGAAAGAAAGAGAGAACTGATGAAAGAAACGAGGAAGAAATTATAGTAAAAAGAAAGAAAGAAAGAAAGAAAGAGAGAACTGATGAAAGAAACGAGGAAGAAATTATAGTAAAAAGAAAGAAAGAAAGAAAGAAAGAGAGAACTGATGAAAGAAACGAGGAAGAAATTATAGTAAAAAGAAAGAAAGAAAGAAAGAAAGAGAGAACTGATGAAAGAAACGAGGAAGAAATTATAGTAAAAAGAAAGAAAGAAAGAAAGAGAGAACTGATGAAAGAAACGAGGAAGAAATTATAGTAAAAAGAAAGAAAGAAAGAAAGAAAGAAAGAGAGAACTGATGAAAGAAACGAGGAAGAAATTATAGTAAAAAGAAAGAAAGAAAGAAAGAGAGAACTGATGAAAGAAACGAGGAAGAAATTATAGTAAAAAGAAAGAAAGAAAGAGAGAACTGATGAAAGAAACGAGGAAGAAATTATAGTAAAAAGAAAGAAAGAAAGAAAGAAAGAACTGATGAAAGAAAGCAAGGAATGAATTATAGTAGAAAGACAGAAAGAAAGAAAGAAAGAAAGAACTGATGAAAGATAGGAAGGAAGAAATTATAGTAGAAAGAAAGATAGAAAGAAAGCAAGAAAAGGATAGAATGACAACGACACTGATGAAGGGAAATAAGAAACGAAGGAAGAAATGATCGTAGACTAAAGAAAGAAAAACGAGGAGAGAAGAATGAAAGAAAGAAATAAAGAACTAATGAAAGGAAGTATGAAATGAAGGAAGACATTATCATAGAAAGAAAGAAAGAAAGAAAGGGGAAGGAAGAAAGAAAGAAGTAATGAAAGAAAGCAAAAAATGAAAGAAGAAATGATAGTAGAAAGAAAGAAAATGAGGAAAGAAAATGGGAAGGAAGAAATAAATCATTAATGAAAAAAGCAATAAATGAACGAAGAAAGAAAGAAGAAAGATATATCTCATGAGGTAAGTAAGAAAGAAAGAATCTCATGAGGAAAGTAAGTAAAAAGAAAGAAAGAAAAAAGTGAAGAAAGACATAAAATCTAATGAAAAACGAAAGAAATGAAGGAAGAAATGATCATAGAGAAAAAGAAAGCAAGAAACAAAGGTGAGGAAGAAAGAAAAAAGGGAACGAAGAAAAAAGAACTAATGAAAGGAAGCAGGAATTGAGCAAACAAAGAAATAAAGAAAGAACTAAAGAAAAGAAAGAAGAAATAAATAAAAAATAAAGAACGAAATGAAGGAAAAAATGGACTAAGAAAGAATGAAAAAAGAAAGAAGGAACAAACGAAAGTAATTAAGGAAAGAACTATATTTTTTTTTCAA
The DNA here is from genome assembly GCA_964036315.1 of Acanthosepion esculentum. NCBI lineage: Eukaryota > Metazoa > Mollusca > Cephalopoda > Sepiida > Sepiidae > Acanthosepion > Acanthosepion esculentum. Next base: position 100,136,817 of record OZ038482.1, on the reverse strand, counting down.
ACGAGCTAGCTCGAACATGTATGAGTCTATCACACCATCAATCACATTCCTACATCAAGGCCGGAATGTCATAAGGGTGACATCCTTTGTGTTTACAGATTTCGTTAATGTAGGTGGTTAATCGACGACCAACCCGTCTTGCGCATAGCTAGGTTTCCAGAAGTGTAGATAACTCGCAGGTTCTTGTTTTGTTCGCCAGCAGTGTCCGTCTGCGTTCACGTAAGATTGTAGAAATATCAGGGATATGCCCATAGAGCTGTCTTTAGTTGGATGTTGTCTCCAAGTGAGGTTAAGTACAGCTCTCTGTATCCGAGTGTAAATTCCATCAAGCTTAGACACTGAGGTTTTGTTAATACCAAGCAGTGATACCATACATTACGGTGGCGTGATAGACGCTCCGTTTGAAGTTGTCTGGTAGATCAGATTTCCAAATTACTTCCATTTTATTCAAGGCGGCTCTGGCTTTAGCTACGAGAAGTTTGCCATCATTTTCAGTAGAATTTATTTTGCTTACTCGGTATTGAAAAGTTTCGACAAATTTTATTGATTTACCTGTGATAATTTGTATTGGCCCTTGCTAGTTAGAGTTTATGAATTCAGTTTTGGACGTATTCACACAGAGTCCAACATCTTTAGCAACATTTCGTAGAATTTACAGAAGCGCTGCGGCATTGGTAATAGTATTTGCAGTGATGGCTATATCATCTACATAGTCAATATCGGTCAACATTATTCTTGAGAGTTACATAGTGCCTATATGATGAAGTTTATGAAGTGAAATTCTCAATACAGGGTACACTATTTACATTATTCGGACTATTGTCCTCATCTTTGTTGCCATATTTGTCACAACGTTTCGGCCGTTGTACGTTCCGACCTTCTTCAGGTGGTTGCAATGCCGAACTGAAACCTTTATTTCGCTCGCTAGAGTAGACTGTTCTAGTTCCACGTACCATGTCTAATGGATGTCAATTATCAGTTATCTCCTGTTAATTCCCCTCTCCAAGTTTTCCACCGCCTTAACCAGGTATTGAACTCGCACTCTTTGGGTCCTGTCACTGGATCTAACTAACATCTTTATCCACTTGTCCACGTGTCCTTGAGCACAGTGGATAAACAGTCTATCCCAGCGAGCGAAATAAAAGATTCAGTTCGACATTTCAACCACCTGAAGAAGGCTGGAACGTACAATGGTAGAAACGTTGGGATAAATATGGCAACAAAGATGAGGACAATAGTCCGAATAATGTAAATAGTGTACTTAAAATCTCATCTCAGAAATATAGACAGATACTGAAGGATCAGATAAATATAGCCACAAAGATGAGGACAATAGTCCGAATAATGTAAATTATGTACATAAAATCTCATCTCAGAAATATAGACAGATACTGAAGGATCGGATAAATATGGAGACAAAGATGAGGACAATAGTCCGACTAATGTAAATAGTGTACATTAAAATCTCATCTCAGAAATATAGACAGATACTGAAGGATCGGATAAATATGGCAACAAAGATGAGGACAATGTAAATAGTGTACATAGCACCTTATCTCAGAAAAATAGACACAGACAATACAGGGTCAATACAAAATATAAAATAGTAGAGAAGGTACTCCGAAGAAAAAATTAATGTGACTTTCATAAAAAGAGATCAACTGTTGGTCAGATCCTGAATTAGTCAGCGGATTATTGATGGTGTCAGGGCAAAGAATCTACAGAGCACATTACTTTTTTCTAGATTTTTCTAATGTCTTCGATTCTTTTCATGAGGGGGAAATGGAGGAGATCCTTCTGGCATATGACATCTACTATGTAACAGTAGCTGCCATCATGATGCTTTACAAAAAATACAAATGTTTTTGTTATATTCCTATACTAAGATACTAGCTTCTTCGACATTAACGCAGGGGTCCTTCAAGGTGACACCGTTGTACCTTTTCTCTTTGTTATCAGCCTTGATTATGTATTGTGAGATCTAATGAAATTGCGAAAAAACAAATGAAAGGATATCAGAAATAATAAATGAATGAAAAGAGCGATGAATTGAGAGGAAGAACCCCCCCCAAAAAAATGATGACTTTAAATAACCTGCAAATTGACGATAAGCCGTAGAAACGAATGAAACAATCATTCTTATTAGTATAAACGTCATTTTTAGGGATTACACGTGTTCGTGAAATAAATATCAACTGGCACAGAGACCAAGAAGATATTACTAAAAAATAATGTTGCTCCTGAAAAGAATAGAACTTGATACCCTTTTTCTATCGAAAAAAAAACTCGTATTAACGAAGTGTGCCTTAAAATTAAGCTACAGAAAATGTCATGATGCTTAAATAGTAGGGCACTAAAGGCGAGTGTTCTCTGATAAAAAAAGTCAATATATGTTGGATTTCCTATCAGGAAGCACATTTTTCTTTAGTAAAGACTTCCGATCCCTAGGGCGCTTGACATTAGTTTCACTGTTTAAAAATAAAGCTGTTAACTCAAACACGTGTACCATCTAAAAAATAACATTTTAATAATAATAATAATGACCAATTACAAAAAAAAAGAATCCATTTAAAAATTCTTCTGAACTAAGGAAAATAACTAACAAACCAGGACTTTACAACTTTTACTCGACATTTTCTATCACAAACATTGTGTATGTGTTTGTTAGACTTTTCTAGTTTATGCAAACAGGACCTTTAATTGATTTCGGTTTTTACGGTATTCAACATTTTGCAGGTTATTTAAAGCCAGAAAATATTTCTAGATTTAGAAAAATTGGTGATAATAATGATTTACTGATTAATCTATAGCTGGGGGGTGGGAGAAGAGGAGGTGGTGAATCTTTATTTTATGAAGATAATTTGTTTCTGCTTACGACGAAATGATTATCTCAAACCGTACATTAATCTGTTAGCCTCTATTTCTATGCATGCACGAGCTCTCACACGCTCGAACAAGCGTAAGTACAGCGGCATGTCTGCAGGCCCATGCGGATTAAAAGTGCACTTATCTTGCACAGCAAATATTTATTTTGCAAATGAATGTCCATTCTTTTTAAATGCGCTCAATTGAGTTGTGAATATTAATCATATACAACGCGCAGAAGAAAAATGTATATTTTAGCCTGCTTGGTTATGGACTTATTGATCCAGTTATTAATATTTGCATTTTGTTGTTGTTGTTGTTGTTGTTGTTGTTGTTGTTGTGTGTGTGTGTGTGTGTGTGTGTGTGTGTGTGTGTGTGTGTGTGTGTGTGTGTGTGTGTGTGTATCTCTGTGTGTTGACCGAGAGTCGAGTCACGGAAAGATAAATTGGCAAATAATCCGAGCTGACCATTGATAATGAGTTCAATACTCATTATGTTCCCAACCCTTGATTAGTGAGTTCGATCCTCACTACGTGTCAACACTTGATTGGTGATTTCGATCTGTACCAGCTGTCCGACACCGGGTTCGTGCGTTCGATTCTGACAAGGTGTCCAATACTTGATTAGTGAGTTCGATCCTCACTAAGTGTCTAACGCATGATTAGTGATATTAAATTTACTTTGATCGCTGAAAAATACGCTTGACCACCGTTCTTCTGACCACACCACGGTCTTGTTTGCAAATGCCAGTCTTGCTACGTTGTTCTTTTTGTTTATGAGTTGTTTTATATGTTTATACATGGCATAAAGCCCTATTTCTTGCAAGCATCTAGACGCAGTTTGTCAAGGCACATTAATGTCATTTGAAATTTCTCATGAAATGCCTACCGCTGTTCGAAAGTGGTCCTTCAGTTATAGGCGTTGAACGATCATATCTTCTCTGGCCGTGGTTTTCCTTGGTCTAAACACCTTGTTTGGTCTGGTTGAGCGACCAGTGTTTCCGTACAGTTTCAGAATGCGACTCACAATGCTTTTGGAGCGATTCACCTGTTCAGCAATCTGGCCAGTTATGTGATCTTCCTTTCGTAGTTTGACAACATCAGCTCTTAGAGATTTGTCAGCGTTTCCCCGGTTCGCCATGTGGGAAAATGACGTCGTGGTGGTAAACAATCTTTATCTTAACGTCGCTTATCAAAAATTCGGATTATGCGCGTTCTTCCCACATATTTTCCAATTTGTTAGTTAATTTTGGACACACTGAGCTGCAACGTGACATCTGTCCTTCTTTACGGCAGTGAATGTTGGACGATTTCCTCAAAGATGAAGAAGAGACTCGAGGAGACGGAGATGTGGTTCTACAGAAGGATGCTAGGGATATCATGGACCTAGCCTGTGAGGAGCGAGGGGATGCAAACAAGGAGGAAGCTTATACATTAACATCAGGAAGAGGCAACTGAAGTTTATGAGAAACATAATGAGAAAGGAGGGCCTGGAGAATCTGATACTCACGGGTCGAATAGAATGAAAGAGAGACGAGGGAAAACAACGCGTGGCATACCTGGCGGACTTAACCAAGTGGATGACAGAACGTAGTCTCGGGGACGAAGCAGCGGGAAGGAACTTGTTGAGAGCTGCAAGGAATACAGGGAGATGGAGAGCCATTATCGGCAACGCCCTGAAAAGACATTGCACATAAAAATAAAAAGAAAAGATATTTGAGTAAAACATTAAAGGAATCATAACTTTCTTTCTGTATCTAATAACATACAGATTTTAAGCGCAAACTGTCATCTGTCTGCATTTATTTAAAATTTCAGAAAAATTGCAATTATATTTTTTGAGATATCGAAGTTTTAATTTTGGTTCCTTAATTTTTCTTGCTACTGTAAGTTCCTCTCGTAAAGTTTCTTCGTCGCTGCTTCCTGAAACAGACTCTCAACTGGATGCTTCCAAGACCACTACAGTCTTAACCTGGTCAAGTCTAGTACAATCTTATCAGACTCGCTTTCATGATGAGCACATTGGACTTCTTGGGATTTGTATATTTGAACTCCACTTCCGTTTCTAATAATATTTTTTTATAAAAATAATATGAATATTGAGAAGACAATATTTGTCATGGTTCCTGCACTACATGATTAAATGAAACAGATGTCATAAAAATCTGTTTGGAATATTATTATAACACAATAGGCAGTATATGAGAATTTAATCAACACTTACAATTTACCCCCTCCCACTTTAAAATCCAGAGACTACAATAATAAATTTACTATAAAACTAATTCATTTCATTTTGCTAGACTATTGTTCCGAACAATAGCATCAAAGGTCAGTCAGTTATGTGCCATGCGTGATACATGACTGACGTGGCAGATATTTTCCCGCAATAGGTTGCCGTTTCTTTATGCAGTAGACCAGTTGCCATCCAAGCCTATAGAAGCCGGTCTGTCCTGCTATTTACACGTAGCTGGGTGCGGGGGGAAGAGGATTCATACGTTTCCCAAGTGTATTAGCTCGTAAGTGAATATTAACCAGTTATGTGCCATGCATGATACACCCGTAGGCGTTCATGTATCTTTCGATGCATGACTGACAAGGCAGATTTTTCCCGCAATAGGTTGATATTTCTTTCTGCGGTAGACCAGTTGCCACCCAAGGCTATAGACGCCGGTCTGTCCTGCTATTTACCCATAGCTGGGGTGGGTATAAGAAGAGGATTCATAACTTTCCCAAGGGTATTAGCACGTAAATGAATGTAATGGATTCAACTGGAATTCGAACTCGGCTCTACGATTTCTTAATCCGATCTCCACCATAAGTAAGGCTATTAATTGCAATGTAAACATTGTAAAGAATGATAACTGCTGATCCAAAAAATTCAGCCTTTTTCCTTCATTCCATGAATTCCTTTATCCCTGTTTCAGTATTTCTCAGTTATTGCTAACTGCTCCGTTATCATTCCCAAAATGTCTTGGATATTTCCGCATATTAAATGAAAAGAAGAGATAGAAATCCACAAGCCATTACCTCCATAATGGACATGGAATTAAAAATATATAGTTGTAAATTTTATTTCAGTAATACCAAAGAACTAATTTAAAAGGCTTGATTAGAATCACAGCCGTAACTATAAATTGTGACCTCAAGATCGGACCCAATATCCATGTAATGATAAATCACGTTAGGATTCCTCTCCTTATTAACCTGACCACCGCTTTACCGCTGTCAGAGAAAATGACGTAATGCCCAGCCGCCGGTTGAACAGTGGTAGAGAAAAATGACTTAATACCCAGCTACCGCTGGAACGGTTGGTAAACACTTGTAACTATTTTTTACATCTACCGTGAAACATTACATACCAATTATTTACGAATTCTGACTCAGGAGCTCAGGCAGACGGATTAAAACTGCCCAAGGATTAATAACCTTTATACACATAATCTGTTTTTAAATGCATTTAGACAGAAGGCAACATCGATCGATCTGGTCTTACTGGATGATTAATCTAAAATATGTTCATACTTATTTGCTTTTCTTTGTTCTTCGTTTGATACTATTTAGAAATCATTGTTTTGAATTGATGTATAAAACACATTCTTGAGATTTTGCCTTTTAGTCTAGTGATAGTTTGTAGAAAGAATAATTCAGTTGACCCGGTTGTGAGTTTTTGTTTGCTGTTGGTTCGAGAAAGAAAGAATCAACGAAGGAGCGAATGTCCTTTTTTGTCAATCAATGGATTATATTATCTCTGTGCGTATACAGATATCAGCCATGATCGTACACGGGAGAAAGAAGAGAAAAAATGCATTTAGCAGTCATTTGAATTATCCTGTACATTTTATCTGTAGTCCACATTGCAAATGACACCATCAGACAAGAAACAGATCTCTAGGAAGATTCATGTCCACCGTCGGGAAGAGAAATTTGAAATCGTATAAATAAATCTGTGCAATGCCATCCTACAAGGTACCATTTTAGGCAAAACGTGAAGTGGTAGACAGAGGGAAAATGTCTGGTGACGTCATTGAGTGGACTGGAAGTTAATTTAACAGAGAATCGATCTCCCTATTGGAACACAAACATTGACATATGGAGGAAGCTGGTAGGGTACCCGGTGGTGCAGGGGCCTTAAAAAAAGACCCGGTCACGTGACTGATATGCCGGAAAAGTTTTTATCAAATTCGATTCACAGAAAACCGAAAAATCCTAAATTTCACAACCACACCATTAACGTGATTCGGTATGCATTTGTAAAATATCCCTTTATCTGACAAATGTTTAAAATAAGGAAGGAGTCTGTGAGTATTGTACTCCTGTCAAGTTTACTTACCATATTTTTAAATTCGTATGTCGGCCTTTTATTTCTATAGTCGAACTAACAATAAAATGTAAACGGAATGTAGTCAGCGAGAGAAAAAAACTACCAAATTTGTGAGTCAGGAAGTGGAGAGATCACACTCAATTTGATTTAGAAGTTTATCCATCTGGATAGTGCCATAGCAGACGATGGAAATTTTGTAAAGTTGATGTGAAAGCCCAATGAAATAATGTATTTCAGAAGCTAAGCAAATATCAAGAGATAAGAAAATATAGATAGAAACAGATAAATGGTGACTGAACTACTAAGTAAGATAATCCTTGAGTATCTGTCTATATTTCTGAGATGAGGTATTATGTACAATATTTACATTATTCGGACTAATGTCTTCATCTTTGTCGCCATATTTATTACAACGTTTCGGCCGTTGTACGCCTTCTTCAGAATAACAGCAAAAATTGCAATATGAGCACTAGTAAAGAACGATGCTGAAGACATTACGTTTATAATACCCAGAAGTTCATACACAGATGTCCTCATGGACACATGGCATAGTGGATAAAGGCGTTAGTTAGACCCAGTGACAGGACACAAAGTGTGTGAGTTTAATACCTGGTTAAGGCGGTGGAGAACTTGGAGAGGGGAATTAACACGAAATAACTGATAACTGACATCCATTAGACTAGAACAGTCTACCCCAGTGAGCGAAATAAAGGGTTCAGTTCGACATTCCAACCACCTGAAGAAGGCCGGAGCGTACAACGGCCGAAACGTTGTAATGAATAGATCAAAGATGAGGACAATAGCCCGAATAATGTAAATAGTGAAGATCAATCCTTGTATAGACAGTGAATGATGGGGAATTGCCTTATAGATATAGAAGAAACGCAGAGCGAACGAGCTGTCATTCGGCAGGCGGATACTGTGAAAACTATGGTCAGAAAACAATAAGTTCAAATATAAATAGAAAGTAGAACGATGCATGCTTCAAATCAGAAAAATGACCGTTGATATTTCTGGGAAATTTCATGAGGAAAGCGAACTTGAAAAAAAAATCACAAGATATATCAAAAGAGAAAGGATGAAAAAGAAACAGTGATTACACTTCCTGAAGATTTTGTGTCAATGGATGACTGAGTAAGATCGAAGTGTCAACATTTTCTTAGAGGGAGGAAGTTGTGGAGAGCGATAATAACTTATCTTCAAAAGGGACATGCAACTTAAGCATAGAAATTATTTTTCTTCTTCTACAGCGTGCGATGGGTAAATTGTCATCTAAATTATACAAAAATAAAAATAACACCGACATCTCATTTTAAAAACAAATTATATTTACCAAAATTACTCAAAAATATCTTGAAATAGTAAAGTGTAGATTTATCTAATAAAATCTCCATTGGCTTCAACCACGGCTTTCAGACGACGTCGGAATCTTCTGGCTGGTCTCCATGTTTAAGTTGGTGAATGCTGCCATAATTCTTGCCTTAAGTTCATCTATGGGGTTACAAGGAGTTTTGGTGGTCTCTCGTTCAACTGCACCTCACACGTAATAACCAAGGGGGTGCAAGTCTGGGGAGTTAGGTAGCCAGATGTAAGGGTGCGATGTGGTCGCAGAAATTGTCTGACAGCCATGACTGGGTTCTCCTGCTTGTGTGGCATGGTGCAGAGTCCTGTTGCCAGATATAGGGTCTTCCAGCAACCACCCTTTTGACCCAGGACAGCACTACCTCCTCAAGACACTTGAGGTAGGCCTCCGTATTGAGTTTAGGGCCCTGTAGCAAGATGATTGGAGGCATAACGTCATCACTAGGGATCACCTCAAACACTTTCGTAATCACCCTTAGACTCATCAACTTTCTCATAACCATATACATTGTACTCAGATTGACAACCAGACCCACAGAAATGCTCGTATTGGATCTTCTGGCACGAATGCCAAGAAGTAGAGCATGTCGTTTCCAAATTTATAGCGTAGTGAATTGCGTCATCGTGGTGTTTTTCTCACAGACGATGCCTAACTGACTCTACTATACTGTACAGTCGACAAAATATAAAACGATAACGCGCATGCGCGAAATTAAAACTATAAAATGACGACAATTTACACAACGCACCCTTTTCGGTGTCCCTTTAAAACGTTTGTGATCATAGCCCTCCACAGTTTTCTGTGTTTTGTAGCTTTTAATATATTTGGTCTTTTTCCACCCCTTCCAAACCCTGCACCGCCATCGATTCACTCACACTTACTAGGCAAGGTATCAGTCATTTTCCCGTGTCCCTCTTGCCTTCAATCTCTACCCCATAGATATGAAATTATCCAGGCCCCCATTATTTGCGTTAGAACTTTCAACTGTCTCTTCCTGATATTATTTATAAGTGTCCTTTTTGTTTCGGTTTTGTAAAATTTCGTCGTTGGTCACATGTTCTGCCCATGGTATCCTCCTGTAGAGCCAGATTTCTGTTGCTTCAAGTCTCTTCTTCATGTTTGTGGAGATTGTCCAGTATTCACTGCCATATAGGAGGACTGATATTAGATATCAGTTCAGTACTTTTCTCTTTGTTTCTAACGATATTTTCCCGTTTCTTAATACATTGCTTAGCTTTTAGAAGGCAACTTTCGCTACCTCAGTCTGGGTCAATTCGCCTACCATATTCTTCGATGTGGATTCGGGATGTTTATATGCGTTGTGTATGATTATAGTTCACAAATACCGTGTTTTCGATCTTCCTAACCTCAGAAATTCTTTGATTATTAACTTCCATTGTTTTTCACTCGGCTTTCTCGTGCTTAATATTTGAATCTATCTAAAAGTTTCGCTGTGCGTTTTCAGCTTTTTGCCCATGTTTAACTTTCTGGTTCTGTTTTGAAAAGAGATTAGTATTGCATAATCCGATGAGAAATCCATGATCCTATTTCACCTCGAAGCACATATCTGCTGACCGAGCTTAAATAACAATCTTGTGTTTACCTGTCATTTCATTTATTCGTTGCTCTTTTCTCAGATAGAGAAAACCACTTCGTTTCAGTCTGATTTATGTAATACAGATAATAGTTAAGTAAATTAATTTTTTAAATGTTTTTTTTATTATTATTTAATGCTACGCTTACTGAAAAAGCGAATATTAAAAACAAAGAAACTGATGCAAATGAAATCTATTTGAAAATTTAATATATTTTGTACGCACTTTTGTGTTTGCGGCAAAATAATTTGGTTTTTGTTTTGCACATGGGAATAGAGTACAGAAAAGGAAAAAAAAAGATTACATTTTAAAAAGGGAATAAATGAACTAAACCTTTGAAAAAGTAACAGGCAAAATATTTTCTGGGAATCTGAAAAGATGAATATAAAACTAGAACAAATGAAATGAAATGTAAGAAACATGGAAGCCAATAGAAATAAAGAGTAAATAAAATCATGTCGTGTTTTTGTCTGTTGGCAAACTTTGTAGAAGATAAACAGATGTTGATAATGCATGACGTATAAGGTGTGTAGGCGGGATTAAATAAATAATCTCATTTAAAAAAAAATGCTAAAAACTCACCAAAAAATTCAAGGAATTAAAAGAAAAGGCACCATAATTCGAATCAGTAAAAAAAGAAGAATTGGGATTATGAGACTGACGCGCTGCCTTCTGCGCTAACGAAGCATAGCCACTTACGTGAACCCTTTTGAAATGTATGAATCCTCTTCTTCTCTCCCCCATCTATAGGTGAATAGCAGGACAGACCCTGTTCTATAGCCTTGTATAGCAACTGGTCTACCGCAGAAACAAATGTCATCGTACTCTGGGAAAAAAATATGCCTCGTTAGTGATGTATAGAAAGATACATGATCACCTAAGCATATATCAAGTATGACACATAACTGAAAAAAGAGAGTGTGTAACAGAGGACATGTATGGACTAATTTAACCCAATGTTAAAAAAAAAACTCCAAGAAAGAAAGTAACATAGTATACGAAGCGAACAGAATACGGAATAATTTAATAAAAATTAAAAATTATATTACAATGAATTGAAGCAAGTTGTTCGCCCCTCCCTCCTACGCCTCCTCCTTTAAGATTGAAAATAAGATTTATAAATTTTAATTTAAAAACTGGCGCTGTTGTAATTAAATTAGGTATATTTATCCAATTGATATATATATATATATATATATATATATATATATATATATATATATATATATATATATATATATATATATATATATATGATAAAAAAGGCTCAAACACTAATATTCCATGGTTATAATTTATTATATTGAAATCGTAATCACGATCTAATTCATCAGACCTACAAATTCAAAAAGAAATCGGAAAATATAACTCCGGGCTATAAAAATCAAAGTTTAACTGAGAGTGTATGTGTGGGAGTGGGAAACAAGTGTAAAAGTGGAATGTATGGAAGCTCTAGAGAGAGGGTGTAACAGAAGAAAGAAGGACAGGAAGGCCTAAAGGTGAAGGTGCGGATTAAAATCTAACAGAGAAAAGTTTTAAAGACAGGAGTTAAATAACGGTTTAAATGAGTCAGATACAGATAAATATGAATTATTTCTCGATGCATAATTTGCTACCGATTCGCTGACCTAAATTAAAATTAAAAACAGACACCGGAAACGTCTGTATACATTTGTGGTGACACTACGTAAAAAAAAACAAAAAAACGATATGATCTAAACTTAAAATCCAGAAGATGAGAGAGAGAAGGGGGGAAAAGTGGGGGGGGGGGGCATATTAAAAACGAAGGGTATTTATAATATATTACACAATAGAGAAATCCAAAATCACCTCATGAGTATAGAATATTTCAACTAACGTCAATGCGCTAGCGTTTTTTAACTCAAGTGGTGGACTGATACAGTGCTGATATATATATATATATATATATATATATATATATATATATATATATATATATATATACACATACATTTAATTGAATACGACTGACAAGGTGCCTTGATTTATTTTTTTAATACAATTTCTCGTGGGATCTAATAAATATTTTTTCTTTTCAGATGATAATAAATGATAAAACTGTCCGAATGTTCTTTCGACTATACATTTAGCTATTTTCAAGTAAAAAGTTTCTTCTATGTATGTATTTATATAATATTTTCATTTTTCAAAACACGGTCAAGATATTGTGTCCATGTTCATAGTTGAAATTATATAGTGTTGTTTTTTTTATTTTATTATTAAGGCTTCCATTATTTTTAGCCTTTTTTGTATGTAGATGATGCGATTATATTTGTGTTGTCAACAAGTATTTTACGAATAGTGTCCGATAGGTCTCCATGAATATTTAAATAAGATCTAATTGAGCTATGGTCAGAAAGATGTAGAGTGAGTCTTCGTGTCAAACCTGGTAATTTTAGAGCGCTGTGAATCGGATTAATTCAAAAGAAAAAAATATTAGATTACATGGGAAATTGTATAAAAAACTAAATCAAAGAACTTTGTATGTTGTATTCAGTGAAATTTGCATGAAAGAAGGATTGCTGCCTAAATACACACACACACACACACACACACACACACACACACACACACACACATATATATATATATATATATATATACATATATATATATATATATATATATATATATATATATCAACCGTAAGTTCTGTCTGTTCATTAATATAGTTTTCCAAACTTAGACTTTGAGACTGTACAAAGGGATCAAAATTTTGTATGAACTGCCAGAAGTCCATTTTTTCTTTCTGTATTTTTAAACTAATTTTCATTGCCACAGTCAAGTGGCGGATTTTGCTGGTGTGCAAGATAAGATTTTGTTGGCTATATCCTGGTTATGTTAGAGCGCTGTCAATCGGATTCATTCAAAGTGACTTGTTACACGGGAATTCTTACATTGGTTACCCATGCACCACACTCTCTTGTAGATTGTCATGACAGTTGTCTAATTAGTTTCTTAATGTTTTCATGAAAGGCAGACGCCGTAGTTTTTAGCCCGTGTATTTCGATCTTTCCTAAGTCCATCTTCAGGGATAAATTTCAAAGACAAACTTATTGTAACTGCGATAAAATCTGTATTCCGTTGTGATGGTGATTAGAAACATTTACAGTAAGTTTGTCATTGTAATTTAACCCTGAAGAAGATCTTAGAAAATATCGAAAATATTTGGGTAAACAGAAAAGAAAATAAAAAAAACTACACTGCATTCCCTTTATGAATTTCATTTTAACATTAAGAATCTGATCAGACGACGTAAAAGAATCAGTATAACAATACGTAAAACACAATATGTCTATATTATTCAATGACACATATTTGAATGAAGATATGCTGCCTTAATATATATATATATATATATATATATATATATATATATATATATATATATATATATATATATATACCCAAGTATAGGATTGGTGTATACAGAATAAATTCCAGTAACCAAGAGATACTATTCTTAAAAGAGTGCTCAGTATAGAGTAGAGCAAATGCAATTATTTATTCGAAAATTCTAACATAAATATGTTATAAAATCACTACAAAATATTAATTTGGTTTCAACATTTCTGATGTCTTATCACCATCATTTGATAAGACATTAGAAGTGTTGAAACTATTTTTGCAATGATTTTATAACATATTTATATTAGAATTTTCGAATAAATAATTACACACACACACACACACACACATACACACATATATATATATATATATATATATATATATATATATATATATATATATATATATAACCTCAATTTTTGGATGAATATTTCATGCAGACGCCATCATACTATTTTTCTGACTTTGGCCAGAGTTAATTTTTCCTGCCATTCCACAGTCCAAACGCTGACAAATTTATGAGTGGCGATAGGCGAGGATCTCGCAACAGACTCAAGCGGTCGATAACGATTTGGGACTTGCGCGTTCGTTTACTGGTATATTTCCATGCCCAACACCTTCGATTGTTGATTAGTATCTAAAAGAAGACTTGTTTTATCTGCTATCTTAACCATGACTTTGATTTTTTTTATTTCTTAAAATATGTCGTTACTCTTGGGTTCGTTTAATATGTTTCTAAAGTATTGCATTTAATTTTATTTACAAGGTTTCTTTTTTTTCCTTCGTTCGTTTATGAATGCGGCAGTTCAATATTTGTGTCGTATTTCTATCTTTTCTTTCTTTTTGCTACTTGCAGCCGAGATATTTTGGATTACATTCGACCGTGTAGTTATCAGAGGTCATATCCAGCTTTGTCGCAAGCGGAAGATAGGGTGCCGAGAGCGCAAGACGCGAATAAAGTTAACATATAAATAACTATGAATAAAGAGTTATCGGAAAACGGAAGGCGAAAGCGAGGCAATATTTCTTGGGTAAACCAAGGCGCGTACCAACAACAAAATTACCAAAAAATAACCCCCAAAATAACTAAAAACAAAACCACAAAGAAAAGATCCAAATAGCAGTCTAAGAAAAGGTTTCATTGAAGGCAAACTTGTGTGTTCTCAAAGATTGTTTCTTTAGATTAGAAAGACAATCCATATTAAAACATATTGGTTTAGCAGATAAGGTGTTTAATCAGCATCAGATTGGCTGAGTTAGTATACCTCGAGAATAAATGCATTTTAAAAACAATGAAAACGAGCCTATGATTTTCCTTGTATGAAATGTTTAAAAAAATATTCGAATTTAATATTTTGACGTCCCATCTTTTTCTTGCGCATGTGCAATCACATCAACGTAAACATTTAATTTGATGAAATCTTAATGGCGTTTTTCTGAGCCGATATAAGATATGTCACCCAGTGATGATCGGACTCGATAATCATTCATTTATAATTGATTTAGCGACACAAGTTTCCTTTGCAATTAATAATATTTTTAATTTTGTAGAAAACCGACGAAAGGTTTCATGGAAATCTTTATGATATTAATATTGCCGGGAATAATGAAGAATAGACATTCGTGAGTGGAACGGCGATGTCGACCGGGGAGTCCTAAGGCGCGAACGCCTCATTTTTGTCCGCTTTCGTAGACTTCAAATTGGATTGGCGGAAGAGGTGAGGGCAGAGGTATGTATAAAAATCCCTTCACCTCATATTCATTGCCATTTTTGGCCAACAGCAAAAGAAGTTGTTATTGTTCCTGTTTGCTATTACTTTGGTTACCAGACCCTAGGGTCGAAAAGGAAGGACGTTTTCTATTGCAACCCGGTCATTCACCAACTTTCTTTGGTTTTGTCAGTCGAATTCATTTTCGATATTATGCAAGATATTTCATATAATATGTATAAATTACACTAAACAACATTTGACTAATTGGCTAGACTAATTTTGATAGTATCTGTCAATATTTCTGAGATGAGGTATTATGTACACTATTTACATTATTCGGACTATTGCCCTCATCTTTGTCGCCATATTTCTTACAACGTTTCGATCGTGGTACGCTCCAGCCTTCTTCAGGTGATTAGCAAGGTCGATTTTACTGTCTTTAAACTACAATCTTCCATGATTCTCTCACGTACATTCATATCTGCTAATGGTTAAAGGCACGTCAGGTTATATGACAGTTCCGTATAGGATACAGGTTCGATTCCTGTCGGAGGACGAATATTTTCTATGAAAATTTCTCGGACATTCAGGCCGATAAATGTTGTTTAATACTGTTTCTTATAAACAGAGCATTTACTTAAACATTTGTATCTATAAAAAGAATGTATAAACATAAAAATGTCTTAAAAATAATATATATATGTAATGTTTATATATATTATTTATATATTATATATGCGCAGTACTTATTGGAAAGCGCTCAATATCAGTGATAGAGTTAACATATTTAGTTGGATTGATGTGTGTTTGTGACCCAGGGTTTTACGCTATTTGCGATCGTTAGACAACATCTTTGTTTGACTATCGCAAATAGCGTGAAACCCAGGGTCACAATCTCACACCAATCCATCTAAATATATATATATATATATATATATATATATGTGTGTGTGTGTGTGTGTGTGTGTGTGTGTGTGTGTGTGTGTGTGTGTGTGGCAGAATATGGTGTATAAACGAACAATTATGAATCTTCAAACACGGTTCTACAAATTTCAATAATTTTTGTTTATTCGGTTATTATTTTTCTTTCAAATTGAAAGTAATGAATTACAAAATTTTCTTTGCGAACAACTTCACACAAAATATTTGTGTATCTTTTTTTTTGCCCCACAACCAAATGAATTGCGTATGTATAGTGTAATCAAGAAGCGTCTACATTTTTTCAGATGTATGTGAATTTGGTCTACATTGTTTTCACTGTGCGTATGAAATTCCATCAGTAAGCTGCGTGAAATAAAGCCAAAGGAAGTTAATTGCTACTGTTGCCGCATTTAAACAATTTAGCGGAATGTCGTCTGTATCGTAAAACGTTGTTGCTAATATTGTATACTCGAATAAATATGCGAAGATGCGACTAATTAATTATGTGTGAGAATTTCAGTTTGGTTTGTTACACAAAAGATCAAACAGACATCCGGGTCAAACGGTTCACTGAAAGACACGTTAGCGAACAAGAATTGTTTATAACAAAACAGAAGGCTCCAGATGAATTTCCACGCTTATTGGAGTATTTATATTTTCCTAACTTTTAAATATTTCTTTTAAGGAACGAAAATATTGTTGATCATATTCTGAAGTTGAATTTCCAAAATTTAATTTTAAGATATTTTACCGTCTGCCAATTCAAAGACCGCATGTCTCGTTCGACGTCACTGATTGGTTAATATATATGAATACAAAAATTCAAATATCTGGAGCCTGTCATGTACAGAAATTGAGTGGCTTTCGGTGTGATGAGTTTTCAGTAACAGTACATAAATCTATTAGCATTTTTCTACAATTCTTAAATGGAGATCTGCACACATATATATATATATATATATATATATATATATATATATACAAGTATAGGATTGGTGTATACGGGATAAATTCCAATAACCAACAATTACTTTTCTTAAAAGAGTGCTCAATACAGAGTAGAGCAGATATAATTATTTATTTAAAAATTATAATATAAATATTTTATAAAATCACTACAAAAATAACCATTTTGTTTCAACACCCCCGGTGTCTTATCAAGTGATCATCATCACCAAGTGATGCCAAGTTTATTCGAGTGCAAGAGATTCTGGCATTCGAATCCTGAAAATTCGCAGGACGAATGTATACTTAATAACAGCTGCTGTGTTCGTCGTTTTAATACGTTCGTAGATTATTCTTCTATGTGCCGTTTCCTCACAAGTCGTGGGCTATCATGGTTCTCCACAACTTCCTTTACTTTCTAGCTCTTAGCACTGTTTGTATTTTTGCTACCTCTCCTACCTAGTGTTTTGCCAACCATTTACACAAGCTCCTTAATTAATATCTTTGTCCTTATTGCCTTAAACGTCTTGTGAGTGTTAAATTTTCCAAGCCGTCTTTCCTTATTATCTGATTTAGAAATTTGAACTGTCCCTTCCTGATTCTTGATAAAAGTATCCATTTTGTTTCCATTTTTTCTAAAATTTAATAGTTTCTAACTTCTTCGGTCCATGGTATTCTCAGCATCCTTCTGTAGGACCAGAAATCCGTTGCCTCAAGTTTCTTCTTCATCTCTGAGGAGATTGTCCAACACTATCTGCCATATAGAAGGAGTGATCTTATGTAACAGTCCAGCACTTTTTCTTTTATTCTAACGAAATTTTCTTGTTTCTCGATACTCTGCTTAGATTTTGGAAGGCATCATACAGCCGCTCTCTTCGTATTTCGGTTTCGCATTATCCGTTATATTTTTATACACTTCCTAGATATTGTTTTTAATCGTTTCACCGCCACGCAAGGCAATACCACCACTAAAACGCAAGCGACGACTGAACGTTAGCGACTATCAGGAAAATTAATATTAAAGAGAGAGAACAATAAAAGAAGATGTTAGAACTTAGTGAACTGAAAATAACATAAAGCGTATTATACAGTGAAATCAATTGAGTAGATAAAGTTACAATGATTTTGATGAAAAGAGGCTCATAAAACCGATGCCCGACTAAATTTAGTGAATAGAATGATAGCATGAAAATACCTTACTCTTCGATATTACTGATCCCTCCGGTGATCTCGTTCTCATCGTTTTGTTTGTTTAAAGGCATAAGACATGCTTATGGGTCATCTAATGCCAATTTTTATTTTCTTGGGAATATTAGTAATTTCTTTTACAAAAATATATTGCTAGCAATATTATTTTGCCTTACAAAAATAAAGTGTTGGTAATTTTTTTTACTTTGAAAATATATTGCTGGCACCTTCCCTAACAAAATGTATTTCTACACTTTTATAGTGTTTGGACCCCAGTTTGGTGACTATTTACATTATTTGGACTATTGTCCATCTTTGTCGCCATATTTATTACGTTTCGACCGTTGTACGCTCCGGCCTTCTTCAGGTGGTTGGAATGTTCGCTCACTGGGACAAACTGTTCTAGTTGCACGTGCCATGTTTAACGGATGTCAGTTGTCAGTTATCTGCTGTTAATTCCCCTCACCACTGCCTTAACCGGGTATTGAACTCACACTCTTTGGGTTCTGTCACTGGATCTAACTAACGCCTTTATCCACTCCCTTGAGACATCCAGATATTGTAGACAGATACCCAGTTTGGTGGTTCACTATTTGGCTACAGCTGCGACCCTAACCGGTGCTACCACCCCGAGTCAGGGTGGACCTGGAAACAGCAGCAATTAAGAGATGAAAAAAAGAAGATTGAAGAAGGCAGAAAATAACGATTGACATTGCACTTAAATTTTGAAGATCAAAGATGACTGGAAATCAATAGGCCGCAAGAGATTTCCACAGTCTAGAAGTGCGACTGAAGTAACTTTTAACATACAACTTACGATTACATATAGCCATTTCAAATGTAAACTAAAGAGACCTTTCCGCCAATCTAGTCTTACGCTTAAATTCATAGAGTCTAGGCATCAAAGAGGAAAGGTCGTCAGAACAATTACCAAGAAAATATTTATAGAAAAGACACAGGGAAGCTACATTACTGCGGTGAGAAAGTGATTTCATTCGGGTTGGTAGATGACATTGGCGATTTGTGTTTGGATTTTATCAAGAGTCTCTAAATATAAAGCAGGAACACCAGATCAAATATGGCCAAAATATTCTTATCAAGATCGAATGCTAGACATATAAATGTGTAAGATAGATTCTGGCGACAAAAAATGCCTAGCACGACACAGGGAAAACAACTTTCCTAGCAGCAGACCTAGCAATTGATTCAATATAAGCTTTCCACTTCATGTTAGCGGGAAACGTTCGTCTGTGAAGAAGCAAATTATCTAACATATTGATAGAAGTTTAAAAAAAGCTCTCAAGCGATTAAAAGAGAAGAGTTTCGTTTTGGAGGCGTTAAAATAAAGAAAGCCGTTCCTTTCTCCAGATATACAACAGAATGTTGAGAACGTTTTAGATCACCTGCCACTTTGACCATATCGAACCACTCATACTTACTATTAAAACAGGGAGAAATGTTTGCGTCATCAGCATAGATAACGAATTCAGAAATGATGCAAGATTATCAAGAAGGTCATTGATGAAAATTAGGAACAACGTAGGTTCAAGCTTTTAGGAAACGCCTGCATTAATGTAAAATGATCTGGAAGATTAGCCATTCAAGCGATATTCATTACGCAATCCCATAAGAAAGTTTGATTTATAACCTTTGAACTTGTGAAGAAGTCGTCCAGGAATAGCATAACATTTTGGTGTTCCAATTCGTAATTCGCAACTTCGTTTTATTTCCTTTGTTGACAACTATACATTCTGTCTTCTTGATTATTTCTTTCTTCTCGTTTTCCCCTTATCACCTTCTGTAGAAGCGCCTGTAGTTTACTTTCAACGTTGTGTTATGTGCACATCTTCCATTGTTAAGATGGTGGACGCCAAGTATAAGTTATCTTTTTGCTTTCATTTTCTTTAAAAAAATCTTCGTTGCTCACATGTTCGGTCCATGGTATCCTCAGCATCAATCATTAGACCCACATGTATGTTGCTTCAATTCTCCTCTTCATCTTTGCCCAGCGTTCAAATATAGAAGAATAGATATCGCGTCATATTTCAGTATATTTTTCTGTTCCTCAATACTCTGCTTAGCTTTTGGAAGGCAGCTTCGACTATCCCAGTGCGCCATCCCATTGCCACGCATTCCGTCCTCTGTTAGAACACTTTCCAGATATTTAAATGTTTGTACTTGATTTTGATATCTCCGAATAGTAACTTGAATTTGGTGCTCAAAATTTTGCTAACAACAGTGCATTTTGTCTTCTTACAGCAGATGTTTAGCCACTGTATATTTCTGAGATGAGGTATTATGTACATTATTTACATTATCCGGGCTATTGTCCTCATCTTTACGACATATTTATTACAAAGTTTTGGCCGTTGTACGCTCTGGCCTTCTTCAGGTGGTTGGAATGTCGAACTGAACCCTTTATTTCGCTCACTGGGGGAGACCGTTCTAGTTCCACGTGCCATGTTTTAATGGATGTCAGTTATCAGTTATCTCCTGTGAATAAAGGCTTTAGATTCAGTGACAGGAAAAGAGTGTGTGTTCAATACCCGGCTAAGGCAGTGGAGAACTTTCAGAGGGAAATTAACAGGAGATAACTGATAACTGACATCTATGGAAACATGGCACGTGAAACTAAAACAGTCTACCCCAGTGAGTGAAATAAAGGGTTCACTTCGACATTCCAACCACCTGAAGAAGGCCGGAGCGTACAACAGCCGAAACGTTGTAATAAATGTGGCGTCAAAGATGAGGACAATTGTCCGAACAATGTAAATAATGTAGATGTTTAGCCCTTTCTTCTCGCTTTCCTTCCCTACCTTCTGTAGGAGTTTTTGTAATTTTCTTTCCATGCCTACTATTAACACGGTGTCATCTGCATATCTTAAGTTATTAAGAATGTGGCCGTCAATAATGAATCCTGGTAGGACTTGCAATTCTCGCAATTCAATAAGCCGGATGCGAAGAGATATCCTTTTCTTTGGACCTTTTCTACTGTTTGTATTTACTGAATTTATTTTCTATCTGTATGCAGGTGGTTTGCTTCCAGTATAACTTCTAGATTGTTCTAATATCCTTTCCAAATAAATCATGCTCGCTTATTAGTTTTTTTTTGTGATGTGCTTTATCAAATGTTTTTGCATAATCAATAAAACATAAGTCTATTTCTTTTTATTATGCTATCTTATTTATTACTTCACGCTTTTTATAACTTTAAGGCGTTAAATATTTTATTTTGCCCATGCTAGTTGTCACATAAAATAGTATTAAAATTAAATATACATATACATATATATATATATATATCAACCTAGCTTGTCTGATTTATTTCTGCTTTATTGTATCTCGTAGATAGTGCATTTTTTGATGAGGGTTACAAATTCGATTTGCGCTATTTTGCTAAATGTATTTGCTGACTTCGTACGCCTGTGACAAATTTTGTTAATTCTCGCCATATTTCAAACTTTACTGTATGGTGATTTATCCAATAAATAACCGCAGCATATGTCCAAAGAAAATTTTAAAAAAAGAACTCTTCGGTAGGATTCACCATTCTTGTAGCCATTAAAAAAACGTCTTGATTCGACGTTTCTTTAGAAATACATTTCTTGATGAAATAATAATTCATCCTTTTTTCTGCTATTGAATAAGAACTCCAAATCATGAATATAATTTTTCTGAATTTCCTAAATTTAAAGACGGCGTTCATTTTGCTATGTAGATTTTTGTACATTGCTCGCTCTGTCCCCCAAAAATTCACACCAAATAATAAATAGGATAATTATTTCCAAAATTTCAAATAATTTCATATGACAAGTTGAAAGAAATGTTAATAGTTATATTATTTAGAACGTATTTTACTTCACGTTAACCTAAAATATTTATATCTAAGATGTCAAATAATATCAAAACAGCAGCGAAATGTGAATGTTAATGTATTCTTATTTTCCCTTTATTATTATTATTATATTTATTTCCTTTGATATCTGGCGTTTACACATTTCTTTCCGGGTCCCGCCCAGGGACCTAAGGTTAGAAATGGCATCATGACACTTTCCACTGCAAAAAAAAAAAAAAAAAAAAAAAAAATAATTACATAGATAAAGCCCTTCGTAAAGTGTGGGCTGTACTTGTCAGAACAATTTTTTGTATCTCTTTGAGGCATGGACTTCCAGGGATCCCTTCAATCATCCTACTGGAATCTTTTTCAACCGGTCCAAGGGCTCCAACTACAACAGGAATTGTTGATGTTCCCATGTGCCACATTTTTGAGATTTCTATTTCAAGGTCCTTGTATTTTGACAGTTTTTCGAATATCTGCAAAGATACATGGCAGTCTGCAGGGACTGCCATATCAATAAGGAGGCACTTTTGTTGTTTGTGGTCTTTAATAACAATGTCTGGACGGTTGGCTTTGATTGTTCTGTCAGTGTGTATTGTGTAGTCCCATAGAATTGTAACAGGTCCTATCTTCGTAACCGGGTCAGGGTGGTGTTCGTACCAATTTTTGCTAATTTTTATTATTATTATTATTATTATTAAGATTATTATTATTATTATTATTATTATTATTATTATTATTATTTCTTCCATTGATTTCTGTTTATACACATTTAGTTCCGGGTCCCAACCAGAGACCCAAGGTTAAAAATGGCTTCATGATATTTTCCACTGATCATTTTTGTAAAGATCCCATACATTTTACATAGATAAGTTACTTCGTAATCTATGAGCTCTACTTCTGTGTATATTTTATATTTTTTTAAGGCATGGGTATAACAGGAATCTATTCAGTTCCTTTATCGGAACATTTTCCAATCAATCCGATGTTTCCAACTACAACTAGAATTCTTGATGTCTTCATGTGCCACATTTTTGAGATTTCTACCTCAAGATCCTTGTATTTTGATAGTTTTTTTTAAAGATCTTCGGCGATACATTACAATCTGTAAGGAATGCCATGTCAATGAGAAAACACAGTCTGGTTTGTAGTCTTTAATCCCGATGTTTAGGCGATTAGCTTCGATTGTTCTATCTGTGTGTATTTTAACGTCCCATAAAAATTTTAAAGTTAAAATTGAAGTTGCATATTTTCCAGTATCAATATTGGACCACTTATTATTATTATTATTATTATTATTATTATTATTATTATTATTATTATTTTCTTTGGTTTCTGGTGTATACTTATTTCTTTCCGGGTCACAGAGACCTAAGGTCAGAAATGGCATCATGATATTTTCCGCTGAAGCAATTTTGAGGAAACAAACAAGAACAAACACCTAAAATCACGCATATTTTATATCGATAAAGCCCTTCGTGAAGTGTGGGCTGTACTTGTGTGTATTGTCTCATAAAATTGTTACAGGACCTATCTCTGTAACCGGTCTGAGTGCTGTTGATACACATTTTTTGCTGTTTTTCTTTCCGTAAAAGATGCAGATTTTTCCATGGGGATATTGACCCACTCTGTCTTGCCAATTTTTATATTCCGTGGGTGTCACTACCGTGTAACCTAGTGCCCGATGGACAATTTTTCTGGATATTTATCACATAATCTGCATTTTGAGCTAACATAATTTTTCAGTATGTGTGCTTCGTAATTTCTATTTAGCAAGCATAGGTCTTGAGCTGCAAGAATAAAACCTTCGGTTTCAACTTTTAACAATGCACTACATAGCCACTGATGGGTTCGGGGATTGTCTACATCAGCTTATTTGGTACGGGCAGAATATTGAGCGTGAAGACGTTTATCCTCTCTTTCGTTTCTGTATCTGGTCGACTGCATTTGCCAGTGAGCAAACACAAGCGATCACTTTATTGAATTAAGTAGACCACGTGGACATAGAGGAAACGCAGAAGTAATGGGTTGCATGACGTCTAACTGGTCGTCATTCTAGTCTATCCTCTAGTAATATTCGGACTGCTATTATCTACTCTATTCACTAAACTATTTCTCTATTCAGATCACTATACGGATTACTGTTCGAGCGAGTATTATCGAACAAGTAATTATTAGTGCGGAGGTTACTCGAAGGTGTCTGACACCAGTATTGTTCAACGGCGTTACTAAAGTTGTGTCTGCGATTACAAAGTCTCTACTACTACGAGAATTGCCAAGTGATAATGACAAAGTTTGGCAACGAGTGTTCGTTGACGTTAGAAAACTTGGGAGCTTTGAAGTCATAAAAATAGGATATGTTCTTCAGCTTTCACAAGTGAATACATGGTAGATGATACGCAGCTTTTTAACATATACAAGGCGGTGATAAGTGTATTTTATGTTTGTGGTTTTGCTGAAGTTATCTTTTGGAGTAATGTTTGATTTTAGAAATTGTCGGATATTGTTATGGGAACTTATCCATAATAGTAATGGACTATCCCGTACACCATAAATACTGCGCCTCAAGAAGAAGCAGTAGTGAGAGTCACAGAGTCAGAGTGTCAGTCAGTCAGAGACAGAGTCGCGTCAGACGATTACAGTAAGACATTGGAATAGTGATACTGGTTGCGACAACATAGTTCTCTCTAACCTAACCTGATTGTTATTACTAACACTTCTACTTCTTTGGTACATATTCTGTTTGTAATATATCTGTGTTATTCCATACCTGTGTTCGAGTTATTCTTCATTGGTTCTACCTTGGACCATCACCGTGGTACAAGGAACATGGACCATAACAGATATTATATGGCTTAATGTCATTAAAGCGTTTTTTTATATTATTTCTTTGGTTATATTTTAATCCGATTTGCTTGTAGTCGCTACAATTTGATACTATGTCGTTATTGTTGGCTAGTTATATAAAAACGTAGTGCTGTTATTTTTAATATAAAAGAGTTTTTTTATATTTTCATAGTGTTTTTTTTTGTGGGTTAACTATTTTTCCATAGCTGGGACCCACGCAGGTGCTTCTATCGCAGGTTAGAGTGTACCTATAATGACAGCAATTAAGATCAGGTTCCAGGCTCCTCAAAACCTCCGATCTCGAGATCAGAGGCCTTGCTGCCGGATGTAGTTTATTGTCATACCCAGGACTGCATAGCAAGAGGTCTGTATATGAAGGTTAACAGGAGTTTGAAATAAATTGCTTCTATCATTGGGGTGCGTGACAGTAGATGTGATGGAAAGAAAAAAAGAACTGGTATAAGTAAAGTAAACTGATGATGCGACTGAATTGCTTCAATATCACGATGGAACCGTAACTGCTGACGAGTAGCTTCTTATGCGTGGGCAAAGAAAGTCATTTCTTCAGATGGAATTTTCTGCTTGATATGCCGAGAACCCTGTCAATATGACAAGAAAAGGATTCCGAATATTAGATTTCTTTTGTTGCTAAAGCGGTGACAGGTTTTGATAGAATAGAGTACGTAACAATTTAGCAAAAGAATATATATATATATATATATATATATATATATATATATATATATGTTTTCTGCTTGTAAAATGCAGTCAATGTGCACCACATGTCACAAAAAATAATAACGCAGCGCTGATAGCCGACACATACAGAAAAATGCCACCAACCCCAAGAGAACGTAGTAAATGGAAGTGGAAAGGAAGGATTACAATGAAAGAAGAGAAAAATGTCTGGTTGTCAATAAGAGGAACATCGCAAGATGCGGACGATAAATCGTGGATATCAAAATCAAGCAAGAGCGAAAATGTCAATATCTGGAAAGTGTTTCAACAGAGGACGGAAATTCTCACACCGAAATCTGAAAGCGCATTGCCAAAGCGAAAAATGTCTTCCAAAAAAATAAGAAACCTACCAAGAAGCTGGAAAAGTTCATTAGAAACAACGAAAAGAATGTCGACCTGTGATGTAATATCGGCAGTGAATGTTGGATTAATTCTTCATAGATGGTGAAGAGACAACGGAAATGGTGGACTCCAGAAGCGTGTTAATAATACAATGGAATAAATATGTGAGTAACAAGGTAGATTTATAGAAGGCTTATACTTAAGATAAAAGAGAAGCAAATGAAAATTCTAGGTTACCTAATGAGGAAAGATGGGTTGCGGAAATTGACACTTACAGAACATGTAGTGAAACCTACGTAGAAAGTACCTGGCTCATTAGGATTTGCATATATATAAAACATGAAAACAACAAAATTAGATTACAGATACTAGAAGCAATTTATATTAAAAAATTAAAGCCGGCACTGAACAGAATCAAATATGACTATTGCAGTAATGTTATTAAATGCCTGTATAAGAACATATTTACACGTTTTAATGGGCTCGTGAAAATGACATTATAACTCAGAGAGCAAAAAATTACACAATGGATCATTTTGTTTCTTCTAATAAACGCTTAGTTCATTGTCAACCGTTTTGTATTTAAAAGCATAATGAAAAAAATACGGTAGAGGATAACAACACACAACTTTGTATAAATACTTGTACTAATGAAAAAAATAATGTTTTGTATTACTTGCATCCCTGAAGATGATCTTGGAAATTGATCGAAAGTACTTGGGAAATGAAAATAATAAGAAATTTAGACAGCTATAGGATATTTCTCTCATCCTTCAACACAATACACGGAATGTTATTCGTCAGTATGAACGGGTTTTGTTAAAAATTAGCAATCCATCTTTCCTCATTATGTAACCTAGATTTTTCAACTGCAGTAATTTATTCAATCAGACATGCCTCCATTAATCATCTGAGAGACACCTCTCGGCCTTCTAACCTCCAAGAAAGCGATTCATTGCGCCTTTTCTGGCTAGCTACATTGAATCCATCGCCATACCAGCTGCTAAGAAAGTCGGTTTACTGTCAGTAAAGACAGTTTTCTCTCCAGAATCTATCTTGCATATCTATCTACCATTCGTCCATGCTTAGAGTGTTGCTATCATATATGGTCCGGTGCCCGCCCTGGCTATTTTCCTTAAGCTCCTTGATAAGATCCAGAGAAGAATGAGCAATATTATTGGACCTGATCTGTCGGCGCGGGTTCAGTAACGTCATAAGTTTGTCTGTCTATGCGTTTTTTTTATAAATATTTTCATGGTAATTATTCTGGTGATGTTTCGCTATGGTACCTAGACTATATGAATTTAAGTGCAATACTAGACTGGTGGCGAAATCTCATCAATTTGAAGTTGCTCTAGCGAGATGTATCCGTAACTTCTATACTAACAATTTCTTATCCCTCAATTCTGGTTTGTAGAACGCCCTACCAGTTCCATGTTTTTCAACCAGCTCTAATCAGCAAATAATTAAATGCAATGTCAATCGCTATCTACTGTGCGACGGATTGCTCTTTTCGTTTTCCTCATTACTAATGTTTCTGTGCCTAAACCCTCCAAACCCTATAATCCCTTGCGTGTTAGTGGATATATATGCATACATAGTGTGATCAGTAAGAAAACCATTTATTAATATTAACCAGGTGAGATAAATGAAGGACGGAGATTGACGTTCCAAATTCGGAGGTTTCGAACACGCCTGTGTTCTTCATCAGCGGATGCGAGAAATAAACAGAGGGACGTTGGAGACTATCCAACATTAGTTCTTGAGGCTGGGTAGAATACGCTTGTAGGTGGAATTGTTAGTAAAAATCCGTTCCCTGTTTGATTTCTCGCCACATACCATCGTTCAAACTTACCTAATTGCTCATCAATAATTACAAAATAGTAAGAACTGACTTTTCTCGCAACTCACACCTGAAAATTTGAATCCATCCATGATTTTTTCTTCGTAACAAAGGATCAAAATTCAGCTTTGAATATTGGACGAAGATAAAACATGGCTTTGTTGGCTTCTTTTCGTTAACTTCGTCGATCAGCTTTTGTTTTGAATGCGAATCTACGTGAGCACATCACATCACTGGCATTCTAAACGTTAATATAAGGTATGTAATAATACTGCTGCTACTACTACTGCTAATAATAATAACAATAATAATACTACTAATAATAATAATTTATTTTCTCTTTCAGAAAGAGCGTATGTAAAAAGGTGAATAGTGTCAAACGAAATACTAGTTTAAAAAGAAGAAAACATTTGGCGATGAAAACATTCTCCACTGTTTCTCAATTTCTCTTACTTCATCAGATGGCCACAAAAAAAGTAAATCTCTTTGAATAGTGCTTCGATGTTTAAATTACTTATGCAACTACACCTAATTAAACGACTATATTTGGTATATATTTTTAAACGTTTTTTCTTCCAGAAATAAGCTAGGACGACAGATTTTTGTTAAAAACAATAGGTATCACACACTCACACACACATATATATATACACAGACACAAATATATATATACACACACACACACACATATATATATATATGATTAATGCAAATATAAAATTTGTCACTTAGTTGATTGATATAATATTCAGCACTTCTACTCTATCGTTTCGTAGACGAACCTTTGTGTAATTATTCGGTCTCCTCGTTAGGAGCTATCAGCCGTTGCCTATAAATTTATTTATTTCGATATTGGTTTTAAAAACATTCTATGCGTTTATATTCATATATATATATATATATATATATATATATATATATATATATATATATATATATATATATATATATATATATATATATATATATATGTTGAGACTTTTCGTCGAAGAATTAAGACGAGTTTTGTTTACTTATTTTCAATTGTCCGTGAATATGAAAGATGTCGGTGCCATTATTAAAGAAACAGAAGGAATTATCGTGTTGATACATATTATTTATTCCATGTACTTTAGACATTAGTCGTCTTCAGGGTGTTGTTTTTTGCAAGTCAAATGTTGTAGTGCCGGTTATATATATATATATATATATATATATATATATATATATATATATATATATATATATATTGGCGAGAAACTCATATTTATAATTATAAGCTGACGTCATCAGTCCGATTCCTCGATGCCATCATCATTAGAACTCTGTTATAATCTGAGTCCCCATTTCGGTTTTCTTTATTCTGTAGTTATTGAGCAATGCTGTTTTTATTTTAAATTTGATCCATTTTTCTGTTTCTTCGCATGCATCACATAGCTTATTTACAATTTCCTATCACCTTTTAATTTGTTTAGTCTCTCATTCTCTCTCTATCTCTCTTTCGATATATATATATATATATATATGTATACGTATATATTAATATACATATATGTGTGCGTTGCGCGCGCGCTCGTGTGTGTGTGTATGTTCCTGTCCAAATAGCAGAATGTAACCGAAAATTCTATTCTAATAATTTCTTTTCTCGTACTTGTGGAAATCTCTTCCGGTTCCATAATTCCCTGTCACCTACGATCTTCTGAAATTTAAATGCAGCAGCAATGGCAAATTTCAAATGAGTTCTGCACATCCTTGAGAAAATAATGGATAGACTGTCCCAAAATCCATTTTCAGAGGGATGGTGAGAATACGATAGACTGAAGAAGTGAGGAACAACGAACTTTTAGAGGAACTAGAAACAAAAAGGAGTCTTATACTTAACATCAGGAAGAGACAGTTGACATTTCTCGGACAGATCCTGGTTAAAGTGGGCTTAGAACACAGTTGACATTCACATGGCATAGTGATGTTAAGAGACAGACATGAAAACAGCGCATAACCGACGTCACGAGCTTTTGTAAATGTTTGCCATTAGAAATTAGAAGATATAGAAGACTAAACTAAGCACAACAAAGACAGGAAGATGTGGAGACCCAGCTCCCCCACGTCCTGAAGAGATACGACACATAAAAGAAGAAGAAGACTAATTCTATACGTTATTGATGCATGGGTGAAAAGGTGACACCATTCGCTTGATACCACGTTATTCGAGGAGGCTACATATACGCTACTGTACCGATGGAACATTGTGCATCAACGTCCATGCAGAATGTTTTTTTTTTATTGGCACAGTAGTAAGTGTTTCTACTTTAGCTTTGCACATATATGCTGTCGGAAAGTAAGGGAGACCGTATAACGATTGCGTTGACCCGGCTTGACACCGACAATTATCGCGGATCAGGCTCTTAATCAGTCACAAATTTCGACAATTTTCACCGAACTGGCTCTTGATCTGTTCCGAACCCCGATTGCTGGCGGAGAGATTCTTTGTTCTGGCCTGTGGAGCGTACCTGGCTTTTGCTTAGAGTCGAATTTCGATCATTTAAGTAAATGATAATTATTGCAATAAAGAAAATGTATTATTACAATCAATTCTAATAATGATTTCAATAATTTTTCATTAACGCTTTTTAAAATAATTATGTTCATTAATCTAATAAATAATCCGAAATCTTTAAAATGGTTATAACAACAACAACAACAACAACAATAATAATAATAATAATAATAATAATAATAATTATTATTATTATTAATAATAATAATAATTATTATTATTATTATTATTGTGATAAAGAAATAAATAATCATATTACAATATTGGATTTTTAAAAATAATTATAATTATTTTCACCATCATAAATTATTATTCATTAATAATCAAAATTAATTACTCTAATAATTAATCACAAAATGCATCGTCTTCATATTAATATGGGTTCGAATTTTCTGAAATTATTTTATTTCAAAAACATTTTCTGGTGGGTACACTTCGACGTGGTAGAATGGTTAGCAAATTTGTTTCGCATGATCATTTCCGACTGAAATGTGAGTAACATCTTCACTCCGCACAGTTAGCCTTGGGCCAAGTCGAAGCTACGCTTAGAATATTAATTGAGGTCTTCGAAGTGATGTAATGTTCAGAAAGCTTGTCCCGCGAGATCAGTTATGATTGAGTAGTGAGTTCGTTACTCGCTGGATACCCTATACACTCGGCCTTGTGCCACGTCTAAGCTTAATAAATGACTATATTTTGATGGGGTGTAAAATTGTGTCTGTGACAACACCAGGTTTGCCGATTCCTGATTTTTCCCCAGAATTTGTCTCACGCATCCGGAAACAGCTTTATTTTCATGACTGGAAAGAATTTGTCTTTTATTATTTACAAATCAACAATTCTTGACAAAGGACACGGGACAAGATTCTACGGAGCACGCCGATTCTGAAATTTTGGTTTTGAATTGTTACAGCATGGTAGATCTTTTTCTTATATATGGCAAGTCACGTCAGGACGTGAGCGATCATGGCTCTCCACATCTCTGTTATTATTTTAATGATTTTATCATTTACCATCTATTCTCTGTCCTGCCATCCATTCACGCAAATTCGCTAAGTAGTTTACTTATCGATTTCCTTTTAGTTCTCTTGCCTTAAATACGCCTTGCGTGTATTAAATTTTCCAGACTTTCTTTCCTCTTCAGGTTTCCCGGAAATTACTTCTGTCTTCCTCTAAATGTCGCAATAAGTTTTCTTGTTCGTTTCGCTTATCCTGTACGCAGGAGGCAGTGATGACGTGATGGTTATCGTCACGGATGGAATGATGGTTATGGGGGACAAAATGTCGATTCCTGTACGATTCTGCTTCGCTTACTTAAGTCTAATAACCCAACTTACTTCAGCTATGTGTTAAATAACAAGGCAACCCGTATAGGAGGAGGAAAACTCTCTACTCATAATCACTTTGGAGTGGGTTGAACTCCGTCAGTCTATCTTGCTTTAGACACAATCCTGTTGCTATGACCGCAATGAATGTGCTGTCTCTACGACACGTGGTGGAATACTATATATGTCTGTGTTACGCATTCGGTGAATATTGTATATTAGCGTTCAATCGAGCTGGCGGCATATTATTTATACATGTTTTTTGGACAGAAATTTATTGCATTTAATAGAAATGAAAACTGTGCTGATTTAATAAAGGACAAAGAATAGGTTTCCGGATCTTTATCTTGATTATTTTCAAAACAGAACTGTCTTTCTGCAGGAATCGAATCGTATGGTTCACATGCAGACTCCAGTTATCTTGACTCATTGTTGCCATCGTATCAAGATGTTAATAGTGCTCATAGGAGAATCGCAGGGATACCATCGTGTTTCTATCGGTTGGCCGGGAACAGCATTCTCCACCATGACCAGTTTGATGGCTGTCCTGCTGTAGTTTATCGCTTTATTAAATATGTTTTAGTACCGGATTGATCGTTCCTTTGCCTTATGAATCACCTCTATTCTCCTGACGTCAATTCAAAGATTTTCTGGAAGCACTATCTGGAAATTTGGATCTATGATTTTATTATGGCGTCCCGAAATTCTTGATCTTTTGGCTACACAACTACGGTTCGAATCTCGCAGTCCACCACATCCTAAATGTGATTTGTAAGATTGCGATGCGGTGATTGGGCACAGCATTTTAACACGGAAAACTGATTGCTGTGTTCCATGATAGTCCTGGGTATGATAATAAACTACATCCGGCAGCAAGGCCTCTGATTGGGAGATTAGAAGTTTTGAGGAGCGTGTATGCACCTCTTAATTACTGTTGTTTCCATGTCCATACTGAACCTAGGTGGTAAAACCTGCTAGGGTTCCAGCTATGGGCAAAAATTTTACCCCCACGCAAAAACAAAACATTATGAAAGTAAAAAAAAAATATTTTTATACTAAAAATACTAGCAATATATTTTCATATAAAAAAGTTACCATCAATAGATATTTATAGTAAAAATACCAAAAGTATGTATATAATAATGAACTGTAGCGATTTCACCTAAATCCGTTTAAAATACTACCAAATAACCAACATGAAATAATACTTTCATGACATTAATCCATATAATTTCTATACTTAAATCAAATTGTATTCCAAAATACGACTTCAGCAAAACTACGATATAAAACACATATCACCGCCTCTAGTAATTATCATTTGGTTTCGTTTTGTTTATGGCATATCAACCTCTATGGCTTATTTAATGCCGATAAGATTTTCACTGCTGCTAATATTGTTTTCGAAAATGTATTGCTGATAATAATTTTTTCTTCAAATAACATTTTTTCTTCAAAAAATCATTGCTGGTATCAATGTTTTACAAAAAATGTATTGTTTGTATTAAAACCTATTTTCACTCTTTCATAGTGTTTGGACCGGTGTCCTTGTTTTCTTGATCAAACTAAATTCGTGAATAATTATATTGGAATTGCCCCTAGATGTCTATAATGAAGAATTGCCCCTAGATGTCTATAATGAAGACTCACGTTACACTTTTCTGACCATAGCTTAATTAGGACTCATTTAAAAATACACACACGTAAACCTCCCAAAGTCCCTCTGCAACAGACTTGTTGAAAATACAAGTATAATAGCCTCATTCAAATGTAAAAAAAAAGACTGAGAATAAATGAAAAACAATGAAAACAAAAAGGCAACATTCAATCACATCAACTATGAACACGGTCAAAATCTGCTGACCGTGTTTGGAAAATGAACGTTCTCATCACACTAGAAGCATATATTAAACATCTACACATTCAGTTAAAAAAAATCCTTGATAATGACCAAAAGAACAGCTGAAAGCACTCAGATATATAGAACTTTTGGGCAATTGTTACACACTTTAATCCAGACAAGAAAACACTTCTACGAAAAAAATAATCAAATAACATTCTTAATCACAGTACCATTTCAACCATCTTTAATGAAACTTGTATACTATAGGGATTGCTGCCCAAATACACAATTTTATATATATATATATATATATATATATATATAT
This sequence comes from Acanthosepion esculentum, assembly GCA_964036315.1. Lineage (NCBI taxonomy): Eukaryota > Metazoa > Mollusca > Cephalopoda > Sepiida > Sepiidae > Acanthosepion > Acanthosepion esculentum. The sequence continues at coordinate 100,102,896 of OZ038482.1, read as the reverse complement.
ATATATATATATATATATATATATATATATATATATATATATATATATATATAATTATTGTTATATAGTTCTTTTTTCTTATTTGCGCCCTTATTTATTTCCTTCTTTTCAAACGTTTAATTCTATTCTTCTTGCTTTCCATATACTTTTTACCTGTATGTTCTCATTCTTTTCTTTTTTCTTAATACCTTTCCTCTTGAAGTATTTCTCTATTTCTCATTGTCGCTTACCTTCCGCTTTACCTGTCTTCTGAGAAACGCTTTTTATTTTGTGAAATTGTTTCCTTTGTTTCATATTGTTTCTTTCCGTTTCCGTCATTTCTGATGTCCGTGTGTCGCTTCCATCGGGGCTATGCCATATTACGTTAAAACACCGGTTCACGTAAAATCACTGAAGTTAAGCAAATTCGAGCTTGATCAGTGCCAAGATGGGTGACCATTTCGAAATACCACGTGCTGTAAGTAAACTTAAATGGTTTGCGTGATGAAATGGATAACGTCTCGGAAATGGAAAATCGAAGAGCCGAGTTCAATTGCAGTTGGGGTCGTTATATTCATTTACACGTAAATGCCGTTGGAAAAATTATGTTATTTAGTAGGAATTCTATCAGTAAATCATTATTATCAACAAAAAATATTTTATTATCTACAAATATTTTCTGGCTTTAAATAACCTGCAAAAGAAATTGATCAATCATGAAATTACATCACCAGTACAACATATGCCTGAACAATTGATAAAAGACAGGATGGATTCTTACCTACATGTTACTGATACCAAATTCTGGATCTGCTATCTGAATATCTCAGAAATTTAACGTATTCTTGTTTCAGTTTTTTTTTTTACTGAGGGGACTGCAGCCGATTTGTTTCAGGTTTAGAGGTATTCTGCGTTCACAGATGCTCTCCTTTCAAATAGTGATTATTTGAGCTAATGTTGCCTTTCCATAAGTTTAAATCAGTCTAGTCGTCCTCCCCTAACCTGCCATGTCTTTTTTCATAAAACAGAATTGCCACTCACTGGATGAATATTTTTCTGACCATCTTTGTAGATATAGCTGGACCTGAAAATTCTGATAGATCATTTTTTAAACACTTAGTCTTACTAGTCTGACTCCAACGATTATACAGCTCTTCCATACTAATACATGGAATACAATTCAGCACGTCGATATTACCATGCACATAGCCGTTAAATTGAAGTCATATCAATGACTGGTTATAAACTAGCATAAAATCATTTGTTTCATTGTAAATATGTGCATCAAAGTGGTTAGGTGCTCACCTGCGCTGAAACCCTACAACCACACTTGGTCTCTCTACTGTTCATAACTATTATTATTATTATTATTAAGCGAAATGATTGACATAACTCTTCTAATATTTTGCAACATAACAGAAGAATTGCGCGATTTAAGAAAAGCCACAGTGTTTAATAATATTTCGACAGTATGTATGTCATCTTCAAGTTGTGTATAAAAATAACATAGAAGTATAAAAAATATAAAAATTACACAAGTCTTTCTCAACGCGGCAAGTAAACGAAACGCTGCCAGCGTGAATGGAATGCAACTCAAACGTGAGTAACATGATAAGGGTCGTGACATCTCGTAAGAGCAAATAGTTTAGTATAAATCTTATGGAAAACTGCTATTTTTTCATTCCCCCATTCAGGGTGGGACGTTAATTGTTTGCCTATATAATCTTCGTACCTTTTACTAGTGGAATGGTAAGTGGATTCTGAATTTATTTTCAGAATGTTTACCTGAAGATGTTCGTTGAAAATGATAGGCCTGTTGATGTCGCATTGTTGAATCGAACATCAAAACTTATTATTATTATTAATATTATTGATATTATTATTATTATTACTTCTACTCCTACTCCTACATTAGATAAATATGATTGTTATCATAGGAACACATCTTCTAATATCTCTTACAATCTCTTCAGTAATCACGTCAATATCAGCGCTGTTGTTGCCTAAATGGATTCAGATCTTTTGCAGGCATTTACATTTTTCCGTATCATCGGAAGAATCTTTGATATCGTTCTACTGACGCCATTGATGATGAGCACAATCTATAGCTTGATGTTTTCTTTTTAAGGTTGTTTTTCCCCATTTTATTTTTTTTTTTTTTAGTTTCCGGGCAACGACTTGGTGCTTCTCCAATTTTCACTCCTCCTTATTTTCAGCCTAAAACATTAGACATTGTTTTGTTTTCGCAAAGTCAATTGCATGATTTGTATTTTAGATAACGTACGTCTATTTTAATCCTTTAAGTTTCAGATTATTTGATTTTCTAACCCACTTCTGAACATTATTCATGTAACATTAGTTTATATGACTGAACAAAAGTCACTTGAAAGTTACAAGTTCAACCCAATCATGTTTCCCGTTTTTCCTATTTTTTGGGAGTTAGATTGTGGCATACATGTAATGCTTATCTTCCCGTTTCTTTTACTATATTTCATGAAATTTCACCATTCTACGTTTTTCTGAATTGTTCTAACGAATTGTTCCAGTGTTTCTATTTCACTTATTAGATGTCTTCTGCGTAGCCATCGTTTTCTCAGTAATATATAATATGCTTTATCTTTTGGAAATATTGATGAAGCAACTTTGTTCGACAAAAGGATGCAGAGAATATTATGGACGAGGCATGTGATTTACGAAGAAGTATTGCTAAAAAGAGGAGCACAAAGAACACTTGAACTTATAACCAGAAAGACATGGTTGAAAATGTTGGAAGACATGATATGGAAAGTCGTCTTATAGAATTTTACACTTACAGGAGAGGTTGAAGGCAAGAAGAGCAAACAGAAACATCGGGTAACCTACCTAACCAACTTTTATAAAGAGAAGAATGAAACACAAAACGGAGAGACCGTAAGTGGACAGACAGTGCTTAGAGATCCGAAGGCAGAAAGTAGTGGAGAGTCATGATCAATGACATGCTGAAGAGACATATCGCATAAAAAAATAAAGTTAACGTCATACAACACTCGACACAAAACCAAATAGTAAGAAGATTCTGTCAATCATTCTAATGACTGATTGAAATTTAACTGCATATCAACACCTGTATGGGTTATTCAGAAATCTAAATATTTTTTACACAATTTTATAACGTCAACTACAGATATTTTATACATAATTTTATACTTTCAGAGTAAAGGTATGTTTAGATATATATTTTGTAGATTGTAAAATCTATTGTTGTTGATAATTTTACTATAAAAATGTATTTTTATATTATTTTGTTGAATTGTCATTTTGCTATCAAATGTAGTGTTGGTCATTTTATTATAAAAATATACCGTTGGTATTTTTTTGGAGGTTCACTATTTTCCCATAGTTGCGACTCAAACAGGTGCTATCGCACCGGGTCAGGATTGGTATGGGAGCAACAGCAATCTAGACATGGTTCAACAATTCTCAAAATCTCTAATCTCCTGATCAGTGGTCTTGCTGCCGGGTGTACTTTATCGTCACACCAAGGACGATCATTCTAATGAGGGCAACCTATGCTTTTATAGTAAAGGATAGTAAATACAACACCAAAATCCGGCTGCACACTGAAATCGCAAAAGGTGCATTCAAAAAACTACACAAACCGCGAGGAAACGGATAATGTCCGTTAGACACAAAGAAAGCGTACTGAACTCCTGTAATATCAATCCTGTTATAGGCTAGTGAATGCTGGAAATTTCCTCAAAGAAGAAGAGAGGACTGAAGGTATCAGAGATGTGGCTCTACAGAAGGATGCTGAGAATAGCAGGATAACTAAGAATTCTATAGGAAAATAGAAACAAAATGACGTTTATACTCAGAATCGAAAAGAGACAGGTGAAATTTATTAGACACGTAAAACTGGAGGCATTGAGACTCAGAGGACATTTCAAATGTAAAATAGAGTTTATGCGAAAGGAAGTCGGAGGCTTGGCAGAGGGACAAAAACACTTAGAGCTGTAAAATATGGGAGGCTGCGGAGAGCCATTATCAGGATATAACATAAGAGAGAGAACCATTTGAAACCCTGATTTTTTCTCACTGGCTCGAACGCTTTACTCTTGAAGCAGTGAGGAAATAGAATTATCTTAGTTACGTGTTAGTACAGCATGAGGAAGATGTTAATTTGTCACTCATTATTATTATTATTATCATTATCATTATTATTATTATTATCATTATTATTATTATTATCATTATTATTATTAATCTGAAGTTGAAAAATAGTAACAATGATGATGCTGATGGTGATGATGATTGAAGTAAATGTTATGACAAACCTGTTCTTAATTGGGGTCGGTGGGAATTGATAGAATAAAGACTGGCTTATCTGGAATTGAGTTTATCGTTTTTTCTTTGAGGTTGGGCGTCAGCTTCCCATCGTAACAGAACAAAGAATGGTCTGTGTTCATTTGCAGGGAATGGCACACTCACTGGAAAAATAGCATGGACAGAGGCAGGGAAGTGGCTAGAAAAGCAGTGGGAAATGATTGAAGGGGAAGTCTAGCAAGGCAGGGCTAATGAATAAGAACAAGGTATGTGGGTCGAGAGGAGGAAATATATTCATGAAGATTGGGAGTAAGAAGGAAATTTAATTTTTGTTCAGGATGGAAAGGAGAAACGGGGGCAAAGTGTTGAGAGTTTCGGATAAGAAAGAAAGAGAAAGAGAGAAAAAGAGAGAAAGAGAGAGAGAGAGAGAAAGAGAGACAGAGAGAAAGAGAGACAGAGAGAGAGTGAGAGATTTACAACAAAAATGAAATGGGTGGAGAAGATGAACGAGAAAGAAAGAAGAACGGGAAAAGTAGGAAGGAATATATAAGGAAAGAAAAAGAAACACGAGGCACACGCCAGAGCGATAGGAGATAAAGAAAGAAAGAAAGAAAGAAAGAAAGAAAGAAAGAAAGAAAGAAAGAAAGAAAGAAAAAAGAAAGATTTATAGTATACAGTCCCGGAATGAAAGGGAAGAAAGGAAAAAAGTTAAAAAAATAAGAAATAAAATGAAAACGATTTAGAGCCCACAAGAGAAGACGATAGAAAGTAAAAATCTACCAAGAAGTAAATATCGCCAAATATTCAATAACAAAATTGCAAAAAGAATTGTTTGAAAAGCATTATCGAAAATAACATTTTAAACAATGCCATAAACTAATAAAAAACGAATAGATTGAATTTTTTTTTACGACTTATCATCCTTTGCAGGTTATTTAAAAACAGAAAAAAATATTTTTAGCTTGTAAGAAGTTTTTGGGGAAAATAATGATTTACTGATAAAGAGTAAGATTTTTACCTTTCCCAATGGAATTTCCATGTAATACAACCGGAAGTCGAACTAGGTTGTCCCATTTCATATTTGGAGACGTTGTCCATTACACACCCATTCAACCAAGCACCTGGTATTCCCAAGCTGTCCTTCATCTAGGAACTAACCAGACTCGACGTTGCTTAACTTCGGTGATCTTACGAGAACCGATGTTTCAACGCAATATGGCAAAAGACCGATGGAAGGAACGCACAGACAGACAGAAAAGAGGGAAACGGAAAGAAAAAAAAATGAAACAAAAGAAACAATTTCACAAAATTGTTGTGGTGTCCTCCCTCTAAAGTTTCTATGTTGGACTCTTCCGCGCCTACTATAAGATTAGTAGGAGAGAAGGCCTTGGAGGAACAGTCGAATCTATTGAGCCGTGGGTCAACCGGCACACACTCACTAGTTGTGTAATATTTTTCTGTTGTACTTACTGTTTAATATAGGATATATCTGCAACACTGCTTTTGTTATTTCTTAACTATTTACTTGGTCACAACAAAAATAAAAACTGTTTGATAGAAAAGAGGCAAAGCGGATGGTAAGTGACTGTTATGGTCCAATATCCTCGCACCACTGTTATGGTCCAATGTTAGGACCAAGGAAGAACAACACGAACACAAGAGTAGGAATAACAAAGATATATTACAACAGAATAATAATAATAATACAAGAAGTTGAAGGTGTTAGTATGACTGTCAGTCTGGTTTGGAGTGAACTACTATTGTCTCGACTAGTTCAGTCTCAACTCGTCCCACTTCGTTCTATCATCTCTCTTGAGAGGCGCAGTCTTTCTAGTGTCAGGAAGAGTTCATTATCGTTACAGGTAAGATCCCATAACAGTGTCAATGGGAAATAGGGAAATGAGATGAAAAGAAAAAGAAAGAATAAGAAAATTAAAAAATGTTGCAAAAAAATGAAAGAGAAAAGAAAGAAAATAATATAAACGTAAAGCTAAAAAGAATGTGGAACGCAATAATCATAGAATTAAAGGTCTGAAGAGAATAAAAGAAGAAAGAAATAATTAGAGAACAAATAAAAAAATACTGTATAACAATAATGACATAAGTTAGTCAAATTTATCTGAGAAAACTATATTATATCTACAAATAACCACACGGAAGCACAATTATTTCTACTAAATAACCTCTAGTATAATTTGAAACATAACCATTTCTGCCTACTCTAACTACTGTAACCGTTAGGTTAATACAATAGTCCTTGCTACTCATCATACACAATTCACTAGCGTATATAAATAGCCAGGCATTAACAGAACATAGGTGACCTGAAGATTGCCTTCAATTATGAAATAGATCTCAGCTCAGTTTTGAACTCAATGTAGGTTTATATATATAACCACACTGAGGAGCTGTGATACAGTGAAACAATCTGTCTGTAGATTACAATATATATAAATAATTATATACATATATATATATATATATTATATATATATATATGTATAATTAATTAATTTATATATATATATATATATTCATACATGTTTCATTGAATAATATAGACAAGTGTTGTCTATTTATTTTATGTAAGTTCTTTTCATATTGTCTGATAAGATTAATAACATTATCATTAAACAATGAAAGAAAATCACAATATTGATACATATTTTTTTTTTAAAACATGTATCAATATTGTGATTTTCTTTCATTGTTTAATGATAATGTTATTAAGTTTATCAGACAATATGAAAATAACTTACAAAAAATAAATAGACAACACTTGTCTATATTATTTAATGAAACATTTATGAATGAAAAAATTCTGCCTAAATACACACAATATATATAAATATATATATATATATATATATATATATATATATATATATATATATATATATATATATATATATATATATACATGTATGTATGTATGTATTGTATGAAAATGGAGATCTACAAAATTAGGAACACAACTGCAGGACCAAGAGGTATAAATTATTATCCCATCAACCCTTATAATTGTCTGTTTCTTAATATAATTAATTTACACACACACACACACACACACACACACACACACATATATATATATATATATATACATGTGTGTGTTTATATATATATATATATATATATATATAAATTAATTAATTATATATATATATATATATTTATTTAAAGACATTTATATTATGTTTAACGTTCTTTTTATAGATACAAGTATTTAAGCAAATGCTCTGTTTTATAATAAACAGTATTAAATAACATTTACCGGCCTGAATGTCCGAGAAATTTTCATAGAAAATTTTCGCTCTCCGACAGGAATCGAACCTGTATCCTATATTCCTGTCGGAGAGCGAAAATTTTCTATGAAAATTTCTCGGACATTCAGGCCGGTAAATGTTATTTAATACTGTTTATTATAAAACAGAGCATTTGCTTAAATACATGTATCTATAAAAAGAACGTTAAACATAATATAAATGTCTTTAAATAAATTGTCGGACAATGTCCAATTCTAAAATATATATATATATATATATATATATATATATATATGTATTCGGCAATGTTTTGGGTTTTGACCCGGTATTCCAGATTCAGTCACTTCCCCACCGCCATGACGTCGCTTCACTGTGCTTTTACTATAAAAACCTTCATGGTCATTGTTCTAATGAAGTTATGAACTTTGCTGGAATGTACCTGGATTTTTATGAATTTAAGCGCAGTATTTGGGAAAGATATTAGTGTAATAAAGAAACTATACTGGCAGCAAAAGCATGCATGCCCAAAGCGAATGAGTTTAGCATATATACAAAAATAGAAGGGGACGTAAGGCAAGGAGGTGTCTTCTCACCGGACTTATTCAACCTATACAGCGAGGCAATTTTTAGATAGTTGGAAGTACTACTGGGATTTATCATTAGCATCCACAATCTTAACAACATAAGATACGCAGGTGACAGATACTGAGAGCAGACACGGAAAAAAATTTCAAAATTTTCTACAGAAGTTAGCGGAGGAGAGCGAGAAGAAGGAACTATGCATAAACTACAAGAAAACAGAATGCATGGTTATCATGAATAGGATGAGCCCGAAATGCGATTTACAGGTCGGGGATACTAAAATCAAACAGGTGCGGAAATTTAAATGTTTGGGAAATATGTTGTCATAGGATGGTAAATGCGACGCTGAGATTCGAAGACGTATTGGCATGGCCAAAGACGCATTCCAAAATTTAGCCATAGTATTACGAGACAGGAAGATTTCTTTGGTAACAAAGAAAACAGTACTGAGCTGATACATGACATCTGTCTTCCTTTACGGCATCGAATGTTGGACGGTCTCCTCAAACATGAAGAAGTGACTCGAGGCAACGGAGATATGGTTCTACAGAAGAAAGCTAGGGATATCATGGACCAAACATGTGAGCAACGATGGGGTCTTGGAGAGGATGCAAACAAGAAGGAAGCTTATACGTAACATCAGGAAGAGGCAGCTGAATTTTCTGGGACACGAGAAAGGAGGGCTTAGTGAATCTGATACTCACAGGTTGTATAGATTTGTTTGTTTGTTTGGGGTTTTATGGCATATCAACCACTATGGGTTATTTAATGCCAGGTCCAGTATTTACTAAATATATCAAAAACGTATAGCTGGCAACATCATTGTTTCAAAAACATATAGCTGGCAACATCATTGTTTTAAAAAAGTATAGTTGGCAACATCATTGTTTCAATGTGCTGGAAAAGACCTGGAAGTTCACTATTTTCCCATAGCTGGGACCCCAACAGGTGCTACCACCCCGGATCAGGGTGGACCTGGGAACACCAGCAATTAAGAGGTGGTTCCACGCTTCCTCAAAACCTCCTGATCAGAGGCCTTGCTGTTGGATGCAGTTTAACGTCGTACCTAGGACGAGGTTGAATAGAGTGAAAGAGATTATTATATATAAAAATACTAGCAATACATTTTTGAAAATTTTTACCAGAAATACATTTGAAAATATATCAAGGAAACCTGATCTACAAACTTTTTTTCTTACAAAGAATACATATTGTATTCATATGAATCTAACCTAAAAATCTTGTCGGCATTAAATTACCCAATGTGTTTGATACGCCGTAAAACAAAATAAACTAAAATAGACCAAACCAAAACGATACCGAATATAAATAAGGTATATATTATATATATATCACGCTGCGTATCTGCAGGCGGGCAATCTTACGCCTGGAAACCTATGTACAATGCCGAAATCTTCTTCAGTGTATATGCGAGCGGAAGAACTGGAGATTTTATCATTAGACAAAGTTCGCCTTGTCCGATGAGTACCGTTTTCTCTTTGAATAATGTATACATCAAAGTACGGTGTGGAAGAGATGGCGCCAGAAATATTTTGGGCAAGCAAGAAGCCGATGGAAGCAGTATGGGGGTTTTGATGACATTCTGCAAAAAATATTGCGTCCTATTATTCATGTGCAAGTTACTTTAACACGAACACCATACTTCAACATCAGTGACAGATAAGTAAACCCAAGTCAAGTGCATTCTACGATTATAGAGACAGATAGTCGCCATTTGTACGGAGTCTTCTCTTTTTCTTCTATGTGACGTGGTATGACCCTACTGTTGGTGATAAGTAATTTATTTTCAAATTTTTTTTGATAGTGTGTTAGAGGGTGTAATTCTGAATTTTGTGTTGTTGATGTTAGAAATGCTATCGGCAGTATCTAGCACTTTTAACCATCAACAACACAAAATTTGGAAACCTACGCTCTGACAATCTATCTGAAAGAATTGAAAATAAATTATCTATCCTGAACAGTGGGGAATTTACCACAACCTCCAAGAAATTCTGAGATATAATTCGGAAGGAAAAAAGATCCAACATCATTTCAGATGCCCGGATTTATCAAATAAAATCTTTGCCATGTAGACACACTTATTTATGTCTCACTATATGGCTTGACTGGCAACTGCTTCAGAAAGAAGAATTATTCATTGTGTTGATCTGAACGGACGAATTAGACCTTTTTCTCTAAAAGTTCGTCTGGTCCGATGAGCCCTGTTTTCTCCTTGAATAAAGTAGATGTCAAAATATAGTGTGGAAGTTATGACACCAGAAAGATTATGGCAAAAGTAGAAGCTGTTAGAAACATTATTATGGTTTCAGTGACATTCTGCAGTCCTGCACTTACATAGTCACGAAACCCTAACTCAATATTAGTGAGAAAATAAGTAAGCCCTTTAATGCCAAGTGCCTTCTACGATGGAAGCGACATCGTTCAAGCTGAAAAACGCGTCGTCTCTCACTGTATGGGTTGGAAGGCAACGGTTACAGAAATAAGAAGTATTCATTGTATAGATGTAGCGAGTAAACAGCCCTGATTTCAATCCCGTTGCGTAATTATGGAGGGTGATGGACCAAAAAGTTCTCCCCATTACGTAACTTGCATCACTTAAATTGACTGCTGTTAACATCTTGGCATCATATCCTAGAGGAAACCTTTGAAATTCTTGTTGAGACTCTAAGTAGCTATATAAGAAGTGAAATGAAGAAGTGACAAGAGGAAATTGGAAAGAATATACGTCATTAAGAAATGTAAGTAAATAGACGGAAAATTTGCAATCAGGGAAGAAAAAGGCAGAGATAAATGAACGAGTGAAAGATGACAGGAAGAAATTTCAGATTAGGAAATACACAAGAAAGAAATGAAAGGATAAAAGCGAAAAGAAGAAGGCAAAAATAACATGGAATAAAATGAAAGAAATAAAATAAAATCAGGAACTAAAAAGTGACCAAATGTGAAAGAAAATATAAAAATAACAAATCAAAGTAAGACGGAAGACAAAGAGAAAGTAAATGATGCAATTAGAGAAATAGAAAGAGATTGGGTTGTTGATGCAAAATGGAAACCAAAAATGCCGAAGGGAAATGGCCAAGAGCAAAGTAAATGAAGGAAGAACAAAAAGTGCAAGGAAAATTAAGCGAAAAGAAAGTTGTATTTCAGAAAAATCGGGGGTGGCGAAGAAACGAATGACGTAAAAACAAAAAAAAAATGTAATTTTCCTATGCACGTAAACACACTCACGATTCCGTATATATATATATATATATATATATATATATATATATATATATATATATATATATATGTAGAGAGAGAGAGAGAGAGAGAGAGATCATTGACTCTTTCGTCAATATCGACGTATAATTACCAAACAATACTAAATGTGTACATATATATGGGTTTGTTTGTGTGAGTGTTCGTGTGCGTGTGTGTGTGTGTTTGTATGTAGGAGGTAGTCTACCGTTTACTTCCGATGGGCCCTCATATATCAAAATCGAGAGATGAACTATACATATATATATATATATATATATATATATATATATATATATATATATATATCTGTCAATCTATCTTTCTCTGTCTCTGTCTCTCTCTATCCACATATACATATACATATATATATATATATATATATATATATATATATATATATATATATCTGTCAATCTATCTTTCTCTGTCTCTGTCTCTCTCTATCCACATATACATATATATATATATATATATATATATATATATATATCTGTCAATCTATCTTTCTCTGTCTCTGTCTCTCTCTATCCACATATACATATATATATATATATATATATATATATATATATATCTGTCAATCTATCTTTCTCTGTCTGTGTCTCTCTCTATCCACATATACATATATATATATATATATATATATATATATATATATATATATATATATCTGTCAATCTATCTTTCTCTGTCTCTCTCTATCCACATATACATATATATATAAATATATATATATATATATATATATATATATATATCTGTCAATCTATCTTTCTCTGTCTCTCTCTATCCACATATACATATATATATAAATATATATATATATATATATATATATATATATATCTGTCAATCTATCTTTCTCTGTCTCTCTCTATCCACATATACATATATATATAAATATATAAATATATATATATATATATATATATATATATATGTAGTCGCCTGACGATTGCACTAGCATGAAACAGACTGTCGCCTCTAAGTGCTGACTTCCATGTCCACTTTTATATTTACACACGCTCTATCTCTGATATTGAGCACTTTACCCCATAAATATAGCACACTTTAAGACTATATTTCTGCATATATATATATATATATATATATATATATATATATATATATATATATATATATCGCCAAAGAAAAGCGATACTTAATGATTTCTCGATGGACTTATATTTTGAATACATTTATACAGTGGATATATCTGCAAAAATTACTTGATGAATATAACGTGAGCACCTTTTTATGTAATCTTTTAACCACTAAGTAATATTAAAATAGGAAATATTCTATGTAATGTAATGTCTTATGGAATTCTATGCAGTTTGATTTTAAATTTTCTATTGGTGACGCTCTTATTTTCTGATAATGTCACGTTTCTACAAAATTCGGCACATTTATATAGACAAAAAACATTAAGAATTCTTATTAAAATTGTCAATTTTTCAAATTTTCTATTTATGTTGGTAAATATTGTTTTCACTTAATAACAATATCACATAAACTCTACAAATTAATAGACAATTTTAAAAGACTTAAAACTATAAATTATTCTAATTCAAATTTTTTAAAAATTCATTATTCAGCGAGTTTTTTTCTCTCGCATCAATTGTATGCATAATTAAAAAAGATTTTCTTATTAAATAATATCTTAGTTTTATTGCATTTTTTATTTAACGATTCATAGAAGATTTTCTGTAACTTGGGTTACAATAAATGAATAGATTATTTAAATGATCCAAGGGAGTGTATAAACATTAAGCATGACAAAAATGAATTTCTTGAAATTTCATAAACTTAAATAATTGGATTCGTAACACATATTCAAAAATATTTTTACGAAGATGTTCTAAAAAGTGACATTTGTGAAATAATTTCATTCATTGTTGCATAAGTCGGGAAAGTTTTACTAACATCTGGCAATTATTTAATTTTTGCAGGAAATTCGCAGTTCTTTTCACCCAAATTAGACGCTAAAATTTTCTCTACTAATTTATAATCACACGCTGACAGAAGCAAAAAAACAAAAAACAAAACATTTTGAACATTCTGATGTAATGGAATAACCAGTCACCCCCATGAATGATTTCACTATAGGTAGTAAGTACCTATAAATTCAACAGTCTACGAGAAACTTGGAGAGAGGACAAGTGAGGGGAGAGAGGAATCCCTCGGTCTCAAGGCTAAGATCAAAGTGTGGTATCTGTTCGCAGATTGCTCACTGAATGATCGCTTATGGGGCCGGGATTCCCTCTCCGATACGGGCCGGCGGCGGGGATTCGTCCCTGCGCTGGTGGTATCGTGGCTACGTCTGACAAGCTATGACCAGCTAAGACCAGCCAAGACCAGCTATGACTAGCTAAAGCCAAAGCACTGCGACCCGGGTGAAAACTCGGGTCCATTCCCCATCCCCTTCCCACGTTAAACTCGACCTTGTGTCACAACCTGGCCATGTGGGAGGTCAAGTGAATCTCGAGAGGACAAGTGAGGGAGACGACGTAAGCACGTCAGACCTTGCAATTAGTGGCACTCACGACGAGACTGACCTGTGTGTATAACTGTACCCTATTTCATATTGTACTTGTTTGTGTACAATAAACCTTTCCCCGAGTAACCACCTGGTGTTATGTGTTTATTTCCTTAGCACGGAATATAACACATTCAGAAAAGAATTGAAAAAATATAATTTAATAATCAAATGTTTGTTCTTTCCGCTTGATAATAGCATAAATATTTTGACGATAAAAATTTTGTTTTTATTAAGTTTGGGTCATTTTTAATTCATATGTGCTCATTTCTTATCGAATCTTTGGAGGTACACACACATGCATTTATATATATATATATATATATATATATATATATATATATATATATATATATATATATATGGTAAAATCATAAATCACTTCCTATGAGGAATAAGCTTATTCCAACCGGGCTGGCATCCCGTTCCCACCCCTTCACCGTTGAAAATGTTAGATGTAGACATCACTTCTACTCCAATAGCTTCATGTCTCGCACATCTCGCCTGTGGAACTCCCTTCCTTATTCCTGTTTCCCTGACAAATACAATATCCAACTATTTAAGTGTAACGTCAATCGACATCTCCAGTTGCCTTGATCTACCCACTTCCCTTCTCCACATCCTTTCACCTTTCATTCCTATCTGCTCTCGCTCCAAATCTTCTGTAAGCCCCTTGCCTTGATCGATCCACTATCTTTCTCCACATCCTCTCCTTTACCACTCCTATCTGCTCTTCCTCCAAATCTTCTGTAACCCCTTGCGTGCTATTGGCTTCCAGCCTTGCTTGGGGTGATAAGCTTTAAAAAAAAAAGTAAATTCGTCAGTCTTATTCAACACCGGTATAGACTTAGTTCGAGACGGAATTAGGAATCTAACTGTGAAAGCTAAAAAAAAACTGTCTAAAAACTAATACTGAATTTATACATTAATGTTTCAGCCAGACAAAAAGCCCGAGACATTGGTCAGGGTATGGTAGAAGGAATTAGTCTCAGAGAGAAGAGGTTTTATAAAATTAAAACCGGATATTAACATTGGGCTTATATGAAGAATGAAATGTTAACTTGAAACTAAGAGATATACAAACAAGTTTGATCAAAAAGAACCGTCAAGGTTTGTCTGCTTAATTATTCTTTTTTTGTATTTTTACAGCTTTCGGATAAGGTACTTGGCATTGTGCACGAGGTTTTGGATAAACTATCCAAAGTTCATATTCTGCGCGGCCTCATTCCCAGTAACCTTTAGAAATGACGTCACGCTAGACCATTTCAAACATTCAGCTTCCCAAAGAAAACCAGGATGCAGACAAAGGAAGCCTAACTACCACACAGACACCACATCACTTATTCATAATGTCTGTAAAAGTCGAAAATACTTGAACAAAAATATCAAAATGTGAACTTCGGGCAGTTTATCTACATCTAATCTGAATATTGGAAAAATACAATAAAAAATGAAGCAAATAGAACTTGTCGTTTTCTTTAATCAGACTCCTTTGGCTGAATACTTGCTGTCGACATATATATATATATATATATATATATATATATATATATATATATATATATATATATATATATATATATATCATGGTTTAATGACGCTCAACCATAACATTAAAAAATAAAATAAAAACTCAATAATGGATAACTATTCACGTTTAATGAACGTTAAAAGATAACTATCAGCCATAGCATTTAAACGCAAAAGAAAAATTCAATAATGGATAGCAACACACAGTTTCTGCCTTATTTCACCCCTGATGATGATAGAAAAATCTGTTAAATACTTGCGTGATAAAAGAAAATAAAAGGCATTTAAACAGCTATAGCACATATCTCTCAACCGTTAACATCAATACACAGTACACGGAATGTTATTCGTGAGTATGGAGGGATTTTATTCAAAATTAAAACACATAATGTCTGTAATTTATTCAATCAGACATACATATACATATATATATATATATATATATATATATATATATATATATATATATAGTGAAACCTAATAAGCCAGACAAATCTACCTAATGATCTACTAAATTCTAAAACCGAGATCCTTAACAAATGTAGACACAGAAAAACTTGGTTACTGAAATAAGCCTCTCTCCCCCGTTTGTATCGTTATTGTTTGTGTTTTCTTAAAATATCCCCTCCCCCTTTTAGTTATTTGAATAAATTTATGCCCTATCCCCCACGGTGTCGCGTTTTCTTTTCTTTTTCTTTTTTTTCTTGGTCACGTGGTGTTGTCTTGGTTGTCGCCTATATATACGCCGTTTTCTTTAGCCAGCTGACCCTGACGATCTGCCTAAGTGAAACCTTGGTAGGTTTGTCTGGCTCATTAGGTTTGGCTAGGTTTGCTCTACGTTTGTATCGAGCTCTTTAGTTAGTTGTTTACTCCTATCGGGCTTTTATTTGGGCCTTGAACCTGTATCTGTGCGATTATTTTCGACAGACTTTCATGTTCCTGGCTCTTTCTTTTTTAAAACCTTTTTTTCCCTTCGAGATTGATTTGGCTATTGATTTATTGTTAAATCAAAAATTCGAAGGTTTTTCGACACGAGTATAGTTACCTATATTTATATTTATATATATATATATATATATATATATATATATATATATATATATATATATATATATGTGTGCGTGTGTGTGTGTGTGTGTGTGTGTGTGTGTGTGCAAGCATTTTGGACACAGTGTTCAACACCGAATAGGGACAGTCTTTTTCACGGTTGAACACATTCTTCAAGTGTTTATCTTTGTGTACCACATGTTCAAACTGTTTATATTTACGCTCTGTCCCGAATATTGAAAAGTTTTACCCCACAAATATAGCATACTTTACAAGTATATTTTATAAGTATATTTTATCATATATATATATATATATATATATATATATATATATATATATATATATATATATATATGCTCATGAAAAATTAATTTCGGTTGAGCTCTCTGGTGAGGAAGTGTAAACAGTGACTCTTACGGCTAATAATGCATGACACTTCGGTGAATCGAATTGAGTTCTCTCAGTCACTGTGTGTTTATCTAAAATTAAATACGCTTAAATTCACCTTCTTCCCTGCAGTGCGCCAACGGCTTAGGGGTAAAAACTCTGACTGACGCCAATTCAGCCGGTTTTCGATCGTAGCTAGCAACACTGATGAGCTATGATACAGCGAATCAGTCTGTCTGTAAATGACTATACATATATATATATATATATATATATATATATATATATATATATATGTGTGTGTGTGTGTGTGTGTGTTTCGGTATATGCTGTAACGAAAACACCGTGGCAAATGTCTAAGAAATTGACAGTGATGGAGATTTTATTTTGTTAATATATTTATGGAAAAATCTATGAATGTACTTGCGAACATAATTGCATACTGAAGCCTAAATGTAGACGGGCCGGATGTGCTCAAACCCCAGGGGCTCGTCACTCCACCAGGCAATATCTCTACCTCAAAATGGTGGCTAGATGCATTAATTGCTGCTCGAGGCGTCCGCAAAACTGAAAGTGCCGAACGTGCTTGAGTAATTTTTCTTCCTACTCCATGTACGCCTTGCCTCCCACTTTACACCCGGCCTTGTGCCATATTCCATTCGATTGGGTTTCCTGGCGAATATCGACAAGGTTAAAACAGACACATAGCTTCAGCATGACATGCACCCATATAGAGAAATGGAGAGTGAGAGAGATATTAACAGATAGAATGGCGGAGAGATACATTAAAATGAAACAAGGAAATTCAGGTGACTTTTTATCCTGAGATTTTCTGCTAGAATGTCACATTGGTTTAGCAAGTTAATAATATGTGTCGGAATAATATATTAAACTTCCAACTGGAAAAATGTCTGACTTGAAAATCAGGATTGAGAACCAAGACAAATTGTCTGAGTTGTGTTTGGAAGATGAAAAAAAAAAACGTTCGGACGAACAGTGTTTTTCTGTAAGGTAAGCACTTTCTTTTTGTAATGAGAGTTCAATATCAGTCAGTAACGGCTTGATAGTAGCAAATTACATTCTTTTCTTTCTGTGCGCCGTGTCCTTTCAGGATGTAGGCAATCATGGCTCTCCATCTCCCTCTATGCCTTGCAGCTCTCAACAAGTTCCCTCTGCCACCTCGCTCAGATGACGTTCTATCATCCACTTGCTTAAAGCCGCTAGGTATGTCATGCGTTGTTTTCCCTTGTCTCTCTTTCCTTCTATTCGACCTGCGAGTATCAGATTCTCCAGTCCCTTATTCCTCCTTATGTATCACAGGAACTTCAGCTGACTTTTCCCGGTGTTAACTATATGCCTTCTCCTTGTTTGCATCTTCTCTAAGACCTCATCGTTGTTCACATGTTCGGTCCATGATATCCTTAGCATCCTTCAGTAGAACCACATCTCCGTCGCTTCGAATCTCTTCTTCATCTTTCAATCAATCGTCCAACATTCGCTGCCGTAAAGAAGGACAGATGTCACGTAACATCTCAGTATTCTTTTCTTCGTTACCACAGAAAACCTCCGGTCTCATAATACTGTGGTCAGCTTTTGGAATGCGTCTTTGTCCATCCCAATACGTCTACGGGTGTCAGTGTATCATTTACCGTCCTCTGTCAGAAGGCTTCCCAGATATTTAAACTGCCGACTCTGTTTGATTCTAGTTTTCCCGACCTGTAAATCGCATTTCGGGCTCATCATTTTTCTGATGACCATGCATTCTGTTTTCTTGTAGTTTATGCTTAGTTCCTTCTTCACACTCACTGGCGTTACCTTCTGTAGCAGATTTTTTTTTCTTTTCTTTTCCGTGTCTGCTAAATGTTCAATATTCAACTTATCTTTTCTATCTCGGAGTTCTGCGGATATAGTAAGCGCTGGTTTACAAAAATCAGTAAAATCTAGATGAACCAGTTCTAACAGTAAGTGTATATATAGAACACATCGAAATAAACATAGAAGTTAAAATACAAAAAAGCACCTGAACGTCCCTTGTTATAAAATAATGTTTGTAAAATCTTTATCAAACTGGTAGAAAATCATTTAAAAATTGAACAACATTAAAGATGATTTTAACAAGTATAACATAAATATCAGCTACAGCTGTGTTACGAATATAGAAAAAATCTATATCTCAACATAACACTATATTATTGAATAATTATATAACTTTCAAAATAACAACTATAACGAAGCAAGAGTAGAAAAAAGTGTAAAGGCCGAAATAGTATGGACTGTCCCTTAAACGGTCAATGTTTGATGAATAATATTATTTATAAAGCTAACATACAATGTGATAAAGAAATATAAATTTTACATCGACTCAACGGAAATGCACTGGAAAAATATTTTACAACCTCAAAGTAAGTTTAAGTAATGATAAATACAAAAATAATACTGCTTTCTCTAAATATACCTGCCAAATAAAAGATAATTGAAGAATACAAAAATGACGTGAGGAATAATGGCTAGATAGTAAATGCGAAAGATATAATCTTTGCCTTCTATAAAACATTGAACAAACTCAAAAATATAAATAACTCTAATTTACGAAACCAAAGAAAAAAATGAATTGTCACATGTAGACAGAAAAAACAAACAAATCTTGAAAAATGTTAAAACAGATTTATTTCAATTCAAGCCGTATATCCACATTTTTTAAAATATATTTGAGACAACAATATATATATTCATATATCAAGAACAGTATCGGGGAAATTTTAAGACAAAATGGAAAAAAGTTTACTTGTAGCTCGTTTCATCCGTTAGGAGTTCATCGGATACCATAAAATATTCCAAAATAGAAAAGCTCTTCCTCTTGACAAATCCCAGAAATAAAAATAATACAGTATTCTACTCACTAAATCTATCACAACTACAACCGAAAAAAATTATCTAAACTCAACATAAAATTGGTCACCATTACATCTAAAACACTAAAAGACTTAATACCAAACAAAACAATAATCCAAAAGAGGATGGAGAAATTTACTTTATGAACAGCAAGAATTGCCAGAAATAATATATTGGAGAAACCTCAAGAAATTTAAACAAAAGACTATATGAACACAAAAGAGATCTTAAAAGCAATACACAAAACACATAGGCTGTTCACAGTAACGAGACTGACCATAATTTTGACATAAAAATGAAACTAATTAAAAGAGAAAATATAAGACGAAAACGCGTAGAAAGTGCTTTAATCGATAATATTCCACTTTAATTGGCAGATTTTCTCTCATCACCACGTGGGATATTTAATAACAAATATGATGGAAAGAAAAAGAAAAAAATATAGATGAATCTGGCAAGATTAAAAAATGTTTAGAAAACTAGCAGCTTGTCTCCTTCATGCGCATGTGTAGTCTCAAGAACGTCAACAAACACAGTGCGATGAAGTCCTAACGGATGAAACGCGATACAAGTCAACTTTTTATTCCATTTTGTCCTAAATGTATATGTCAATTTATTTATTTACTTTTGCTTTACATTCATATTTAAATGCATGATTGTATATTTACGTGGATGTATAAATATATTCCTATTTCAATGGATATAGGTTTATGTTATTTTGCTTGTATGTATTTCGTATACATCTTTATTTTGTTTTGGGGCATGTGGATGAGTGGTTAGAGCGTTCGAATTCTGACCATGAGACCCGGGTTCGAATCTCACCATGTTCGGTTTCTCAAGAAGGAGACTGAGTCGATCCCAGCGTGCGTCACGTTTGGGAAGTGCCTGAAAACCGTACCGCGAGTTGACCCAAGCCTTTTGTGTGAAAATGGGTATACGGAACCCTAGGGAGGCGGCGATAGCTGGGCAAGAACGAGGGCCCTGTTCAAATTGTTGATCAGTCTAGATAACACGCTTTTCCCCTGAAACTGTAACTAAGGTCTGTTCAGAAAAGTTGCATTATAAACTACAGGTGGGCTCTATGGGATTTGAATAAAAACAAATGCACCTGAGCAAGTGTCTGCAATAGGGATTGGCTAGCCGCCCTAGTAGACGGGTACCCTCGAATACAAGTGGCCAGCCATACTATATTTTGTCATGTTTTTTATATACGATGTATGTGTATTTATTTGTATGTGTGTACGAGCACGTGAATAATAGTTGCAATTATACGCATATATAGGATGTTACGACGTCACGTGTGTATAATTTACTGTTTAGATATATACATAAGATCTATTGAAAGTTATATATTCATATGCATATGGGTATATACATGGTGTATAAGAAACACTTTTACAAACTGGGGTGGGTTTCTGATACTGAAATAAGGTAAAATATCCATATAAACATATGTCCAAGCGGCCATCATTGTACCTTAACACAGCAACTTATAAAAAATTCAAAATTTCGAAATGCCAATCATCTGAACAAGGCCGGAGCGCACAATTGAAGACGCTAGATGACACACTCTCTCTCTCTCTCGCAGAAACTGTAATTAAGGTCTGCTCCGCATAGTTGCAGTATAAACCGCAGGTAGACGCTGTGGGTGTTGAACAGACACAAATGTGCCTGGACGAACATCTGAATTAGCGATTGGCTAGCCGCCCTAGTAGATGAGTAGCCACCTATGTGTGTGTATGTGTATATATATATATATATATATATATATATATATATATATATATATATATATATATATATATATATATATACATGTGTGTATATATATATATGTATATATATATATATATGTATGTATATATATATATATATATATATGTATATATATATATATATATGTATATATATATATATATATATATGTATCTATATATATATATATATATGTATGCATATATATATATATATATGTATGCATATATATATATATATATGTATGTATATATATATATATGTATATATATATATATATGTATGTATATATATATATCACAGCTCATGAGTGTGGCTAGACGTCCGATTGCCTCGAGCTAGGATCGAAATCCAACTGAATTGTCATGGGAGAGAACGAGACTATAGCCACAGTGGAGTAATGGATAGCGGCTCGGATTGAGGAATCGGAGAACCGAGTTCGAATTCCAGTCGAATCCATTACATTCACTTACGTGCTAATACCGTTGGTAAAGATATAAATCCTCTTCTCCTACCAGGTGTGGGTAAATAGCAGGACAGACCGGGTTCTATAGCCTTGGATGGCAATTGGTCTACCGCAGAAAGAAATGGCAACCTACTGCGTGAAAAATCTGCCTCGTCAGTCATGTATCGAAATATACATGATCACCTAAACGTGTATCGCGAATGGCACCTAACTGACTGAATTCTGAATAAAGCGTAGAGCTATTGAATAACAATAAATTTTGCTTTACAAGCGGGAACTTTAGACGGATTGAAAGATTGAGAAAAATGAGACACAAAGAAAAAATACAATAAAAGTGAAAGAGTAATAAAGGAAAAAAAAGATCGATTCCTTGAGAAAAAAAATTCATAGACAAATGAATAAAATGAATTAAAATGTAAAAAGTAAAACTTGGCTAAGTTCCAAAGTATTTACCAATTAAACTCACCGCTTCAATCGATAGGGACGTCATTTAGTCGTAAACGTTCCCTTTAATTTTCTGTAGATTGTATTTCCAAATCATAGAGCACCACGGAAGATTATTCACACCAATTTCTGGTTAATGCTCCTGTGTTGAGGCGGAAGATAAACATGATATATATATATATATTTATTTTTCTATTTGATTTATTTATTGCAATGTAAAAACGCTGTATTCCTCCTGGAAGAATGCAATGGACATTTGATTATTTACCAAAATGAATGCACCAAACTGCGAATAAATTAAAAGAAGAGGCTTTTCAGAAGCCAACAATCGCGGCCTTTCTTTTTGTTCATCGTCTCCCGAAGTGAAATCGACAAATGATTTCTCCTGGAGTCATTTTATTTGAAGCCATTCATTCGTTGCGTCGTTTTCGTCCACGCACTTGAGACGAAGCAATACATGAGGATATATGGGTCTGTATTAAGCCAATGTCACATTGCGCAATTTCAGAGAGTTTCTTATCTTTCCAACGTTGTTGGGTCTGTTGGTCTTATTGATTGGTTGGGGTGGTATATCGACACAATTTTTCGACCAGATCATTTTTAAAGTTTCCTTAGAAAATATTAGGGTGTTTTTTTTTTCTTTCGATTTTTTTATATTTGTTTTCATTTCTTGAATTTATTTGTTGTTTTTATTGTTGAAGCGACTTATCTCTAGGCCGACTCTACAGTTTCGCCTAATATCGTTCATCACGCTCAGATGATCCGGTAAATCTATTTAATTATGAGCAAATATCTTATTTATACTCCATAAAACAAAACGCTAAGCGTAGACTCCCAAACTGCAAATTTGAAATCTTAATGACGTTTTCTCATTTAAACATTTAGAAATATATTAAATGTCTGATTCTTTAAAAGTTGTGTTTCATTTTGTCGTCATAAATTATGCTTTCGAAAATCATTTTGCAAATTAAGTACAATAAATTCCTCAACAATCAGATAATTCTGTAAATAGAGATGGTTTTAATAACAATTGTGCTATTCGGAATTACTGCTCATTTATTTGTTCATTTTAAATTGCATACGTAATTGAATATTCATTTTATTTTATTTGATTTTTTCGTAGAATTGCTTCCGTGCAAATGTCAAACATATTTTAGACGAAAACTGACTTTATTTAATTGTCTTATATTTGTAAGTTTGTAAATAAAGCGTGCGATGGGTAAATTGTTGCTATTTTATAATTTTAATTTTGCGCATGCGCGTTGTTTGCCTGTGATTTTGTCGAATGCACAGTATATTAGCGTCAATTGGACACCGTCTGTCAGAAAGAAAAAAACAGCAACATGACTCAATTAATTCTGCCAGAAATTTTGAAACGAAATGCTTCACAGCTTGGCATTCACACCGGAAGCTTCAATGCGAAAAGTGTTTCGGTGTCAATCTGAAGGCAAGCTGAAACTTCGGAAAGAGTTGGATAAATCTAGTAGTGATTACGAAGATGTTTAGAGTGCTCACTAGTGATGGCAACGTTAAGCATCAATTCATTTTTCCTCAAGGCCTCAGACTAAACACGGAGGCACACAAAAAAGTGCATTGAGGAGGTAGTGCTACTCTAGGTCAAGACGGTGACTGTTGGATGACCCTATATCTGGCAACAGGACACAGCAGCTTGCTACACAAGCAGGAGAACCCAATCATGGCTGTCAGACAATTTCTGCGACCACATCAACCTTTACATCTGGCTACTTATCTCCCCAGACTACAACACCCTTCATTATTCTGTGTGGAGGAGAGTTGAACGAGAGACCGACAAAACTCCTTGTAACAAGAGAGATGAATTGAAGGCAAAGATTATGTCAGAATTAACCAACATAAAAAAGGACCACCCAGAGGAGATGCAGTAGTCATTCGGAGGCCGTGGTTGAAGCCAATGGTGATTTTATTGAATTTTACTCATTAGTATTTCAAGATATTTTGGTGTAATTTTGGTAAATATAACTTTTAAAATGAGATGTCAGTATTATTTTCTTTTTTTCGTAATTTAGACGACAATTTATCCATCGTACGTATATGTTTGTGTTGAAAAGCCACATAGCAAAAAAAAAGCTGTAAATAACATCAAATATGATTTATATTTATGATGATGACTTCAGACATTATTATACAGAACACTTCTTATTTCTAATAGACGCCCGAATCTTATTTATTAAACGGATCGGTTATTATTTTTAGAATATATATATATATATATATATATATATATATATATATATATATATATATATATATATATATATATATATATATTGTTATCCACAGACAGACTGCTTCGCTGTATCACAGCTCTTCAGTGTGGCTAGACGTCCGATTGATTCAAGCAGGGATAGAAATCCGACTGATTTGATGTCAGTCAGATATCCTACTCCTAGGCTATCGTCGCACGGCAGAGAGAAAGGAGTATTTTAATATTTTTCACGCACGAAATATGCCAATGGTCCGGAGAACTTAATTCGTAACTGAAGAGTAATGCATTAATAGCAGTTGGAGCCGCTGTTTTAAAAAAAACCTTTCTCGAGAGCTAAACTGGAATTCCCGGGAGAAAACTGTATGTTAAATCGTTTAAATCGTTTTTCAAATGTCTTAAACAGTGGCCTAATGGTTCAGAATTACCTTTAAATGCAAATGAATCCGTTTACATAAAGTTTGTTCATAAATATATCCGTTAAGTTTTGTCAAGGTCTGTTAAGGAAATATTTTATAAAGAATTACTAAAGATATATCGAAGATGGCTGACGTCTATATTTTTTTGTCAAGGAAGAAAATATTCATCAGATATTAAACAAAGAAAAAAAAAGCAGTAAAAAAGAGGAATTATTTTTTCTGGGTAAGATGAAATAAATCTGAAAGTTTTTCATATATGTGCACTGATGCTCCGCCTCCAATGACATTTGTAAGATTTGCCATTCATTCTTTTGTAGAAAATATATACGCCAAATCCAAACAGGAATAATTCCAAATAAATAAAGATCAAGTAAAATAAACAGCACCAAAGATAACAATATGCTCTTCAGAATGATCTTGAAACCAGTACGTCATGTGACCGGCATCAAAGAAAAATGGCGGGAAAAGTACATTCCCCGAAGCGATTTGCCTGTCAGTCACTTTTAAGGGTTTCAGGCAGCCATCTTATGTGTGTTGTGACAGGTAGCGCCCTCGGTAGTCTTGCTTTTCAATTGCTATTTTGATCTAAAAGTTTGTTGCATTTTTATTCAGTGGGGAGGTGGGTATTGTTCAAAGCCCTTCCCACTACTTTCAGGCAAATAGTACACTTTCGAGATTTTCAGTTCCCACGCTTCTTCATTTTTTTGTTTTTTTTTTGTTCTGTATATTTGTAATGCGTACTTCTCGGCAGTAGATCCTTACTTCTTCCTGCCTGTTTCTTGTCAATTCAAAGTCGAACTCGTTGAGTCTTTGAAAAGTGTTTTCGAATTCTGGGCTTTCCGCTCTTTCTCTTTATTCCTCCTCATCTACATTTTTGTTTGCTTTTTGACAGCCTTTTTTCCACTCGGGCCCTATATACTGGCAAGTTATTGCTGAAAATAAAGTAAGACCGCTTTGCGAGAACATGCCGACCGTTATTGTTTTCGCTTTTTGTGACTAAACAGAAGGCGGACTGCAAGAATCGTTACACAAAGAACGGAAAAGATGGCGGTAGAAGCCAAATAAAAACGCCAGATGGAACGGTGCGGCAAATATTAAATCAATGGTAAAAGAAAAAAAAACCCACACACACAATAGCGGAACTGTTAGACACGTCTTAGAATAAACGCAAACAATTGAAAAGACTTATAGTAACGAAACGTATCGAGAAATAAATATTCTTTTGCCACACTAACGCGTACAGACAGAAGATACATGCCGGATTTATATGTTATCAGGAGTAGAAATATAAAACAAGACTAAGCCTTTCCACGATATTAAAATCACAGTACAATCTTCTTCTACCTGCTGGATCCTTTCAAGACATGGGCAGTCATGACCCTCCATGACATCCATTCTCGCTTTAATCAAATTTTGATCATTTAATATCCCTCCTTTCTTTTTAATACTCTACGACCCATTCTCATAAATCATCATGCAGGTTATGTGACATATTCCTTCAGCATATGCACGATCATGTTTCTCCACGTCTTCCGTTGATTTTGACTAATTACCATCGTTCTATGTTATTTCGCCGCAGTAAGATTACAGTATAATCTTCTATGTGCTCTGCCCTTTCCAGATATGGTCTGTGTTATATTCCGTGCTAATAGTAATATATACTTGAAAAAACAAAGGGGATAAAATAAGTAAAGGTTTATTGTAAAAGACCAGTACAATAAGTATAAAGTTAACAGTTATGCACGAGGTCGTCGCAAGTCAATCCAGTAGTGAGTGCTACTACTGGAAAGTCGGCAGTCCTTGCGGAAGTAGTGAGTCGTACTCAACAGATTCTAGCTAGAAATATTTACCAGTCTCCCCACGAGGTAGGATGTTTAATATGGGGTAATACGAGCCCGTAGGCCCAACTAAAAATTGCTCGTAGACCCCGTATAAAACGGGACCGGGTAGCTGTTTCCCGAGACGAAACTCTGCCCTTAGACATAGCCTCGTCTGGGTATCCTCTCTGCCTGGAGACAGAGAGTTTAACCAGATGTGGCACAGGGCCGAGTTTAATGTGGAGTGTCCGAGCCCGTAGGCTCAGACAAAAATTCCCCATTAACCCCGTATAAAACGGGGTCGGGTAGCTGTTTCCCGAGACGAGACTCTGTCCTTTGACATAGCCTCGTCTTGGGATCCTCTCTGTCTGGAGGCAGAGAGTTCGACTGTCCAGCTAGTATATTTAGCCACACCCCATGAGGGTTACATGTAGCACAAGGCGAGGGTTTAACGTGGGTTTTCCGAGCCTGTAGGCTCGGCCCAAAAAATTCCCTATTCGAACGCGTATAAACGGGTTCAGGGTCAGTCTACCTCCTCGAGCGAGACTCTACCCTTCGGCGGAGCCTCGTCCGGGTTCCTCTCTGCTCATAGGCAGAGAGTTCGACTGTCTAGCTGGAACAGGTCGCAGCTGGTTTCTGTAGTCCGTTGACTTACATATACTTATAGTTAGTTACTACTTATAGTGTAGTCACTCATAGGGGGGAAGTTTATTCCATTACATCAGGCTATAATCGCCTTCCACCACATCCATTCTTGTGTTGCTTTAATCGATTTTAATTATTTAATATCCCTCTATTTTTTAATATTCTACCATCTATTCTGAGAATCATGAGGAAGGTTATATGAAATATCCCTGCAGGACTTTGGCGATCATGTCTCTCCTTTTCTTTTTCTTTTGACACTTTAACATCGTTCTTTGTAATTATCTTATCATCTATTCACTTAAAATTACTGAGTTAAATTACCCACCGATTAATCCTACATCCATTGCATTCAGTCCACCCTGTGAGTGATCAATTCTCTAAGGCCTGTTTTCTCATTATTTGTTCCGGGAATGTAAACTATCTGTTTTTGATTGTAAGTATTCGTGTGCATGTATTTCCTATTTCCCTTACCCTTTTCTGGTTACCCGTCCACCGCATTCGGCTATTTCTCCATCGATCGAAGTCTCTGACATTTGCGAGGAGATTATCCAGCATTCACTGCTCTATGTTAGATTTGATATCCCATGGCACTTCAGCACTCTTTATATTGTTCCTAATTCAATTTCCCTTTGTTTAATTTCTGAAAGACACTTTCGTTATTTTGATGCTTCTTTGGATTACTGTCACATTCGCAGTCGTTTATTATTGGACGACACTGACAGTTAAATGCCTGTGTTTAGTTGACTGTCAACGCCCCCGATACGTAGCTAACACCTCGCATTTTTCTCGTGTACAAATAACCATGTATCCTTTCGTCTTACAGTTAGTAGCCATTCCATTTTTTACGTCATATTTATTGTTATTATCACAACGTTTCGGTAGTTGTGCCTATACGACCTTCATCAGGTGACTTTCGATCCGGGTAACATCCATAGAATTTCGAATTGAATCCTCCATTTAATTTTCGGGGTATATTCTTGTCGCGTCGTTGACTATATCTAGGAAGACTTGTCTTGTTCTTAGTTCGAATTCCATTCCAATCCATTTAATTCACTTACGTGCTAATATCCTTGGGAAAGATATGAACCTTCTTCTTCAACCCCAAGTTATGGGTAAATAATAAGACAGGCTAGATTCTATAGCCTTGGATAGCAACACATCTACCGCAGAAAAATGGCAACTTACTGCGGGAAAATCTGCCTCGTCAGTCATTTATCGAAAATTCAGGATCGCCTAAGCTTGTATCACGTATGGCACATTACTGACAGTTAGTCCTCGCCCGTTTTCACTGAGTCTAAGTATTCAGGAGCCGACCCAGCGATTGAACTTTCTATTACTGAGTGACGAATTTTACTAAACAAACACTTAAATACACTCTTAGGTTTACCCGGATCGACAATAATCAGATGAAGTCCTGATGATGCATATTTTATTTGATCTTGAATTATTTGTATTATTCTGGTTTGGATTTGACGCATAGATCTTCTACAAAAAATTGACTAGGTAAATCTTACAAATGTCATTGGAGGCGGAGCGTAGCACACAAAGATGAAAAACAGTAAAATTCACATCAACTGTCCCAGAAAAAAAATGGCGCAGGTTTATTTTATTTTATTTTATTTTTTTGTTAAATATCACCTGATTATTTTCTTCTCTACACCTTGACCAAAAATATAGACATCATCCATCTTCGATATATCTTTGGGAATTCTTTGTAAAATATTGTCTTAACTATTTGAAAAACATAAAAACAAATTAACAGATTTATTAAATAAACTTCACGTAAAAGATTTGTTTGCATCTAAAGGTAATTCTGAATATTACGGTACAGGGTAAAACCTTTTAAATACGATTAAAATGTTTAGCATTTCCAGATAGTTTTGTGTCATTTTGGTAAATATATATGTTAAAATAAAATGTCAGTTTTATTCTCATTTTTGTATCACTTAGACGACAATTTATCCATCGCACCCTGTATATTAAATATTTCTATGAACATAGAAGCAAAGGTATGAACCACAGCTGACGGTGAATATAGCATCCACTAATATCAGACATAAATTTGAGGCTAAGATCACAGATTCATGGCTCTGACAAACTTACTACTACAGTCAAATGTGATAGAAATCTTTATTTCCGATTCAGCAATAACGACGTTGAAAAAAATGGTCAGATTCTTGTGGATCTCCAGAAAGTACTTAATTCATCGATTTTTAGGAAATTCAGATCAGGCTACAAGTGGAGTGTCACTGTCTGGGCTGAAGCTGTCCAATCTACTATTTACAGCTTTGTTAGAATTCAAATGCCTTTCCGTGGATTTGCGAATGATAGATTATTTTCAAACTTTTAGCCCGTTTTCGACAGACAAATCTTCCCAAGCCTATAGATGTATTATATCTATGTCCATAGCAAATGTTCAGAAGCGCTACCTTGCTTGATTCCGCTAGTTTAGATCTGCACAGCTAGAATTAACCTTATTCCTTTTGGTAACAAATAAGGCACATTAAGACGTCTTCTCGAGTAACAAACTGTCGAAAGGACTACTAAAATCTTAACCTAGACAATGCAAGGGTAAACTGATTGTGGAAAGGGCCAAAACAATCTTAAACTATCCAAGCCTTGGGTGATCTGTCATCTATCTTACATATCATAATAAAGTCCAACCCCTCCTCAACGTGGCAGCGCGGTGGCAACGTGGTAGTGCCAGAGCTATGCCGTCGGGAACTTCGGTTCCTGGTAGCGCCACCCAAGATGGATTGGTCTGGCACCCAGTGTGGTATTAGGGTCGCAACCCGGCTAAAGGGGCTCTGGGGAAAATACAGAAGGTGTCTATTCCGGTAGCCGGCAGCCTCGGGTCGCTCTGTCAATGCATTTGTGGAAAATCTGCAGCAAACAGGGCGTTTCTTTTCCCCGGGTATGACTTGGGACACTTACCTTAATCAAATCCCAATGAATCTTCCTTTATGAGCGATACAACTAACAAGAATACGAATAATGCTAGGGCGTTGACCAGGGTGAAAACCGATAAAAGCCAAGTCAAGTCAAATAATGTGCATTTACTTCTTCTTACATGTATACAACAACCGCATTCGATAGCCCTTTACCACGAGGGGTTCTTGGGACTTGTAATGGGTAAATGTTTAGTAAAAACAATCTGTACGAAAAAGAAGTCTCTTTTCTACATAGAAAAACACGAAACAGAAAAGATGTTTTGTTTAATAGTCAGCTGAGTTCATTCTAAGTAAGATAACCGCATAAATGGGTGAATATTTCATAGAAAAAGTAGGAAAAATATATTCCACAAGCAGCATGGCCCGGCATTTCCCGTGCTTGATTAAAAAAATCGTACGACTCATACAGCAATCGCTATCACTTGACTTAAAATATGTTTGCCTTTCCTTGCCTTTAAAGAAGTGCCCTGTGTCGTGCTGATGTTGCTACATGCCTTACTTCTTGCCTATCTCACACAGCGAATTTTTTCTAAGCTCTATACTAAACATTAAATCTGTTACGAAAAAAGAACTAAACAAAATGAACACAAAACGATCAGCTTTAAAAAAGGACTCGTAACTGGAAAAACAGAATGAAAAAAGAATGTTAACAACAAATACATTTTCACACCCAACCCACCTCTGCGGAATCAGAATCAACGTTGAGTTTAAGCAAGCGAATGAGTCAATTGGAGTAAAGTGCCATGCAGATTTAAATTTTTCCCACTTGTGACGAATGCAGCTATCGATTTTTTTGCATGCTAGCATGCTAGTTAACATTCGTGTCAGTCAGCTGTTGGTTCTCACGATGGCCAATAGTATCTTCCTGCCTATTCGTGGCAGCCAGCTATAGGCTCTCACTATGGTCAGTAGAAAATGGTCGCAAACTACATGAAAACTGCCGTAGAAGCATGAAAAAATCGATTATTTCCACTATCGATGGGATTTGGGAAATGCAAAGTCGGTCTTCGCCTTCCCGCTAACTTGTGCATGTAAATGTTGGTGCAAATCCGTCGAAAATTGCGGCCGTGCATTCGTTACACACAAACACATCCTCCCTTTTATAGATAGAGATTGGTTAGATCAAATTTTCGCAGTCTCACAACATTCAGCACTACACTTCTACATTAATCATAGGGTCATATCCTGAAAAACAAGATATACGCCATTTTGAAGGAGTTTCATTGGTGTGGGATTTGTGTTAAGAGAAAGAAAATTCTTTAATAGTTCAAATAACTCAAATCATAATGAGTTTATTTCAAAAATTAAAAAAATTATCTTTGTACATCCGAAGTATTGATCGGCCTAAAGTTTATACTGGAAAGATGAGTAACTAAAGGAATAACATTATTAGTGCTGAAAACACTTGTAATAAAAAAAAGTCAGACGCAGCTGAAAATTACAGGACACATTTTTGTTCACCTGAAAAAGGTCAAATAATGGATCGTTGTGCTAACAACAATGGCAGCCAATGAATGATTCTAAACTACGATTGCAACCATAATCGCTCTATTCAAAAATCCCAGAAGCTGTCACGAAAACGTGTTTCCTAAATTCTAAAGGTATGCATTATTTGAAAATTATATAAGTTCACAGGTAAACAAATAAGAAATTAGATGCAAAATATCGAGTTAAGATGCACAAAAGTCACTTCGCGCGAGTTTTCTTTAATTTTTTATTTTACTCATACGCGCACACGATTGGATGTAAAATATTGAAATTTGTATTTCGTAAACAATATAAATAATGATTTCGAAGGAAAAAAAAAAAGAACACTTCCATTAGTCTACTGTCGCCGCTGCCAACGGACCACCGCTAAAGTTAGATCAACATCGCGTTGATTTTATTTGCTTTATTCTGGAATTCTTTCATTCGTATTCCTTCCTCCATTCGGTATCGTTTATTTATTTTCGACATATTTCCGATGAGACGCCGGCGCGCTGGGCATTGTTTAGAAGTAAATGTATGCAAATATTTAAAAATAAAAAAAACGCTGCTCAATTTACGTTTAAAAGACGTTATATGCTCAGATTTGGACGCCACTAAAAAGAGCACTCAGAAGATATTGACGTCCGTCACGATATCTTTTTGCAATGATCTTAGCCGCGCATTGTTAAGATTACGAATTCGTTTTACGTCAATTTATCCTTCTCTCTTTTCTCTTTGCATTTATATAATGAGCTCCACCCACCTCTCCGCCGCCTACGTTGTTAATAGAAATAACGCATTGTCATCCGCAGACTGTTTCGCTGTTTCATATCTCATCGGTGTGAATAGACATCTGATTGCTTCAAGTCGGATCGAAACGCTACTGATTCGGCAACAGTCGGAGATTTTCCCCCTAAGCGCATGATTGAAATTTTTACGTATTTATTCTGTTAATAAACACGCCAATGACTGACAGTGCTCAGTCCAGTGAAGAGCTTTTGTAATATTAGTAGGAATAGTCATCACACTTATCTTCGAAAAGTGAATTTAAGTTTTTCGGGTGGTTATATACTGTCATCCACAGACAGATGTATTATTAAATATGTTTAAGGATCATGATTTTAACATTGCCACCACCACCAATACAAAAGTGATTAATTTTCTAGATGTAAAATTAGAAGTCGATAATGGATACCATAAACCAAACAGAAAAGAACTAAATGACCATATATACGTTTGTAAAGATTTAAACAACCATCACAAATTTCTAGATAATTTGCAAAATTCAGTACAAGTTTCATTATCCCCACCCAACTCCAGCAATACAGAAATAATTAATGTTAGAGATAAATATATTAAGGCTTTGGAACTTAGCAATCATAAGATAAACTTAGAATATTTGTATAACAAGGATGGTAAGACAAAATACAAACACCGTAAACGCAACCATCGTATGGTTTGATCCACTTTTTAACCGTAATGTCTAAACTAATGTCGGACAATTCTTCTTAAAATTAATCCATAAGCATTTTAAACATTCGCCTTAATTTAAAAAGTTTCTTAACAAAAATAATGTTCAAATCAGTTATAGATGCACAAGTAACATCGATAGATCTATATCGCAATAAAACGACATCATATTCAGCAAATATCTTTCCTTCAAATACAGCATAAAATTTTCCGATAATAAAAGCAATTGCCGAAAAAAAAGGACCTGTCCCTTAAACGGTCAATGTATGATCGAAAATGTTGTATATTGAGCGTGCATCTGTTGCGGTAACGATGTTCGTTTTTATTTTGGTTTTATTGACAATCATATGACTTTGACCAGTATCGATTCCAGAAACAGCACCGTTCTCTCTAATTATTTTGGTAATTGAAAGACTCCGGTAATACACCTTTACGATAACCTGATATATTTTAATATTAAAATATTTTTCAATATACACTCAGCGTCTTAAGATTGGTGTTACCATATGAACATAAAAGATGAGTAATTATTAATTTAATTTTAAATGTAACATTAGAACTAGATAATGGATACCATAAACCACACGCAAAAGAAATACATAGCCATAAACACGTTAGTAAAGATTCAAACCACCATCACAAATTTCTAGAAAATTTGCATAATTCAGTACAAGTTTGATTACCCCCCCCCAACTCCAGCAATACAGAAATATTTAATAATGTTAAAGATAAATATATTAAGGCTTTGGAACTTAGCAATAATAAAATAAACTTACAATATTTGGATAACAAGGAGGGTAAGACAGATACAAACACCATAAACGCAACCAACCTATGGTTTAATCTACATTTTAACCGTAATGTCTAAACTAATGTCGGACAATTTTTCTTAAAATTAATCCATAAGCATTTTAACAATGCACCAGCATTAAAGCAGATTTTTAACAAAAATAATATCAAAATCAATTATAGCTGCAATAGTAACATCGATAGATGTATATCAATACACAACATAATATTAAGTAAACATCTTTCCAACAAAGACAACGTAAATGTTTCCCAAAATAAATGCAATTGCCGAAAAAATACAATCTGTTCATTCAACGGTCAATGAATGACCGAGAATTTTGAATATTGAACGTGAATTCGTTCCTCTGGCGATGTTAAATTTTATTTCGGTTCTACTAAGGATCCTTGGAAGCTTTGCTGCTCTCGCTAATTATATCTGCAAATAAAACAAAAAATTCCAGCAACTCTCATTCAATTAAATGGAGTATAATGGCAAAGGCTAAACCGTTTAAAGGCAAGGGAGATAAATCCAAACTGTATTTAATTGAAAAATTAATTATCTTACAATATTTAAATAACTCAGGCTTACTAAATAAGAGAAAGTACCTGGCGGTCACCTATAGACATAAGAATAAATATCTACGAAAAGGCTTTGACCTAGATTAATTTTTATATACAATAGCGGTTTAGTTTTTAGTGTACGGTATTTACTTATTAACATGCTTATTTATTTGCTAATTATTACGTATTATAGGTTTTTAGTATATATTTTTGATTTATTACATTTTTTATTATATATTATTTTAATTTTTTATATATATCTTTTATATATTTTTGCATGGACTTTATCAGTTATTATATTTATTATACTTATTTTTATTTATTTATTTATGATTATATTTTGAGTAATGTTACTAATTATCAATTAAATTAGATTAAGTGAACTGCCTTCCATTATATATATAATTAATAATTCAATGAAATTAATAATTCATAGTAAATACTTACCTTTTATGTTCCTATAGTAATACCGGTTATTTTAGTTGCTAGAATTAATGTCATAATAATTTAAATAATTTAAAAATTTTCTTTTTTTTTTAAAGAAACTATATTCCAATAAATAGTAATTAACTACGCCAGCATTACGATAAACAGATTTATTTTCAAATTATAAGTCGGCACCTGAAGATTTGACATGAAACTCCGAGTCGCGTAAACGCTGGAGGATAATATGCATATTTATTAGGTTGGTGCAAAAATAATGTCGTTTTTTGACGTTCTAACATATGTGAGAAAACGACATTATTTTTGCCCCAACCTAATATTAATATATATCATCCGATGGAAGTACGTCAAATCTTCTTCTCCCATATAGATATATATATATATGGATCTAAATAACGCCTTTATCCACTTTGCCATGTGTCCTTGACCCAGTGACAGGACCCAAAGAGTGTGAGTTCAATACCCTGTTAAGACAGTGGAGAACTTTCAGAGTAAAAAATTAAGAGGAGATAACTGATAATTGACACCCATTAAACATGGCAAGTGGAACTAGAACAGTCTACCCTAGTGAGAGAAATAAAGGGTTCAGTTTGACATTCCAACCACCTGAAGAAGGCCGGAGCGTACAACGGCCGAAACGTTGTAATAAATATGGCAACAAAGATGAGGACAATAGTCCGAATAATGTAAATAATATATATATATATATATATATATATATATATATATATATATATATATATATATATATATATATATATATATATTGCTTGTATACTAACCCTTAACTTTTCAATTAGTAAATCCCTCACATAGGTTTCCCCAGTAACCATGACGGTAAGGCTCCTCTTCTCGATCTCTGTTTCTCCTCCATCCCCGAGTCTTGTCGTCCCACGCAGCTCTGCCGTCTTGGCAACTCTGATCATGCTGTAGTGTCTGTCAACATCTTCTACTCCACCCCAGCAAAGAACCTCCTACCAACAGAACATCTTTCTGTTATCAGCGAGCTAACTGGGACTCGTTCCGTGACTTCCTTCGCGATGTCCTCTGAAATGTATTCTTTAAGCTCCACGTAGAAGAATGCGCTTCCGAGGTCTCGTCATGGGTAAAAGCTGGAATCGAGGCTTTTATACCCGCAAAGAAATATAAGGTTAAATTACACTCATCCCCTCGGTTCTCTGCTGCTTGCTTAGCTGCCATTGCACAATGGACTCAGTTCTCTCGCCTGTAACGTAGTGACATGTCAGATGACAGCATACGTCTCTTTGTCTCAGCCTGTAATGAATGCAAGCGTGTCCTCAATGAATCAAAGTCACTATTTGCTGATAGAATGAAACAAGGTATTGCATCTCACAAATTCCTCTACAAAGACTATTGGCGTCTCTGCAAGAGTGTACTAAACAACAGCAAACTCACAATACATCCTTTATTCAACCAACTTGAGGTCCTGACTTCCTCAACTCATAAGGCCGAGTGTTTTGCTCGGAAATTCTCATCTAATTCAACGCTCGACTCATCCCGTGTACCCACGCCTTATTTCCCCCATATAACTGAGGCTCTGTTGAGCGAGTAGCTCATAACCCCATCGTTGTTATTGGGCATCAACTCTAAATTAGACTCCCATAATGCTAGCAGTGAGGACGGGATACCAGCTATTGTCCTGAAGAAATGTGCTCCTGAACTGGCACCTGTCCACTCAAAACTATACAACTATTGGCTCAACGACTCCTGCTTTCCACCCTGTTGAAAGTCTTCATATGTTGTACCTGTCTTTAATAACTTTGTTGAACCTTCTAACCCATCTAACCACCGTACTATCAGTCTCCATCCACTCCTCGGCAAAATCAACGCCGAATTCGTTAAGCATCTTACATTCCATGATCTACTCTCTGCCAAGCAATATGGTTTTCGCCTTGCCCGATCTACTGATGACGTGCTCACGGCCATAACTGAATTTGTCTACCAAGCACTTCACAATAACTGAAAAGCTCATGCCGTTGATCTAGGTATCTCTAAAGCGTTTGGCATGCCGGCCTCATTCGTAAACTGCAGGAATACGGTATTTCAGTTCTATTATTTGATTTAATACAATCATTCCTGTCAAATCGTGTAATGAAGGTTGTCCTTAACGGATTATCCTACAGTTCCTATCTCATGAACGCAGGTGTTCCCCAATGCTTGGTCCTGAACTCTTATCTTCATGAACGATCTTCCTGATGCCATCAGTTCCTAAGCAGGCGTCTATGAAGACGACACCAATATTTACTCCTGCCTAAATAGCAAATCTGGTATCGCTGACTAAACTAAACTGGCCGTTGATCTCGAAAAGGACCCCCAATCGGTTGTTGACTGCGGCAAGAAATGACTGGTTAATTTTAATGCCGCAAAAACAAAACTGCTCTCCGTTACTCGCCACAGGGAGTCCTCCCTGCCTCACATTCGAATATCTGATGCTCAACTATACGAGAGCACCTCTTTGCGACTGCTTGATTTCACACTGTTCGTTGACCGAGATGGAACAATTACATTGAATCAAATTGGTTCTTTATGTCACACCAGAATGTTTTTCTCGCCTGAGTCCAACCTTCAAATCGATAAATCAGCCATTCGCCCTTGCATGGAATATTGCTGTCATAAATGGTCTGGAACCCCCGCTGTTCTTAAGGTCCTCGACAAAATCCAGAGACGGATATGCAATATGGTTGGCCCTGATCTGGCATCTTGTTTATAGTCGCTCCCTCACAGACGTACCGTCGTCTCCCACTGTCTTTTCTACAAATATTTTCACGTAACTGCTACGACAAGATATTTTCGCAAGTTCGCAAACGGCATTAATTTAAGCATGTTACTAGGTCGGCATCTCATCCCCCCTTCCACTCTCGAAACGGTTAAAGGTAGCCGTCTCTTCTACTCCAATAGTTTAATGTCTCGCACTTCTCCTCTGTGGAATTCCTTTCCTCTTATTGCTTCCCTGATAGCTATAATCTTCAATTATTCAAATGCAATGACAATCGACATCTCTAGATGCCATGATCTTGTTCCACGTCCTTCTCTTCACCCTTTCCTCTCTCACGCCTCTTTACGCTTGCTCCCACTCTCTGTAACCCCTTGCGCGCTAGTGACACTTCCGCCTTGCTTGGGGTATAAAGCTTATATATATATATATATATATATATATATATATATATATATAAAATGAAAAATTATATATATATATATATATAGACGATTGCGCCTAGCATGAAACGACCTGTCGCCTCTGAGTGTTGACTTCCATGTTCACTTTTATATTTATATTTCCATACGCTCTATCTCTGATATTGAGCACTTTATTCCATAAATATAGGACACCTTAAAACTCTCTCTCTATCTCTATCTCTCTCTCTCTCTATATATATATATATCTATATCTATATATATATATATATATATATATATATATATATATATATATATATAAAATGAAAAATTATATATATATATATATAGACGATTGCGCCTAGCATGAAACGACCTGTCGCCTCTGAGTGTTGACTTCCATGTTCACTTTTATATTTATATTTCCATACGCTCTATCTCTGATATTGAGCACTTTATTCCATAAATATAGGACACCTTAAAACTCTCTCTCTATCTCTATCTCTCTCTCTCTCTATATATATATATATATATCTATATATATATATATATATAAGTATGTATATAAGCTATTTACTTAACCATCTCGCCTTTTACGCATGCTTCCAGCCCATCAAGTGTAGCATGCTATTTATTGATTAAATAATGTTTGCAAAACAGTATTTTTATATATTGTACTGTTTTTTCAGTCGATTTTCCTCATGCAATTTTGAAAAGAGGAATAATCGTTTGTTTTACATACTTTGCCATTTGATTTAGGACCAGGCAGATAGTGATATTTAACACTTCTTTGCTGCCACAATAACTAAAATATTCATAACGTGACAAAGACGTATATTTTATAATTTCTCTCTTGAAATGTGACAGAGATTAGTTAGATAAAATTCTCAACTTACCCTTATCAGACCTTTATCTAAATCACCATGGATCGTAAAAAATCATGATTAACAATTCAATGGCACTTGCCGATCATTTTGAAATTCCCAGCGTTGTTTTATCTTCTGCAATTTCTGAAGTTATCAATCACTTATCTTTATCCTTCAAATAAGTTGTACGCGATATTTTAAAACCTCAGTTGTTATTAATTTCAGGGTCCGAGATTAAGGACATTTCATCTGCGCAGAACGAATCGGTTTTCATCCTAAGCACGCAGATAAATGCTGCCGTAATGTAGTAAATTAATCTTTGGATTCTTACAAGTATTTTATGTAACGATAAAATAATAAGTAGCTAATAAAATTATACACTGTATATAGCTATACTAATAAAGGTAGAACATATATATATATATATATATATATATATATATATATATATATATATATATATATATATATATATATATATATATATATATATATATATATATAAAATTAAACATATTTTATTAAATATAACAGACAATGAATGTCTATTACGTCTGACCATGAGCCGTTCTAATGTTCGATAAGTAACAAACATTATACAACAGTTGGATAATTTTTTTATTAAGTTGTTCCTAAGCTTTCGGCTCGGATGACCATCCTCAGAGTGATTATACAGACATGCAACAAAGATATCCATCGTCAAAGCTGATATTGTGTTATTTCGACATAGAAGATTGCTATGCAACATTAACAGAATAGCGGAATAGCAGCCGCGGATTGTAAGTTCAAGACGCGGTTGTATGACGTCATATCGCGCGATAGACCGAAGTATTAAAACAGAACCAATGTCTAGATGCAAGGTAATGTATTGTGACTGGTTTGACATGTAATTTTGTTGAGTGTGGGTTGCTGAGATTTAATGTTTTGCTTAGTTACATTATGTGCGCTGTATATTGGGCATATATTTGCATTTTAAATGGTGATATTTTAGAAGGTATACATTTCCAGTTATCGATAGTTAAATAAAGTAATACAAGTCTGTTTTCATGCCTGCATTTTGAGATAAGTTCTGCTAGTTTCTCTAGTAATATGTGTTGGCCTGGGAATGCGAATCAAGCTATTTTCTCTT
This sequence comes from Acanthosepion esculentum, assembly GCA_964036315.1. Taxonomy (NCBI): domain Eukaryota; kingdom Metazoa; phylum Mollusca; class Cephalopoda; order Sepiida; family Sepiidae; genus Acanthosepion; species Acanthosepion esculentum. Next base: position 100,062,502 of record OZ038482.1, on the reverse strand, counting down.
CCACACAGAATGTAGAATGTATTGGGTTGATTGTTGTAAGCTGAAGCTGTTTTCCTTATTTTGCATATTTTTGCCAATAATTTAACTTTTGACCAGCATTTATAAATAGTCACTCCAGCACACAACACATATGGCCCGAAGATTCCGTTCACGCATGAAGCACTCACTACTCGGCGCTGACTTCAATGTCAACGCGCGTGCGCACACACACACATATCATCTTTATATATATATATATATATATATATATATATATATATAGTCAAAACCTAATGAGCCAGACAAACCTACCAAGCTTTCACTTAGGCAGATCATCAGGGTCAGCTGGCTGAAGTGGCAAAAGAAAACGGCGTATATATAGGCGAAATCCAAGATTGTCCTGGTCGTCGCCTATATATACGCCGTTTTCTTTTGCCACTTTAGCCAGCTGACTCTGATGATCTGCCTAAGTGAAACCTTGGTAGGTTTGTCTGGCTCATTAGGTTTTGACTAGGTCTTCTCTACGTTTGTATCGAGCTCTTTAGTTAGTTAGTTGTTTACTCGTATTGGTTTTTTTTTCTTTGGCTCTTGAACCTGTATCTGTGCGATTATTTTCCACAGACTTTCATGTTCCTGGCTCTTTCTTTTTTAAAACCTTCTTTTCCATTCGAGATTGATCTGGCTATTGTTAAATCAAGAATTCGAAGATTTTTCGACACGTGTATAGTCACCTATATATATATATATATATATATATATATATATATATATATATATATATATATATATAGTAAATGTAATAACTCCGTTGGTATATAATCCGAGTGGATCTTAGTAATATAAAATATTGAAACTGATCTATAAAAAGAGCTCAAATTATTATAACAGGGCAAATATTTAGTCCATAATACAATTCAAAATTACCTCATAAGTAGAATAGGCTTATTTCAACCGACGAAAATTCATCAGTCTTATTCAACCCCGGTATAGACTGAGTTCGTGTCAGAATTAGAAATTTAATTGTGACAACTGTTACAAAATAAAGCAAAACAAAACAAATGTCGACAAACTAATAGATAAATTATCCATTTCAATGTTTCAGTCAGACGAAAGGCGCGAAGCAGTTGTCAGGGGAAGGTGGAAGGTATTAGTCTTAAAGAGAAGAGGATTTATAAAATTAAATCCGGAGATTAACCATATGAAATTAAATTAGGGTTATATGAAGAATGAAATGTTAACTTGAAACTAAAAGAGGAACAAAAGGCTTTTAAAAAAATGAAATTATATAGATAAGTTAAGTCTAAAAATTAAAAAAAAATCCTACTTAAAAGTACTTTTCCAAGCACAAGTTATATTTAAAAATAAGATATATTCAAATAAATTAAAAATGAGTCATATTTAGATAATTTACATAAAAATTAAGTAAGATAATATATATACAAATTATATTTAATATAAAATCAATAGGTTATATTAAAAAATAAAAAATATCTAGAAAGAAATATATAATAATATAAATAGCCGAGAAAAATAACAGCACTCGTGCCTGACGATTGCATCTAGCATGAAACAGACTGTCGCCTCTAAGTGTTGACTTCTATGTTCACTTTTATATTTACACACGCTCTATCTCTGATATTGATCACTTTATCCCATAAATATAGCACACTTTAAGACTATATTTCTTCATATATATATATATATATATATATATATATATATATATATGTAAGCAAATGTGTGGATGTAGATCCGACGGTATGATGAAAATAAAAGAGGAACAAAAAGTTTTTAAAAAAATGAATATATATATATGGGAAATTGTATGACAAAGTGGAAGAAGCTCAATGGTTACGAGTTTCGTCCTTCATTAGACTAAATTTGTTGGTACGACTATACATGCACATGATAGAGGCATATTTTCTAACTTTAAATAGCATGAAAAGGGTAGAAAACCCGTAAAAAACAAATCTATCACTCTGAGTAGATTATGAGATATATATAAATAGATAAATCTCAATAAATTACATATATTGACTGCGAAATAGCGGGAAGGCATTATTTGCGAATAACCAATGTTATTCGACACAAGAATATCCACAATATGGACAAACTATCCAAAGAAAGAACTGAGTAGCACCCGAAACTAGTGGGGTATGTTATGCTCTTTGATGTATAGCTTTTACGCAAGTTAACCGAAAAGCTACTTAAACATAATCGAACTGTTTAATATTTGACTCATATTACGACGGGCGATAAAGACATGCATACTTTGCAACAACATATTCTATAAACGTCGGATAAATTATTCCATTTTATAATGGGCGTTGCTAATTTATGATAGCAATGATTTTAATCTTCACAGACAAATGTAGCCAAAGGTTTAAAACAATTTTTAAAATCGAATAATCTATTTATGATACATTGCCATCGGATTGAACGCTATTCAAGTCTCTCCCCCCCCCCCACACACACACTATCTCCGGACACACAGGCATACTCATCATTTTGAAAATATACATATTTCAAGTCAAACTTCTGATGCACTTTGCTCTTTTGAGTGCAGCTTTCTCTATTGAGTGAAAAAAAAATGTCATCTCTTTGGGTTCGCCCAGTACATCATTTTTTTTCTCTTAGAACAAATATTCCTTATTAATATTAAATTCGATTCCGACTATTTAAAATTTCATGCTGTACATCTCATATTGCAAAAAAAAACAAAAAACAAACTGACTAAAAACAAAACAAAAACACAATCAGTTGTCAAATATCATCAATATTATTTTGTGCATTAGTATTTTTTTAGGGCAATTCACCCCAAACAAGGCGGGCGTGCCACTAGCACGCAAGGGGTTACAGAGGATTGAGAACAAGAGTAAAGAGGCGTGTTTGGGGAAAGCATACAGAGAAAGACGGGGATCAAGCTCAGGTTGTCAGATGTCGATTGACATTACACTTGAATATTTAAATAATATAGTCATCAGGGAAGCAAGAAAGGGGAAAGGAGTTTTCACAGATGGGAAGTGCGTGAGAAGAAGCTGTTTGTGAAGAAGAGACGTTTACATTTAGCCGTTTTGACAGGGAAATGTTGGGATCGAGATGCCTGTTTGGTATCACGTTTAATTTCATGAAGTCCGGGAACCAGCGAAAGCAGCTCGTCGGAACAGATGCCGTGAAAATATTCGTAGAGGAGACAGAGGGATGCCACAACACGTTTGTTGGATAGCGATTGAAGACTATATGCCAGATCAGGACCTATCATCTTGCATATTTGTCTCCGGATTTTGTCAAGGACCTCGCGTCGTACAGCGGGAGCATCAGACCATATATGACAGCCATATTCCATGCTTGGTTCATTTATAGATTTGAAGGATCGACTCAGACGAGAAAAACTTTCTGGCATGACACAGAGAGACAACTTTCCTTGCGGTAGATGAAGCTATTGATTCAATGTTTTTATTCAACCTCATGACAGTGGACAGCGTGAGACCAAACAGGCGTAACTATGCGCACTCTAGGGAATCAGTCATTCTGATGGGAGCCAAGAAGGGATCTCTGTGGTGGGTAAAGGAGACCAGTTTCGTTTTGGAGGTGTTTTTTACAAGCCATTTCCTGCCACAGTCAACCACAGATTGGAGGTCATTTTCGAGATCAGCAGCCAGGTTTTTGTCAACAACACTAGATGCACTATTGAGGCAGGAGTAAATAGTGGTGTCGTCCGCGTAGATGACAAAGGGAAGTTCATTGATGAAGATCAGGAACAGTGTAGAGCCCAAGATAGAGCCTGGGGGGACACCAGCATTCATGATAAAGGAGCTGGTGGAGAAACCGTTTCGGACGACCTTCATTTTACGGTTTGACAGCAATGATTGTATGGAATGAATGGTATGAATTATTATGAATAATTAAGTTAGTCTAATTATTTCTAACAACTTTTTACTGTAATTATATTTTCTGTTTTTTTTTTGTTAACTATTTATTAACTGCAGTTGTATTTGGTCGCCTGAAATTTATTGTATGATTCCATTTTTTTATTTATTTCAAAACCCAATAAATGTCTATTTTATTATTTTCTTGGGAAAATGTAGCTTATTTTGTTGTTATTGTTGTTGTTCTTCATCTTTATATTCTTCGTCTGTTATGGTTCTTCTTCTTGTTCCTCTTGTTCTTTTTCTTGTTCTTTTTCTTATTCTTCTTGTTCTTGTTTCTTCTTGTTCTTCTTTTTCTTGTTTCTTCTTGTTCTTTTTCTTGTTCTTTTTCTTATTCTTCTTGTTCTTGTTCTTCTTTTTCTTGTTCTTCCTGATCTTGTTCTTCTTTTTCTTGTTTCTTCTTGTTCTTGTTCTTGTTCTTCTTCCTTGTCACTTTTCTAATATTTTTACATTTTAACATCTACAGTTTTCCTTCGAAACCCGGTGGGCCAAATAGTCAATGGTTTGTTTTCTAAAAATGGACCAAACTCATATATAATCTTTTGCGCTAGAACAAAATAGAAGATATTTATAATGACCGGGAAACGCCGGTTTAAATCAAATATCGCTGGAAGCTAACAATTTCGTATAAAAGTTGCAAGTGCGGAAAGTTATGAGAAGAGAATGAAAACAAAATTTAGAAAAAAATATAAATAAATACAAAACGGAAGCTATTACAACTTTCGAGCCAGAAATCCATTGACTCAAGGAGCGAAAACGAGGCGGCAAGAACGAAAGTATAGCAATTAAATAAACATTGTAGTGAGAAGTTTGGAAAAAAAGAAAAACGCTCAGAGAAATACAAATAAACTCATCCTGTTTCGACATAAGAAATCACAAGCACACAAAACCCCACAAAATAACGTTACATAGCTGCATCAATATCAATGAATTTTCTACGTAGATATTACATACATAATTCTTCAATTATAGTTAGCTTCATCATCAGTGAACCTTCTAAAGACTACATATTTGTTATAGAAAAAAGTACTTAATCAAAAGATTCCTTGGCGTTTGATTTGTTTTTATTACACATTTCTTCGTAGAAAATAAATATTATGGGAATTTGCATAATTGTCTACAATCTCCATGAATTATATCGCATGTGAAAACTGTTTAATCTTCTTTAAAGGATTAAATACTAGCACCCGTCACGTGCAAAGACTTTAAGCGAAGCAGGTCTTTATATTTACATAGTATTTGTTCGTTGACAAATCCTGGCCGTTCGGCGGATTATTGAGGGCGTCAGGGGAAAAAATAACAATCGACAGACCGTCTCCCTTTTTGTAGATTTCTCTAAGGCCTATGATTCTGTACATAGGGGAAAGATCTTTCTTGCAGATGGCAACCCCGCCAAGACAGTAGCTGCCGTAATGATGCTGTACAGAAATACCAAATTTTTGGTTAGCTCCCGAAAGAAAGGCACTAGCGTATTCGACAGCAAAGCAGAAGAACATCAGGTTGACACCATTGGACTTTTTTCTTTTTGTAATAAGAAATTACTACGCATTGAGAACATCAATCGACATGCAACAGCATCTAAGTTTTATTTACAACCAAGTATATCAAGTTGGTAAGCTGCGAAAACGTTGACAGATATTGACTATGAAGAAGACCTAGCTAACAATGAAAATACTATTATCAATGCCACAGCTCTCCTAAATCGTCTAGAAAATGCTGCAAGTGAATTTATCAGCTTCAACCAGCAACATTCAATGCAAACTGTTTCAGGATAATCAATAAAATATGTTGAATCTTTTACATAGCTAGGATGCAAAATACGTTCTACTGAAAAGGATAGGAAAATTCGCATAGCTAAAGACTGGGCAGCCTTGAATAAAATGGATGTAATACGGATATCTGATCTACCAGACAACTTCAAACGGAGATACTTTCGAGCCACTGTAGAGTCGAATTTAATGTATTGTTCTACTGCTTTGACATTAACTAAAAAGCTCGTGTTTAAGCTTGATGAAACTTACTCTCGGCTGCTGAGAGGTAGACTTAACATCTGATGGAGACACGATCCAACCAAATTACAGCTCTATGGGCCATCCCCGATATTTCTAAAATCTTAGGTCAACGCAGAATGCTTTTTTGCATGACGCTTCTGGCAAGCAAAACAAGAACTAGTGTTTCTACTGATCTGGACACCTAGCTATGACGCAAGACGGGTTGGTTGCCAAGCAATCACCTACATTCAGTAACTTCGTCTATGAATATCTACATTGAGCAACTATATTATGACATTGAATGCTACCCTAAAGTTTTCGATATTGATGCAGGATCGTGATGGTTGGCGTGATCAGCTCATGAAAGTCTGAGCTGGCTTGATCTAAAAATTATCGCAACTAAATGATGATAGAGATGTAAAGATTGCACTGGCAAATCCATACTTCTATAAGGATGTCATGTATGGCAAACAACATTTTCAGAAATACCTAAAATGTCAACTATACACAAACACTTTCTCTGATCAATGATTAAAAATGGCTTCCAGAATATGAACCGACAGAGGGCGGGCTTTTTCGAACTCGTGGACTGGCGCTAGTGAATTACCAATAAAGTACTTTGCAAAATAACAAAAACCCATCAAAGTAGAGCCAAATAAAATGGACAGCCTTTCCTTTTATTTTAATCGGTATCACCCCGAAGCCACTAAGGAACATCGTGTTTCAGTGCGTGGAAGAATTGGGAACAGAAACTTTAATAATGAGCGGGAAGAGGAAAAAAGTAATCAGAAAGATAGTAGATGGCGATTGATATTGCATTTAAATTTCTGCCGATTAAAGTTGCCAGGAAGAAGTACCACAAGGCAGTTGTGCGAGAAAAGAAATTGTAAAATAGGATTTACATCTAACCAGCTCAGCTGTAAATTGATAAGATCTCAAAGTAGTGCGCTTAAATTCAATAATGTATAGACACCATAGCGAAGAGCTCATCCGAACAATTACCATGAAATTATTTATTGAAAGGCACAGAGAGGTAACTTTAGGCGGTGGGGAAATGACTGAAGCCGAGCTGTCAGATTAGGAAAATTAATATTGTTGATTCTTATTCGGATTTAATCAAGAAGTTCAAAGTAAATAGCAGGGACACCGGACGATATGTGGGAGTAAGATTCTAAACACGGGCAAATGGTAGACATATAGATATGCAAGGTATATTCTGGAAAGGAAGATTGTCTCGCACGATACAGTGAGCCAACTTACTTAGCAGGTGACCAAGCAAGGCATTCAGTATAGTTAATTCACTCGTGAAAATAGAGTGTAGTAGAGAAAATAATGACAAAACCAAGAAGTTGATATTCCACACAAATTCAAACGAAAGATTAGGAAGGAAACCCCCATCAATACGAGAAAGCGCGATAAAAGTCAGTGGACATGAAAAACTTATATTCCTGAAAAAAAAAAATGTGTTAATATAAAGAAATTTTATATTTGGACGGACCGAAGCACTGGCTGTCCGAGGGTTTACATATAAGTGAATGACGAATAGTGATTAATAAGTATAGTTCAGTTGTGGCACAGGGTCGCATTTGTGGAGCCCTTGTGGAGTATCGAAGTTGCAACTCTGTGAAATTGATCTCACGAGACTAACTTGCTGAACATTACGACACATCGAAGTGTGCATGGTTTACTATGTATAGATTAGATTTGTAAAAAAAGCCTCAAGTACGGAGCACTGAATGTGGATTGAAATCACTTCCAAGATGTAATTTATTTGTGAGACAAGATTGCTACCAATTGTGGCACGTCAAAGTGCATAAGGGAACCGTGAATTTACAATTACCATTAGAAATGACGATAACAAAATATATTTTAATCCTGGCATGATGGCTTGGGAATAAAGAAAAGCGTAGCTCGAGAAGAACTACCTGCTTCATCAATGAATAACGTGGAGCGAACTTCTGAAAATTTGAGAAAATAAATAAAATTCTCAACTAGTAGTGGGCATTAATAATATATCAATTGTTTTACAAAATAGAATTCCATTTATATCAGATTAAAAGGTGGAGGAAAAAATGTTAAAGCGATTAATCAATTCCACTGATACTCTAAGAGTATAAAAAAGTAGTAGAAACGAGATGTAGACAATTGAAACAAAATAGAAGAATAGAAGAGAAACGTAAGGATATAAAGGAAAGAGGAGAATAGAAAAGAAATTGTAGAAAATAAGAGGGGAGTAGAAAAGAAAAATAATTGAAGAAATCAAAGAGGAAAAGAGGAAAGAAAAATAAAGGGGAAAAGGGAAAAGAAAAATTAGGGAAAAAATAAAAAGAGAAAGGAAAATTAATGGTAGAAAATCAAGTGGAAAAGAAAAAAGAAAAATAATGGAAATATAAATTAAGAGAAAAAAGGGAACGAAATATAATGATAGTAAATAAAGAAGAAAGGGGAAAGAAAAATAATTGTAGAAAGTCAAGAGGAAAAGCGAAAAGAAATATAAGGGAAAAAATAAAGAGAAAAAGGGAAAAAGGAAAATTTATGGTAGAAATTAAAGTGGAAAAGGAAAAAAGAAAAAATGACGAAAATAAAAAGTTAAGAGGAAAAGAGAAACGAAATATAATGGTAGAAAATAAAGAGGAAAAGAGTAAAGGAAAATAACGGTATACAATAAAAAGGAAAAGGGAAAAGACTAATAATGGTAGAAAATAAAGAGGAAAAGAGAAAAGGAAAATAATGGTATACAATAAAAAGGAAAAGGGAAAAGAATAATAATGGTAGAAAATAAAGAGGAAAAGAGAAAAGGAAAATAATGGTATACAATAAAAAGGAAAAGGGAAAAGAATAATAATGGTAGAAAATAAAGAGGAAAAGAGAAAAGGAAAATAATAAAAGAAAATAAAGCGGAAAAGAGAAAAGGAAAATAATGGTAGAAAATAAAGAAGAAAAGGGAAAACAAATTAATCGACGAAAGAAAAGGGGAGAATAGAAAAGAATTAATTGTCGGAGGCAAATAGTAGAATACAAAAGAAAATAATGGTAGAAAATAAAAAAAATATGTAGAAATGAAATATAATTGTGGAAACAAAGAGTGGAATAGAAAAGATACATAATGCGAGAAAAGAAAGAGGAGAATAGGAATGAAAAATAATGGTAGAAAGTAGAGAGGAAAATAGAAAAAAAAGGAAATTGAGATGAAAGTAAGCAGACTTTTGTATAAATTGCTAATAACTAAGAAATGTGATTCAACAAATCGAGACTGTAATTACGAGAAACAGATAAATTGACAAAAGAATATGTGAGATAGATTAATATAATAGCTACGAAATTGTTATCTAGGTGAAGATAAATGATCATGAAGAACAGAATAAAATAAGGTTGATTGGTAGATTTAGCGTTTATCAACCCTTTCCAGGTTGTTTATTGCCAGAAAATAATTTAAGTTTGCAACAATTTTTTTTTAGTTAATAATGATTTAATGATAGAAGTTTTACTAATTTGCCCATAGATGAGGGAAGAAGAGGTGGATTCATGCCTTCCCAAAAGGTATTTTCATGTAAGCGTAAAGAATTCGACTATCCATTATACGACTCGCACAACAAACTTACGAGAGCTGATATTCTAAAAAAAGTTATCCATGTAGGTACAGCCCAGGCTCGACGTGGCTTAACTTCAGTAATAGTACGAGAACTTGTATTTCAACTCTATATGACCCTAAGTCTCTTAGTCATTGAGATAGAGAGATAGAGAGAGAGATAGAGAGAGAGAGAGTGGTAGTAGAAAAGCACAATGATCTACATGAATGACAGTCAGTGTGAGAAAATGGTGACAGAGGTAGAGAGTTATCTGAAATAAAGAGTAAATGAGATGTATATTAAGAACATCACATAGAGATCAGAAAATGAAAATGAGAAAGATACAATTATGATGAAAGCAAGAGAAATATATATATATATATATATATATATATATATATATATATATATATATATAGCGAGAGAGAGAGACGGAGAGAAAGCAGTTATCGCAGGGAGAGTTATATCACTAATGACAAGTTGAAAATGAAAGAGATAGCAAGTGCTAGATGAAAGACCGATTGAACCTGAGAAAATACAAAAATAAAAAGAGACTATAAGAACTATGAGTGAGAGGAAAGAAAAAAAGAAAGAAAGAAAGAAAGAAAAAGGAATTAGTGAAGCATATGAAAGTGTGGTAAAGGGAAAGGAAGAAGGAGAGAGAATGAGAGAAAAAGTGAAGGCTATATGAGTAATGAAAAAGAGAAAAAGAGCGAGATAAACAGTGAGAGAGAATAAGCTGAGAGAAATAGAAAAGGAGGGAATTGATGTAGCGAACAAGAGAGAGGGAGCGCTAAACAATTTTAATAAAGGGAAATACACACAGAGATTGAGACAAATGAGAAAGAAACGTGGTATTAACTTACAAGGCTTTGTTGTATGAAATTAAAAAATAAGCAAATAGAGATAGAAGCA
>OZ038482.1:100027119-100047119 GCA_964036315.1 Acanthosepion esculentum | reverse complement strand
AGATCAACACAAATCTCTATCTATAAAAGGCAGGATGTGTGTGTGTGTGTGTGTGTGTGTGTGTGTGTGTGTGTGTGTGTGTGTGTGTGTGTGTGTGTGTGTGTGACAAATGCACGGCCGCAATTTTCGACGGATTTGAAACAAAATTTACATGCACATGCTCCAAGTTACTATCCAAGCCAAGACTGACTTTGCATTTCCCAACTCACATCGATAGTGGAAATAATCGATTTTTTGTCATGCTTCTACGGCAGTTTTCATGTAGTTTGCGGCCATTTTCTACTGGCCAGCATGAGAGCCAACAGCTGACTGACAAAAAAAATCAATAGCTGCATTCGTCACAAGTGGGAAAAATTTAAATCTGCATGGCGCTTTACTCCAATTGGCTCATTTGCTTGCTTAAACTCAACGTTGATTCTGATTCCGCAGAACTGGATTAGATGTGAAAAAGTATTTGTTGTTAACATTCTTTTTTCATTCGGTTTTTCCAGTTACAAGTCCTTTTTTAAAGCTGATCATTTTCTGTTCATTTTGTTTAGTTCTTTTTTCGTAACAGATTTAATGTTTAGTATAGAGTTTAGAAAAAATTCGCAGTGTCCAGAAGTAAGGCATGTAGCAACATCGGCACAGCAAAGGGCATTCCTTTAAAGGCAAGGAAGGTCAAAAATATTTTAAGTCAAGTGATAGCCATTGCTGTATGAGTCGTACGATTTTTGAATCAAACACGGGCAACGCCGGGCCATGCTGCTAGTGAATAAATAAATGATCAGAACTTATCTCAAAATTCAGCCATGGAAACAAATTGTTCCCTAGTTTGGTAAAAGTCGAAACGTAAAAATGAGAAAAATGGAAATATATGTATTTTATACAACGCAAGTAAAGTAATATAATTAAAAATACATACCTGAAGCAAAACAAACCAAATATAAACGTTCAAACTAAACAAATTAATAATTAAATTAGAGAAAGCTATAACATTATTGTGCTACGAGGGATGTAAGTTAAATTTTGGCGGCGCCTTGATGCGAATTTATTAATTAAAACGCAAACAGTTATATTGATAAAAAATGGGGTAACAAACAGATCCGCCAACATTTTGGGGGTTTAATTAATTAAACGAAGCCCTATTAATTTATTGTATTTAATTAAACATTGGCTTAATTATCTAAGTCTTTAATTTGGTATAATCTATCTTCATAATGGTATTACCGCGTATTATCGAAAAACAAACCCTAAAACACATTTTAAAGAATTTAAAGTTCTATGCAGTCCTTAAATTTCGGTTCTATTTGAAAGCGTAAAGTTAATCTGAATTAAAAGAAAATTTAATTTCCGTATATAAATAAACATTTTAGGCAATTTTAAAACATTTCTATTATTTTTTCGTCACTCATTTACTCATATAGAATTATATACGAAAATATAAACACAAAAATTAAAATTCTCTTTAGAATTCAATAATTATCCTAACGATGCGTTTTTATGAGTAAATTTAAGACTTAATTAACGGGATTCTGTTTAAATGAAGCTTACCTTTTGCTTAAAACAATAAAAAATACGTTCTATTTACACACGCTAGCCTGTTAGGTCAAAGTATAAACAATGTAATTCTGGCTTTGTGCGAAGACACAAGACCTGACCAAACGTGAGATATGAAATTAAATTAATATCATAATACTCTTCCGATGCTAGTAGTTAATCAAAGTATCAGAATTATATCTTTTTTGTGCATCCATACCAAAAATAATCTAACAACTGCTAAAAGGAAAAATAAAAATAGAATTCTTTTAAGAAAATTTTGCACTCGAAAATGACATAAAAATCTTATTTATTTTTATTCTTCAATAATGTCTTTATTTGATAAAAGAATCCCTTGTTACAAACAGCGAAGCGATGAAATTATGATAAAATCAGAAATTGACGTTAATCCTTTTTTTTTTATAAAGAATTGTATTTAAAGGTTTTATATGATTCTATATTTAAATGTAATTGTAAATTTTTATTATTTTTTTAAAACTTGTAGTTACATATTTTAATTCATAATTGATTCGTTTAAAAATCTGGTTGATTCATAGTTAAATTTATTCGAATTTAATTTACCAGTGAGTGCCGTATTGCCTTTGTTCTGTTTCAAGATAATGATTGACAGTATAGTAAGTTTGCACTTACATTCTGAAATATTATGTTCCTTTACCAGGTCTGACAAAAGACTTAAATGAAAATGCAACTGCAAATGTTTTCCCTAAAATTGAATAAACTATAGAATTGAAAAGATAATTTGTGTTTACATTCAAGTTCATGCCTCATTGTAATGTTATTAGCAATTGACGCAAACTTCAATGGAATATTTATCTGTATCGTATAAAATGAGTGTATTTTCATTGAATATTTATCGAAAATGGATAATTCAGAAAGTAAGCACTCATTGTATATATTTTGGGATAAGTAAATCTATTTTTCAGAGCTCCTCCTCGCCTCCACTTGGCGTTTAAGAACTCCCCGCCTAAAGTACTTACACATGAGGAATTAAAATTGCAAAGAAGCATGCATAAGTAATGTATTTCTTACGTCAATCTTGATCACAATTAAACGACACTTAGGTTTATAATTGAATCTTAAAATAATGTGTTATGGACATTCCGTGGAATTTCCACGTGTACAGCTAGTAATAAATAGATAAACTGCACGAATAAACGCCTACCCCCAACTATATACAGGGTGCGTAAGGTATCTGAGGACACCTTAAACACATTTAGAAAAACAGAAAATGAAACTGTTAAATCGTTGAAATTTACAATTTCTTGTAACAAAACAAATAAATCTAATATTAATCTACGTTTTATTCTATATCTCCTCCTTCGGCTTCTATCACCGACTCAATTCGAGTTCAAAAGCGACTGCAAGCTTTGATCAGGTGGTCTTTATTTATGTCCTCCATTGCTCGGGCTATTGCTTCCATCAGAGAGGATTTGGTGTTATGAGGATGCTTATTAACTTCCTTTTCAACGACGCCCCACACGTAATAATCCAATGGATTATGGTCTGGTGAGTTAGGAGGCCATAAGTTTGGTGTGACATGATCATAAAAATTCTCACCCATCCAATCCTGGGTTTTGAGAGCTTTATGGGATGGTGCCGAATCTTGTTGGAAGACATAGGCCCTTCCATTAGCTACGTTGTCTATCCAAGGCTTAACAATGGTTTGAAGAGTCTCAACAGGCATCTGCATTGTGCCCTTCACTGCTAACAACACCGAAAACCATCACTGTTGCTGGAAACTTCGTGTGCATAACAGTTGGAACTTCAGTCGGGTCCGCACATAGCCACCTATCATTTCTTCGATTGACTTTTCTGTTCTTCTGGATGCTTCAATTTGTTTAAGAGTCGTTTTGCACGCATTAAACGATTCTCTTGAGTTTTTGTTGACATGAACTGACCTCGCCTAAGAACGTATGATTTGTATCCGAGGTCTTGATGAACAACATTCCTTATTGTTCCTACAGACACTTGAAGATCTTTGGCAAGATGTCGCATTGATGCCCCAGGATTTTCGTCGATCATGCCATGCACCCTTCTGACAAACTCAGGTGTTCTGACTGAGTCAGAACGTTGGCAATGCTGTTTTCTCTTGCTCGTGGCCAATTCATCACCATTGTTTTTATTTAGCACCTTTCTAACTTTGCAAACGAAAGATCTGGCGACTTTTAGAAATCTTGCAATTTCTGAATTGCTGTGTTTCGCTTTTATAGACACTATTACAGCGTGTCTTTTCATTTCATTAGTTATAGTAGTATCTGCCATGGGATCTTCTGAAAGCAAAAAAAACATTAATTAGTATATTTTTAATTTAAATTACAAAAATATAAGTGTCCTCACATACCTTACGCATCCTGTATATTTAATGACAATTAAGGGCATCTTGGTGCGGTGTAATGGTTAGCGTTCTTGTCTCGCTATTACAGTTACGACTGAGTTGTGAGTTCGATCTTCACTGGGTGTCCCATACTTTCGGTCTTGTGCCACATCTAAGTTACGCTTAGAAAATCATTATGGGTACCTCGGCGTGGTGTAATGGTTAGCAAGCTTGTCTCCCTAAAACACATACGACTGAGTAGCAAGTTCGATCTTCACTGGGTGCCCCATACTTGCGGCCTTGTGCCACATCTAAACTACGCTTAGAAAATCATTATGGGCACCTCGGCGTGATGTAATGGTTAGCATGCTTGTCTCGCTAGAAGAGTTACGACTGAGTAGTGAGTTGGATCCTCATTTGGTGCCCCATACGTTCGGCTTTGTGCCACATCTAAGCTACGCTTAGAATATCAATATATTTAATAACAATTAGTACCGAATAATTTATGACTAAATACAAAATATACGGAAGCTTTTAATAATAGGTAAAAGAAATTTAAAAGTTAACAAACAATACTATAAAAAATCTATGAAAAAGAGGGAAAAGGTTCATAATAGGTTTTAATCTACAGCCGTTCGTATAAGTTAAAATAAGACTTTTCATCTATTCAATGCCGTTAGAATGAAATAGCGAAACTTGCTATCCATTTGCTTAACGGCTAACATATTTAAATAGTCGAGGTTCTGTCGTAGCCAAATGACCCGAGATTGCGTTCAAGCATGAAGCAGACTGTCGCTAACCGGTATTGAAATCTGTGTCCACATTGCTCATATTTGCATAAGCCCGAACCCTGATATTAAGCATGTTCCCCTGCGTGTGTGTCGTTTCGCCATATTTAGGCAACCTTTGTTCTTTGTATATATGTTTTGTCTATTATATTTGAGGAAGAACATTTTGAGATTAGAAATGAAAGCGTATTTACACATTAGGAAAAAGAACATGAAATGATACAGACACAAAATAGAAATTGTTTTTTAAACATATATATATATATATATTTAAATATATATATATTTAAATACATACATATATACATATATATATATATATATATATATATATATATATATATATATATATATATACATATATATATATATAGTTTTAATATGCTGCTCGTGGAAATACCTTGGCTGAGAGCTGTTTATCATCACAGTTAATATGAAAGATAAAGAAGAAAAAAATTCCCCTTTATAATTATGTACTGAATATGAATTGAGAATGAATTAGATTAAAAAGCAAGTTTAATGTTAATGTATATGTAGGAAAAACGTATGTGTAAATTTTGATCAGGTCTTGCGACTCTGAACATTATGGTATACAGTTCTTATTAAGCAAATTTGGCCATACCTGTTTCACGGTGACATAAAGTGGAGTAATTATATTGAATCAGTTGCTAGGTTTAAAAATATGAATTTTGTTTCCCTGCATCGTGAAAGATTTTTTCTCGTTAGAATCCATCCTGCATATTTATAAATCTACCATTCATCCTCCGCTTTAAAATACTGCCATATCTGGAATGCTGTTCCTACTGTATATCTTGAGATTCTTGGCAGCATTCAAAAAAAGAATCTTTAATATAATCGATCCTTACTTGGCACCTCGATTCAATCACTTTCTGACCGACGTCACTTGACCTGAATTGACGTGACGTGATTTCCTTTTGTCTTATCTGCAAATATTTTCATGGCAAATATTCTGCTGTGCTTTCCTCCTTAGCGACACGATATCATGAATTTAAGCGTGTTACTAGATTGGTAACTAACGCTCAGCGTTTTACTGAAGAACGACCGAGATGCAGCCTTCAGTTATATTAGTTAATAGTTTGTTTTCATGCTCTTCTCGCCGTTTGAACTCCCTTCTGATTTCTTAATTATCCGCCGCGTACAATCTTCAAAAATTTAAATACGATGTCAATCGCCATCATCTATCTTCCTGAATCCTGTTACTTTTAAAGTAATAGCGATTAAAGAATTAAAGAATAAAAGATTAAGGAATTAAAGATATGGATGGATTAAAGATATGTATATATATATATATATATATATATATATATATATATATATATATATATATATATATATATATATATATATTTATATATATATATATATATATATATATATATATATATATATATGTATACAGGGTGTCCATAAACTTCGTGTGCATGATTATAACTTTATTTGTATCTGCGATAGAAATAATCTGTAAAAAATGTTATAAAGTTTAATGTACCTAGTTTTTAAGTATAGTTAAAATAACTAATGTGATTTCCGGCATTACTGTAAATCAGTTGGCAAAGATTTTCCGTGAACTGCAAAATCTTATTACCCTTTGTATTGCTAATGATAGAGGACATGTGGAAACTTAAATAAAATTTCAATAAAACCTTAAAAAAATATAGATTTACTTCTTTCTAATCCTTTTTACAAATTATTTCTATCGCAAATGCAAATAAAGTTATAAATATTTTAAAGTGCACACGAACTTTATGGAGACCATATATATATATATATATATATATATATATATATATATATATATATATATATATATATATATATTATTTTTATTACAAGTGATTATAATAAAAACTTTGAAATCGCTGCACAAAGGTTTTAAGTCTTTATATATATATATATATATATATATATATATATATATATATATATATATATATATATATATATATATATAATTATTAGGAATGTGACTTCTTAATGTTATCAGTCTGTGAATGTGATCCTTCCTTACCGAACCTTTTAAAGTTTTTTTGCTCGAAAACCATGCCTGTGATGAAAATCATGGAGACTTAACTATTTGCGAGGGAATTTAAAAGACACCGTGATCGACCTGTTCGAGCGTACTGTCCTTCAGACTTTTGAATCGATTATGTTCTCTCCCCGAGAATTTGTAACTATGGTCCGTTCAGTATTTGTTACAGTATAAACCACAATTAGGCTTTGTGGGTGTTGAACAAAGACAAATGCGTCTGCAACAGGTATTGATCAATAACCCTAGTATACACGCATAATCGGATACAAGAGGCTAGCCATTACCACACACACACACACAAATATATATATATATATATATATATTTATATATGGTGTGGTATTCAACATATGAGGGTCAATCAGCTCAGTTCCTAGGAATCGACAGCCCAGACACCAGTACATATGATTTTGATTATAGTGGTGACGGCTCTCTGCGAAACCAACCACACTTGTTGAATGGACGAATACAGAGTGTCATAAGGTCTCCAAACGATCCTCAGCAGGTTTTGAATTCAGAGATGTCCTTCTCCTAGCCCAGTTGTCATCCATGGCTATAGAACCCAGTCTGTCCTGCTATTTAGCTGTAGGTGCAAGTGAATCTAATTGATTCGTCTGGAATCCGAACTCGGTTCTCCGATTCCTCACACCGAGTCGCTATCCACTACTTCACCGTGCCTCCTTCATATATATAATGTTGCATCACTCTGCCTTTTCTACAAGTACTTCCACGGTAATTGCTCTGAGGAGTTGCTTTCACTTGTCCCTAAGCCTCGTGAATTCAAGCGTCCTACGAGGCTGGCATCCCGTTCCCACCCCTTCACCGTTGAAACTGTTAGGTGTAGACGTCTTTTCTACTCCAATAGCTTCATGTCACGCACATCTCGCCTATGGAACTCCCTTCCCTATTACTGTTTCCCTGACAAATACAATCTCCAACGGTTTAAGTGTAGCGTCAATCGTCATCTCCAGTTGCCTTGATCTATCCACTTCCTGACATCTTCCATTCCTATCTGCTCTCGCTCTATATCTCCCGTAACCTCCCCACCTCGATCGGCCCTCCGTCCTTCTCTTTCTCCACAACCCTTCCTTTACCACTCCTATCTGCTCTTCCTCCAACCCTTCTGTAACCCCTTGCGTGATAGTGGCCACCGGCCTTGCTCGGGGTGATACGCTTAAAAAAAAAAAAAAAAAAAAAAATATATATATATATTAGCTCTTGAAAATACATTTCAATGGAGCACTGTTGAGTGATAAGCTAATTCTATAAACAAGAGCCACCTGCACTAATGCAAAGCTCTTCAGTAAAATGAATGGAGCACTTTGGCTGATTGGCATTTGTTTACATTTGATAAAGCAATACGCTAGATTTAGTTGTGCAACTCTACCGAGATAGCTCTGGCTGACACAAAATTAGAGGCATTCGGAAGTCTAGTCGCACTGAGGAGCTGTGATACAGCGAAACAGTACTGTCTGTGAATGACATATATATATATATATATATATATATATATATATATATATATATATATATATATATATATATTTGTGTGTGTGTCCTCCATTATTTTCTTAATATTATTATCTCGAAAGTAATCTTCCATATAATCGTCTGACTCATCGTTAGTACTTTATGCGTGATAATTAGAGTTGGTATCATTGTATCTCCGTACTAATTTGCAACGAGTTAATTAAATAACTGTCGACAGAAAAAAAAAAGAAACAAATCTAAAAAGACATTTTTCAGACCATCATGACCAGTAAATTGTTGTATCTCTGGTGTAGTATCTCGGCATTATGAGTCTTCGTTTGTTTGGTTCAAAATGGCGGGGACGTATCTCCTGATGCTGGAAGGTTGCTATCATAAAATCTACCATAAACTGGCTTCATTAGAAAAGCTAACAAAGCTACTTTGCAGACAACAAATTAAATAACAAACTGCAGAGTTTCGACGAGTAAAAGCCCGCTATTCTGCTCCACAATAACAATTTAATTTTAGCAACTTTTGATGGCTTCATTAACACATTCTGTCCTTTACAATCAACATCAATTCCCCGTCTCTCCGCTTCTTCAACTGCTAAAATTTCGATGAGAGTATTTGAGAGAGAGACGGTTACTCAACAACACTCACAAGTTTCTGAGATCGCTCATCGTGACCCGTTCTATGAATGATGCTTGTGAATTCTGTTTTTGTTGCTGTAGGAAGTAGAGACCTGACTAGTCTGTTGTGTTCACTTTCAGACAAATAACCTTGGCAAAACCATTAATCGATCTCGTCAAAATCCAGCTATGAATTTATTAGCAGGGTAGACCAAACATCCTAGCTTCGGGTATCAACTTTTCTTAAAGAAGGAAAATTGTGAATTAAAAACATACAAACATTAGCAGATTTGTTAAAGGAAGAAAATATCTTTTAGATTGCAAGATTTATTTTGGTGGTGATAATGATTTACTGATACAAGTTATACTAATTTTTTATCATTTCATTACAAGCAAAGGTGATAATGTCGCTAGTACGCAGGTGGTTACAGTGAGAGGCACGACTGAGTATAAAGGGGATTGAAGAAAGGACAAATGATGAACGGTATTCAAGAAGATAGAAAATGGCGATTGGCCGGATTCAAGAAGGTAGAAGATGGCGATTGGCCGGATTCAAGAAGGTAGAAAATGGCGATTGGCCGGATTCAAGAAGGTAGAAGATGGTGATTGAGGTTGGATTTAAATCTTTGGAGATTGTAGTTATCAGGGAAGCAAGTAAACGGAAGAGAATTCCACAGGCAAGACGTTCAAGAGAAGGGACTGTTGGTGTAGAAGTACATTTAACTATTTCAACAGTAA
Source organism: Acanthosepion esculentum (assembly GCA_964036315.1). NCBI lineage: Eukaryota > Metazoa > Mollusca > Cephalopoda > Sepiida > Sepiidae > Acanthosepion > Acanthosepion esculentum. Next base: position 100,037,591 of record OZ038482.1, on the reverse strand, counting down.
AATGGTGGAACCTAGATGGTAATTTAGTAGCACGTTTCAATTCATGTAGTCCGGGCACCAAGAAAAAAAACTCCTTAGAGTAATTGTCAGGAAAATATTTATAGAAAAGACAGAGAAGCCACGTCTCTCTCTCTCTCTCTCTCTCTCTCTCTCTCTATCGCACACACACACACATATATACACACACATACAGGCACACGCACACAGACACACACAGACACACAGACACACAGACACAGAAACACACATTCACAGACACAAACAGACACACACACGCACACTCACAGGCGCACACATACACACAAACACAGACACACACAGACACAGACACATACACAGACACACACACGCAGACAGACAAACGCACACAGACACACAAACACTCACAGACACAAAGAGACACACACACTCACACGCGCACACAGACACACACACATACACACATACACAGACACACACACGCACACAGACACACAAACACTCACAGACACAAACAGACACAAACAGACACACACAGACACACACACACACTCACACGCGCACACAGACACACACACGCATACAGACACACACACGCACACAGACACGCGCACATAGACACGCGCACACAGACTCACACACACACACCGAGTATGACAGCAAAATCCTCTAAATCGTATAACAGCATAATTGTCCATCCGACAAAATTAATTGAGTTTCTTTTTCAGGTTTTCAGATAAGACGTGTAGCCATCTTGGCACCATTTCTCATAAGAATCACTCTAAAACCCTTTGCGTTATTCACATTGAAAAAGAACAGGTTAAATCGTTTTGTGTCAGACACACTGTCTTACTAAATGAGCAATGTTGAGGGGAAAAAGATCATTCAGGTCTTCAGTAATATTACCAAGATTCATACACTGGCTTCAATCTTCAAAGTCCATTCAAGAAACACCAAGAGAATGGTGATTACATTTTAAAAAAGAGTAGAGTGGAAAACTGGAACAGGAGGTCACAACAGGAAGTGGGATCATCATTTCAACTTATAGCTAAAGAGATCAATTGGAAAAGATCTAATTCAATTCATATGACGTTTACCACGTGAGAGAGGAGTTTCAGCTATGACAGTCCAAAGAGCAGCAAAATAAAGACTTGAAAATGAAATCCTACGTGAAACTTGTGAGACACCTTGTTAATCGAGGACAGAAAATTAGAAATTTAGAGTTGGTCAAGATCACATTGCGAGTTCATTCTGATTCTTCTGTTCAGCTTGGAGAGTAATTCTACATTCTTAATGCTCAAAATAGAGTACAATTGTGTCATAAAATCCTCGGAGAATTCCAGTGAGATATTTTTAATCATTTATAAGACACAACGGTTCAAATGTTAATCTAACAAATGGACATTTTTCCTGCTACACCAGGTATATATATATATATATATATATATATATATATATATATATGTGTGTGTGTGTGTGTGTGTGTGTGTACAAATGACAGAAAGAACGGATGAAGTTAAATTCCGCTGTTCGTGTCATTTACTTTTTTTTTTTTAAATGTGCTTAATACAAAGTAGATCAATATATTATTATTATTATTATTATTATTATTATTATTATTATTATTATTATTATTGTATCTTGGATAATAGAAATAACATGTTGAAATCGCTACACAATAGCTTTATCTACAATCACAATATATTTTGCTGTTACACGATTTGGACAATTTTGCTGTTACACACGGTATATATATATATATATATATATATATATATATATATATATATATATATATATATATATGGATATATATAATTTCTTACATAGTCTACGAAGGCATTGTCCAAACGAAGCATTGAACAATTCCTATTTTCTGCATGATAAAAATGTCTAAGACAACAAAATGTTAAATATGTTCCAGATTTAGATCAAGCAAATAAGGTCGCTCTTATAATTCAAGCATCTACAATGAATAGGTTTTCTATAAGTCAAAAAGAAGCATATGTAAGCACTCAAGTGGAAGTCATTAAATCCCTTTTAAATATCTATTTGTGTCTTATAAGACATCTTATTAAATATGTAGTGTTCAGCAAAACACAGTATATATATATATATATATATATATATATATATATATATATATATATATATATATATATATATATATATGTATGCAGGTGTGCAGTGAAATAGGAAAGAACACGTTAGGTAGATAATCCGGTATTCCTTAATATTTAGCTTTATTTTCAAAAGGACAGTGCTCCATACAGAAGTAGAGCTTATATTATAATAATATTTTTAGTTTTTAAAAATATGATTCCTCCGCTACATAAGAGTTCTCATGTTTCAAAAGCGAGAGCCGAGACCCCTAACATAATTTTTTTAAGTTATGAAGAGTTAAGGCGTCTGGACCCGCTTCCTTGTCAAGCGAGAATTTGGGAATAAAATTCTCGCTTGACAAGGAAGCGGGTCCAGACGCCTTAACTCTTAATACATTTAGCCATTTTCAAGGATTAAATATTTTAAATGTTAAATAATAAATAGTTTGTTGTATCTATGTTTTATAAAATGTTTTAATTTTTCAAAGCACGGTCAAACATTTTGTCCATGTTCAAAGTTAATGTTAAGTGTTGTTTTTTTTTTGTTTTTATTAATAAGGCTTCCATTATTTTTAGCCTATTTTTTGCATGTAGATGATGCTATTATATTAGTGTTATCAATAATTATTTTACGAATAGCGTCCGGTAGGTCTTCATGAATATTTAAATGAGATTTAATTGCGCTATGGTCAGAAAAGTGTAGAGGGTATTCGTGTCAAACATGTTGTAGTATGGCCTACATAATTATTTACGAATTTTGATTGATCAGGAATACAATTCCTTAATGCGCATTTAAATTTGTAAATAATATTTTCCCTATTTAATTTTGTTCTAGGAGGTGAATTATTATTTTTAACTATAAGGTTAGAGGTTCTAAATTTTTGGTAATAAATAATTAATCTAATTTTTTTGCTATTGTCAACTGGTGTTATGCTTTTTTTATAATTCTGCTTTCATCCTGTTTATAATTTTCGTTCATCTGATTTTTATAAAAATATAAAGTTATTGTTTATGTTTCTCTCTCCCTCTCTCTCTCTCTCTGTGTGTGTGTGTGTGTGTGTGTGTGTGTGTGTGTGTGTGAAATATTGTGGCTAAATCTTTAACCTTTCTTTCTTGCGAATCCAGTATCCGGGAAATCTGAATCTAGTAGTTTAACTGTTAACTACTCTGAAATAAGAATCGACAAGTTGAGTTTGAATTCAAACGGTCTTAGTTACGTTAATTTTCACACGAATAAGCTGGGGGAAAAGGTATTAATATATGCACATCTCTTTTCCCCAAACCTCTACTGCGGGTTAAGTAGCAGGCAAGACAAGGATAGCATTTGTTATTGTGCCGTTTCCGAAAAACGCTCGATGACTGAAATTTACATTGACTGAAATTTCTAGCCCGGGGGGGGGGGGGCGGATAGCGTCTATATTTATGAGTAAAAACCACCACAAATTCTGAAAAATTAACTGGACAAATTATAAAACATAAAAAAGAAGATTCTGATCAAGTGTAGTTGACGCGAAATAGGTTTGTGATATTGAAATACACAATGAGATTTGATGTCATTTAAACCGTAAATCTAGATATTTCTGACATGATGATGCATTTATAATAATATATCATCAGCATGGTGATTTCACCACATCATATCTTTGCAGAAAGTCTACTACTACAGCAACAACAACAACAAAAACAACAACAACAACAACAACTACTACTACTACTACTACTACTACTACTACTACTACTACTACTACTACTACTACTACCATAATAATAATAGTAATAATAATAAATGCTCATCCCGTATGATTCAAAAGATGACAGCAAAAGAAAAAGAAAAGTTAAATTTCAAGAATGTGTCATTTAAACACAACCACAGTTCCAGTAATAATACGAGCACTAGGAATGGTTAAAAAGAATAGTGATACACATTAACAAAACCCTAGGAAACGCGTAATTATTATAAGTTGTGTACCAGGTCTCAGGTTAACGATTTTTTTCAAATAATAAATTTAAAAAAAACTGCAAACAACATCAACATTGATATAAATAATAATAATAATAATAATAATAATAATAATAATAATAATAATAATAATAATAATAATAATAATAATAAATTTGACCCACATTTGATGCACATGTTTATTTTTTCATATAATTCTTTAAAAAAAAACAAATAAACTATTGCTTGTTGCTATTGATATTAGTGGAATGATATCAAAAGGATCAAACAAACATATTGATCAAATTTATTATTATTTTAATTTTTTATAAATTTAGAATATGTGAATTGCAAGACGTGATTCTTATTGGTACTTTGCAGCTCTTTCGTAGATTTCTGTTCATGCAATGGTCACAATTACATTTTTCTCCTTGATTGCATTACATCTCTTGTAATACACAAAACTTGTCCTTTGAAGTCTCTGTTTAAGGCATAGGAGCAACTCGTAGTACGCAAAACAAAGGAAAATCACAATAATAATAATATTAATATCAATATAATAATAATAATAATAATAATAATAATAATAATAATAATAATAATAATATTATGATAAATTTGATCCACATATTGGTTTGCTACTTTTGATATTCTAGAATCCCAATTACCAGTTATTATTGGGTCTCTATGGATGATATCAAAAGAAGAAAGAAATCTGTGTATCAAATTTCTGGCAGCCCTAAAATCGGTGAATTGCCAAAAAATCATACTTGTGTGTAGTTATCATATTACTTTCCGTCCAGTGATAATTGCATTTTTTTTTATGATTGCATGACACCTAATCTGTTTGCATCTTCTCATGCCTCCCAACGAAAAAAACAAAAACAAACAAACTTGTCTCTTGAATTTGCTGGTTGTGACTTCGGAGCAATATGCAATACACAAAGCAAACGCAAAACTGGGCTTAGCTACCGTTTACTCGGCACACGTCTCTAGAGGAAGACAATGACTTGACTAAATGGAATTGATAAAGACGCGTACAGTGTGGCGAAGAATGAATTGAAAATAAATAAATAATAGAACTTAGTATTGTGATGTATCCGCCTTCAATGAGCAGTTATATTCAGCCTACTTACAATTAACGGTATACGCATTAGGAACAAGAGTTCAGTTAAGGCAATCCGCTTCTTCAATGTCGGCTTAGTTTTAATTGTCATAACACTGCGTCACTCTTTTAGTCAAATAGATTTATCCAAATAAGCAAACCGTTTTATTCAAGTCGTTGTCTACCTCCAAGACCGTAGACAAAATAAACGCTATTCAAGCCAAACATATTATTATTATTATTATTATTATTATTATTATTATTATTATTATTATTATTAATAATAATAAAAATAATAATAATAATAATAAACAATAATTGACGTAACTTTCTACTATCGTTCAGCACTTAGAGAAGAGCACATTTGGAGAAAAAGAAAATATAAAGTGTTTAACAATGATCAATTGCCTTTAGACAGTATGTTTGTCTTCTATGTAATAAATGCCAATATCAGTGTGTCACATTTTTTCAATAAAAGGAACACAACTCTCAATAGCTCATCTCCTTCTTCGATGGACTTTTAAAAGGTAAGCTTAAATATTAATGGAATACTTAAATGCAGCGATCAATTTTGAGTTCTTCTGTAGTTTACTGTTTCCTATCGGATCTCCTCCTCCCTACTTATTGTAATGAAGGCCAAATCATGAGCCCTCTGCAGGAGCTAGCTTAAAAGGCGCCCTATCGGACGGCATTTAAACTAGTTATGTTATAATGGCTTATCTATGCATACAAGTATAAAATTACAGCCTAATTCATTGCTGGTCCCACTCAAGCATGGGTACAATTATGGACAGCAGGCCATCAGTTGATCGCCTTGCCTTGGACAGAAGACACGTTTTTCCCGTTATTTCTCTTAGATGGTCGAGTTCGTGAGTGGAGGAGACCGCCTGTCAGAAGTGTGTTATCCAAGCTAGTGGTGACTTTGTAATGGTGTGGAGTGTGTTTTGTTCGAAATTGAAATAGCCACGAGTTACAGTTTTGTCTACCCTGGTATTTGCGGTATACACTGCTGTTGCTTTACACCATTTACAACCCTTGATGATTGTCAAGTTTAACAGTTTGTTCCAGGTCGATAATACACCCCGCCATCGGGGAAGCGTTAAGCTAAACTGGTTCCAGCAACAGCCGGCTGGTTGTCACTGAGGCTATTGGTCCTCCGTGCTTGCCGCCCTAAAACGCTGTAATTTCCTCGTAGTCACACTCGACAAATGCTGCCATAGAGAGAATATTAATATGCCTCGACCAACGTAACGACAGTCTTCTTTTAATACCAGACCCTCTACATCTCAAACGACCTTGGCACTTCAGTGCTTATTTTCTTTGTGATGTCTGTTTTACTGGAGAAAAATGTGTCAGCTAGTTTTCGCGTCACCTTCAAACCGGATTCTGAATCCAACCTATTCCTTCTCCTAGACTGTTTTCCAGCCAAAGCTATAGAAAGTGCGGGAAACACATAAAGTGGATCCGGTGAACCCAATTCAATTCCATCCTTGTTTAATGCATTCACTTTCGCAGTAACGACCTTGGAAAATCCACGATTGGATCGACGGGAAAATTCTATCTCAAGAGTCAGATGTTGATTGACAAAAATCAGTATTTACGCAAATTGATCGACCACTGACAGTGTTTCCCAAGCATTTTTGAGGGGCTTTTTTTGTGTGCCAGCACCTGCTTAAGGGAAGCTATAAATACCACCATAAAGCAAACAAGAGATTTGACGAATGGATTACGCGTAGTCAACACAACCGATTTACCAATCCACTGAAACATTTCACGCTACTCTTATGTAGATTCTACAATGAATTCAATGTATGATATTTCCCCTTTTTGGAGGGGTTTTATTAAACACACCTCAATGCGTGTCTTGTCCATGAATATTCCCCACCCCTTTCAAGGAGTTATATTAAACACACCTCAATGTGTGCTTTGTCTTGGAACTTTGTGTCATTGTACAATGACACACGTTGTGGTGTGTTAATTAAATACATGACAATGGAAAGCTACAAAGACATATAGTTTAATAAAATTATGAAAATGGAAAAGTACAATGAAGAAGGCCGGAGCGTACAACGGCCGAAACGTTGTAATAAATATGGCGGCAAAGATGAGGGCAATAGTCCGAATAATGTAAATAATGTACACTTAAATGTATGTATGTTATCTTTTACCTTGTAAATGTGTACTTCCCCTTCTTTTCGTACGTCTTATTATATTCACAAGACGATGTAAAAAATACACAAATAAATTGTTATTTGTTGATGAACAAATCTTTATCGTCTTGTTCATTTTAAATTCACTTGTTTAAATGTCTTGCTTAACCATTGTGTTGTACATTGGGTTAAGATTTCTTTATTCCGGACAGCACCCGGTATAATTAATAATCACTGCAGCTATCGTATACGAGTTATCCACAAGAAACAAACACTTTCTGTGCCTCATAAATCAATTGCTCCCGAGAAAGTCTGCACTTTCAACAAGTGGTAACATAACGACGTGAGACGAACATTTTAAAAAGCAGCCTTGATATTTTCTTTCTACAATCTCATCGATCATCGAGCAGAACGCAGAAACACAACAACAAGGGGAAGCAGCAGTAACCCTAAACATTCCTTCGTTCGACGCGAAGGTTTAGTTCTTTCAATTGCAAGCTATCTTCAACGCGAAGTAAATTACTCCCTAGCGACTGCGATACTGCTATGTAGTTGAGAAACTACCCACAGAAGTGGCTATAGAAGTTGCATATCTTTTGGAATCCTTACCAAAAGACTTGCCGTACGATACGCTAAGGCAGGGAATAATTAAACGAACTGGCAAGTCAGATGAAAGCAAGCTTCATGATTTATTCAATAACATCAAGCTGGTTGATAAAACGCCCTCACAATTGCTACATCATATGTGATCCTTGCTGAAAGCAAATATAATGTCTGATACTATACTGCGGCGTATGTGGATGGACAAATTACCTACAACCATTGCGCAGGTCCTAGCACCTATGACGGAAGATTGCTGATATTGCCGATCGCATACATACAACAGAGAATAATTGTACAATACATTCTCTGAGTGACAACCGGTAAAAGGATCAAGAAATCCACGAACTTAAACGGGCGATATCCGAACTGAGCAACCAAATGGGACAGTTTATTAGGCACAGAACCAGCAGATGGTGATATAGGAACAGGAGTACCAGCAGGCATGAACATAAAACAAATGGTACATTATGTTGGTATCATAAAATCATTAGTAATAAAGCCCACAAATGTATGAAGCCTTGCAGTTACCAGGGAAACAGATCTGCCAACCAATGAAAGCGACTTCACTAACTGGGCAAGTAACATCACTGAGTAGTCACTTATATTAATTACGTGACAAATCTACTAACTTAAACTTCCTTATAGACACGGGCGCACAGGTTAGTGACTTACCAGTTACATGTAATGTTAAAAAACGATTCCCCAAATTCATCGCATACAGGCATCAAATAGCTCAAGTATGAAGACGTATGGTAAAGAAACACTTAAGTTGGATCTTGGTTTGAGGCTAGAGTTCAATTGGTTATTTATAGTAGGAGACGTTAAAATAGCCATCATTAGCAAAAATGTATAGCTGGTAATCCTTTATTTCGAAATGTATTGCTGGTAAATTTTTTTTCTAAAATATTTAGTAATATTTTTTTTTAAATGTATTGCTGGTAATTATTTTTTACAAAAACGTATTGCTGATATTAAAACCTATTTTTAAACTTTCATAGTGTTTTGATCCCAGATTGGGTATTAATTATTTGCCTATAGCTGGTACCCTAACATGTGCACAACCCAGGGTCAAGGCGGGCCTGGGAACACCAGCAATTGAGAGATAGTTCCACACTCTTTAAAACTTCCTGATCTTCAAAGCCACCTTGCAGTTGGATGTAGTTTATCGCCTTACCTAGGACGGATAATAGAATTGAAATTATCGGTAATCAGAGACATTTGTATCATTATTAGATGAATCAAAATCAAAAGAAACTATCGTAGAGTGAGATCTTCAAAGTATAGCAGCAGGTATTGGATTTATTTGAAAGTTCAGCCTAACGATTGAAAGTCTTAATAAAGAGATGTGACTGTTTCATATTGTGATGTATCTTTCCTTATTAAGACTTTCAATCTCTGGGTGGGTTGACACTTATTTCTCTAAAACTAAAAACGACAACTACGCAAACTCATGTATCTATCAAATCTAATGTTTATAATGAAATAATGGCAGATTAAAAAAAAACATTAGGGCAAAAATATTACTGGATCTATTCCAAAAGTCAAATTCAACTCAGATTTACGACAGTTTTCAGCCGTTGATATCGTATTTACATTTCAGCATTTAACCTGAACGGCAATATCTTATATTTGAGGTACTCAGGTATAATACCAAGATGAATCAAATGTTATTTTTCGGATATTCTGATGATTTTTGGCAACTTGATACAACTTGTCGAATCGTTGCTGATTGTTTATATGTTATGTTCCTATATAACATATAAACATTAATTTTCCATTCTTTAATTTACAGCTATGAAAATGTGGGTTGAAAAAATTGCAATCGGTATCATTTTAAACAACCTATAGAAAAAAAGGACCGAGTACAAGATCAGTGGCAAAATGAATTATGCTGAGTGCTCAGGAACTGTCAAGGAACGTGTGGCAGAAATCTGGTTCAAAAGTTTCAAAAAAGGTGACGCCTGCCCCGAAGATAAACTGCTGTCAAAGATGAGACTTTGTTTGAAACAGTTCTCGTACGTTGTCAGGAGAACTTGGTAATGAAGCGCCATCAATCGACACGTCCGTAATTTCGACCTTGTAAACAGAGGCTGTCGAGAGGTTACTCCTGAATTGACAAATGACCAACAACGTGTGAAGATTTCCAAACAAGTGCTGGCAAATCTTCAAGATGCCCGTTTTTGGCGTCGAATTATAACGGGTGATCAAAAATGGATCTGTTTTCATAATCGTAATAAAAGAATGATGTCGTTCCAGCCAGGCTTCAGAATCTGGTGTCAAACAAGTTTGAACAGAAGCGATTGGTGATATTTTGAGAGGGTGTTCCACTTTCAGCTTATCCCAGATAGTCATGCTGTGAACACTGACTATACTTAAAAACTGTAGCGTGTATATGGAGCTTTGAAATCCCGCATTGGTCTATTGAAGATGTGCATTCCTAGGGCATGAGCAAATTCTGGCGCACACTGGTAATGTGACCAAGCGAAAACTTGGGGAACTTGAAGGGCTGGGAGGTGCTAGCATAACCTACCTACATTCCAGGCCTTGCAAATCAGAATACACCTTTTCCTTCAAGGATGAATGTTTAACAACGA
>OZ038482.1:99977119-100024619 GCA_964036315.1 Acanthosepion esculentum | reverse complement strand
ACAGGTAAAATAACCGATAAGGCTTCGTTGTAATCATTGCAAATCACCGTGTAATACCTTTTCTCGCATTTGAGCTCTGTATGTCGTGAATTGTCATTCATTCGACAATGTCTTCCCTCGGCAGATTCAAATTTCTTGACATCTGTGGAAGCACAATCAGTTAAACAGCTTCGGAATAGGCTGATTTTGACATTTAGCTAAAGTATCCAGAGAGTTACACATTTGACCTTTTGTTTCTGCTCGACAAAATCCACCGTCATTATCAACACGCGACTGTTTAATCTAAAACGGATGATTTCTTGCTGTCAGCAATTTGTTCATGAATCAAAGCACACGTTCTTTTGTTTTTTCGAATCATCGATTTACAACCAAAGAGTTATATTCATATACCAGTAATTTCAACAGTGGTAACCAAAATATGTAACTATTGTTTTTTTATTCGAGTAATATGATTATAACAAATCCAGTCGCTGGAAATGTCAGCGTCTAAGAATTTGTTTTCCTTCTTTTTGCCCAGCTTAGTAGTTTAATCCATTCAAATATTTACAAATGTTGATCGAAGGGATACAGTTCAGCTCGTCGCTTTAGGTTAACATGACAAGAAGAATTATTAAGTTTTTTTCGAAAATCCTGCAGTTTTTACCAGTTATATTTAAAATGACAGATCTTACTTCCGAAGGATTTTTATTAATCAAAATAAGATCCATTAGAGGATGCACATTCTTGCCAACAGTATATTCCACTCGCATAGAAGTTAGAAGTTTGGGAGTCATCAAAACTTATTTTGGACAGTAATTGTATTGTTGAAAGCTTTTCCTTGTAAGAAGTTGTCCAAACGATTGAAAAAGTGGTAATCCGTTGGCGAAGGTTCCGCTGAGTAAAGTGGATGAGACAGAGATTCCTAGGCCAATTCATTCAATTTTAGTACCGTTCGTTATGCGAAGTGGCCGAGCATTCTCGTGCATGTAGATTGGGCATTTTCTATCGACTATTGTTGGGCACATACGCTGCAATTTCTGATGTATTATATCGGTTACTTGGGAACGTTTCACACTTGTGATTGTTGCACAAAGATCCAGTAAGGGGTGGTGTATCCAACCTGCCTTAGACAAGGAAACAGTCAACATAACCTTCTTATGGTGGAACTTCGACTTTTGGAAGTGTTTATGAGTTTCCTTTCAATTTAACCATTATCCATGAAGCTAGTCGGTTGTCATGTAGGATCTATTCACGTAACGTGGCACAATGCCGTCGAGAAATGGGACATTTTTGAAGAGCCGAACAGATTTCATATCGGTAATGTTTATGTTTTTATTCAATTCCCGTGGTGGCAATTTGTCAAACGTTTCCAATTTTGCTCAATTGTTTCAAAATTTTATCAAATACGTAAACGTAGCACTCTCGAACTATGGTGGGAATATTTGCTTCCACTAATTCGTGAGGAGATTCAAAGAAGAATCTGCCATGTTATCGGTCCTGAAATGGCATCTCGACTTCCCAGCCACCATTCCTCTGCTGCAACGTCACTTGCTTGTACCTTTTCTATAAAAACTTTCATGGCAATTTCTTCTGATTAGCTTTCCTCTTTGGAATTTCGACTTCATAAATTCAGATTGGCAAATTCATCTCATCATTTTCCAGTTGAATTTTCCAGTTGCAACCGTAAGTTCTATTCTAATAGTTTCTTTTCTCATCGTTCTCGCCGGTAGAATTCACGTTCATCTTGCTTTCTTGTCTACTGCGACTTTCATAACTTTAAATTCAACTTCAATTGTCCTGAACTCTCTCCTTAAATACTGTTCTTTTTATTGCATTTTCTCAGTCTTTTCCACTCTCAATAACTTCTTGCATCTTAATGGCCATATTGACATTTTTATGTTGAAATGATTAAAATAATTTGTCGGGTGGCGGTAGCTACATCTATCAAAACATAGGAGTTTTAAATATTATTATTCTATTATTCCCTATGATTTCTGTTGTGTATTCACTTCCTTCCGGTCCAAAGTAGAAATCTAAAGTAAGAAATGGGATCATGACATTTTCCAATGTGCATTTTTATCTAAAACAAACCCCTAAAATCACACATATTTTACATAGATAATACCCTTCATATGGTGTGAGCTGTACTTGCGAGTTATCAGATATTAGTATTGAATAATCTGAGTTCGAATAATAACAATATAAAAATAAAAATAATAATAATAATAGTAAACAAAAAAGTCCCTCCTTATTGATATAGCAGTCCCTGCAGACTACGATGTATCTTTGAAGATCTTCAAAAAGCTATCAAAATACAAGGACCCTGACATCGAAATCGCAAAAATGTGGCACGTAGGAACATCAACAATCCCTGTTGTAGTTGGAGCCCTCGCATTGGTTGGAAAAGATTTCAGTAGACTAATTGAAGGGATTCTTGGAAGCCCATGCATTAAAGAAATACAAAAATTTTTTCTCACGTGTACAGCCCACACATTACGAAGAGTTTATGTCTGTGAACAATATTCAATTTTTTTTTTTTTAATTGGTTAGTGGAAAATGTCATGATGCCATTTTTAACCTTATGTCTCTGGGCGGGACCCGGAAGGAAATCAAAGGAAATAAAATAATAATAATAATGATATTCCATTGCGCTCGACAATCTACAAAATGATGTCATGGATCAGATATAGCAAATATGGAGAGATATGGTTGTAAATCTGATACGATCCTATCTCGATCGGATGAGATATGACCCTATCGACTGAAATATGCTGGGCAATGGCCGCAGGGACATAATATGAAATAAAATACTCTCAAATGCGCCAGTAAATAAAGATAAAACAAAATATAAGACAAAGCACAACAAGCCTTGACAAAAATGAGGCAAGAATGGAAATAGATAATATGACAGAGGATTAGGTACAAACCAAAATAAATGTGATTCGAAATAAGAGATCGATAAAGAAATAAAACCGAAGAATCTGGATACGACATAAACAATTGCACTGATTCTTATTCTGTAACTGATGAAGATTAATCCAATGACAGTAGAGCCGAATCCTTTGAAAACAACGGAGATGCAATCTTTTATGTACGCCTTCCCAAATCCTCTTCTCCCTTGAAGCTCTTAATAAGTTTTATCTTTTTTGTTATTTCTTGCAATCTATGTTCGACCATCCATTTGCTGAAGCTCATCAAGTAAGTTACGAGCTGCTTTCCTTTGCTCCACTTTCCCTTAATCTGTCCTGTGGGCATCGGGTTTTCCAATCATTCTTATCTCATTGCATGCCCCATAAATTTCCACTGCATCATTCTTGATGCTAAGAATAAGTTTCGTTTTTGTTTCCATTTTCCGCAAACCCTCCTTGTGGCTCACATGCTCAGCCTATGGCATCCACAGTATCCTTCTGTAGAACCACAATTTTGTTGCTCCAAGTCTCTTTTACATTTTTAGGAGATTGTCCATCATTTAGCTGCAATACGGAAACAGAGATATCACGTAAAAGTTCAGTACTCTTTTCTTTGTTTCTAACGAAATTTGTCTGTCTCTTAATACTCTTGTTTATCTTTTGGAGTTCATCTTTCGCCATCCCAAACCCTCATCGGATTTTAGTGTCGCATAATTCTCGTATTAGTTTGATTTTAGGATCCCCGATTTGTAATTTGCAATTCGGAATATCATTGTGCTGATAATCATACATTCTGTATTTTAGTTTATACTTAATCCTTTCTTTTCGCTTTCCTTCGCTACCTTCATTGTGTAGTCCTCCTTCCGTGTTTTCTATCAATACTGTGTCATTCTGTAACTTCTAATTCTCTCAAATCACTGAAGCAAAAAATCACGTCATTCAAATAATCAGCAACGTAACTCGCGCACAAATGGCGGAAAGAGACAGGCTTCCAAAATTGAATATCACAAAATCCAATAAACATACTCTGCAAACATATAACGTTGTATTGCAAACACTGACAGACCACTGGGAAACATCAGAGAAGTAAATAATGTCTCATATGTAACAGAATTAGCATCTACTGGAAAACTTAAATGTCAAGACAATGAAAAAATTAAACATCTGACAAAAAGTGCCCACTTGGAAGGTAAAATTAAAGCGAGAAATCAGATGTGAGTTATGCATAACAGACGAGATTTCAAGAAACCCAAATATCTCGACACGGAAAAGCAGGAAGATCAAGCGGAAATATAAACTTAAAGCTTAAATGGAATTTCTGAAATCAAGGAAATACTTAAATAGAAACTGCAATTAAAGTCACAGAGAACAAGGCGATATGAAAAGCGTTGTAGGTTCTATCGACAAAATAGGATATTCCAAACGGAAGAAGTATTACAGGAAAATTAGAAAAGAAGATATAGAAATCAAAAAGTCTCCATTTACTAAATAAGTGCAAAAGAGTATTTGTCGTAAATCCAAATGAAGAGTGAATCAAACGAGAACAAGAAAGAATGAAGGATAAACCTCTACTGGTAAGGGAAAATGTAAACAAGAATGATGTAAGGCAAGTGTTATGGGAACTTACCCATAAGAATAATGGACTATTCCGGACATTACAAATACTGCGCCTCAGGAGGAAGCAGCGGCAGTTCAGTCAGTCAGAGACGATTACTGTAAGACATTGGAATAGTGATACTTGTCGAGACAACACAGTTCACTCTAACCTAATTTGATAGTCATTACTAATACTTCTACTTCTTTGTACATATTTCTGTTTGTAATATATCTGTGTTATTCTATACCTGTGTTCGAGTTATTCTTCATTGGTTCTACCTTGGACCATCACCGTGGTACAAGGAACTTGGACCATAACAAGTGATGACGAGGTAACCCAAAAGTAAAACAAACTCTCTACGCGGAGGACATACCTTTTTTAAAAATCCGTCGCACATAACAGTGGTCGACGAGTAAACTCTAAAAAAAACAAGTTCTACGTGGAGATTTCTAAAAAAAAAAAGAGTTCTATGCGAGATTTCTAAAAAAACAGTTCTACGCGAACACATAAAAAAAAAGAATTTTCTTTTTGGATATCAAATATACTGGCAACAAAGGAATTTTTTTTAGTACACAGGTTTCAGAATATCAGGTTACACTAATGTAAAATACGTACACAAATTACGTCAACATGGAAGATTTTAAGTAAACCATTGTGGAACTTATCAAAATCCAATTTGAATAACAACAAAATTACGAACAGAAACATCTTGAATTACAAGAATTATTGCTACGTGTAATGTCAAATAAAGAGCAACATTCTGAGAACGAAACAGTTTTCTCACAAGACGCTATTTGGAGTACTATCGAATATTTCACGTACGCACCCGACGAAGACAAAACTTTTGAAAATTACTTCCGAAGGTACGAAGATCTATATGAATTTGACTGCAAAGATTGGTCAGACGCACGTAAAGTACGTCTATAACTAAGAAAATTAGGCACACGAGAATATACAAAATTCGTAGATTATATCCTTCCAAGAAAAACAAATGAGTTAACCTTCAAAGAAGCCATAAAACTGCTAACAGAACTTTTCAGCCATAATACCTCACTATTCTACAAAAGATGGAAATGTCTGAACCTTACAAAAAAGGACAGCGAAGATTACATAACTTTCGCGTCTATTGTTAATAAATATTGTGATGACTTCAAATTATCGGAACTCAGCGTGGACAATTTCAAATGCTTAATTTACGTCCAATGACGCAGAAATGAGACGCAGAATCCTTACTAAATTGTAGAGCGAACAAGATTTGACACTTCAAAAACTAGCCGAAGACCGCCAGAGATGCATCAGTGTGAAGAAAGACTCAAAAGACATAGAAGAAGCTGGTACCGCGCACATACATAAAGTACGAAGACAAAAAAACTTTCCCCGCTCACAAACAAACCAAACCAATTTTCCCACCTCAAGAACAGGTAAAACGAAATTTTCTCTAAAAATCAATATCAGAAAAAACTACCACCCAGTCCATGCTATTGCTGTGGGACTTGACATTGGTTTAAAGACTGTACATACCGTTTTAAAACTTGTCTAACATGCAAACAAATAGTACACAAAAGTTCTCATTGTTGGTCTAGAAGAGAAAACAAAAGCAGAATAAGAATTACGAGGACTGACCAAGCTGATGAGACTAACATCAGAAAAACGTACAAGTCTAAATGCAAAACAGAAAAGTCAGGCTACAGTTGGATTCTGGCTCAGACTTAACTATTATAAACCTACAAACATGGAGAAACCGGAACAAAACTGCCATGTTAAAAACGGATAAAATTGCTAGATCGGTTACGGGGAGAAAGATAAAATTTGTGGGTGAAGTAA
The DNA here is from genome assembly GCA_964036315.1 of Acanthosepion esculentum. NCBI lineage: Eukaryota > Metazoa > Mollusca > Cephalopoda > Sepiida > Sepiidae > Acanthosepion > Acanthosepion esculentum. Next base: position 100,018,310 of record OZ038482.1, on the reverse strand, counting down.
TTACAAATGTAACATTTAATGGAATGACGAAAAAACTAAAAATGTACGTCTTAAGAAATACAGAAAACCTATTCGGAACGGACTGGATGCAAAAATTTGAACTGTGGGATCTACCAATAACTACGTACTGCCAAAATGTAAAAAGCTTATCAACCGAGGCAGACAAATTAAAAGAGAAACTAAAAACGAGTTTCCCCGAAGTATTTTCAGCAGGTCTCGGAAGATGTAAGAAAATGGCAGCAAGTATCGAAATAAAAGAAAATGTTGAACCTATCTTCAAGAAAAAAGGAGCGTACCGTTTGCGTCAATAGAAAAAATTGATCAAGAACTGGCTAGACATGAAAATACTGGCATATTGACAAAAGTAGAATACAGAAAATGGGCCGCACCGACGGTCTACATCAAAAAGAAATCAGGAGAAATTCGAGTTTGCGCTGATTTTTCTATAGGTTTGAACGCAGAAATAAAGGACTACCACTATTCTCTAACCAGTCCAGAAGTATTCACTAAATTAAATGGCGGAAAAAATTTTTATAAAATTGATTTAAGCGTATCTGCAAATTACAGTCGATAAGGAAAGTTCAAAACTACTGTGCATAAACACACACAAAGGATTGTACAAAACCAAAGACTACCATTTGGGATTAAGGTCGCGCCGGCTATATTGCAACAGACAATGGATACGATGCTTGCCGGACTAGAGTACACGATTGCATACCTGGATGACGTATTGATAAACAGCGAAAGCGTTGAACAACGCTGGAAACATGTACAAGAAGTGTTTAAGAGAATACAAAACTATGGATTCAAAGTAAAAGAAAACAAGTGCGATTTTTTCATGAAGGAAATTAAATACCTTGGCCATATCATAGATCAAGAAGGTAGACAACCAGACCCTGAAAGGTCAACAGCAATAAAAAAAATGCCAGTTACTAAAAACATAACAGAACTACAAAGTTTTCTAGGCTTAGTGAGTTACTACCAGTAATTCATACCGCACATGCATAAACTTCGCGCACCCCTGATCGAACTGCTAAAGAAAGAAAAATTTGCCAGTGGACAGATCAATGCCAGGAAACATTTGCAAAAATAATTGAGATGTTAACTTCAGATTTATTTTTGGCACACTATGATCCTAAACTAGAAATTTGTGTGCGTCTGGTGTTACATAACGAGTTGAATTCACGAAACAGAATATCAGCCATAAAGACATTGGCTGTCTGTGTGTTGAAATACAGTTTTAATATCTTTATCTGGAACATAACTGGCATTAAGCAAATGGATGTCAAAACGAGAAAGCTTTACACTTGAAACCGCATGCATCATTCTAAGACTGATGTTGATCGTCTGTATGTATCCAGATCAGAAGGAGACAGAGGATTAGTTTAACTATAACTGTCTTATAAAACCCACAGCAATCGGTCTTCAAACATACCAGGAAATTACCGAAGACTGGATGATGATCTGGGTCAAAGAACTTTAAAGAAATAAGAAACTGTATTCAGTAATAAAGCAATCCAACAAATTCAAACTTTTACTGAAGAAGTGCAAGTAAATGATAATAAACCTACCACAGCGGGAACTAACCTCAAAATGAAAGCTAAAACAAATTCAATGGACGAAATGCAGAAAGGATAGCAAGATAAAGCTTTTCAATACATCGCCCGTACCAGGCAAGCTGATATAGACAACCCCCTACCGATCAGTGGTTACGGAGTGCAGGGGTAAATACTGAAACTGAAGGTTTTATTCTTGTTGCACAGGGCCAATGCTTGCAGAATAGATATTACCAAGAACACATCTTGAAAAACTCTGTTAACCCAAAATGCAGACTCTGTGATAAATAGCCAGAAATAAATTGAACATATTGTATCAGGTTACACGGTGTTAGACCCACTGAATATAAAACCTGACTCAACAGAGAGGGTCGATATCTGCACTAGAAGATCTGCAACGTTTACGTGAAGAAAACAGCAAGCAACTGGGACGAACAACACCCAGACCCGCTTACAGAGATAGGACCTGTAACAATTATATGAGAATTTAAAATAGACACAGACAGAACAATCAAATCCTCTAGGTATCGTGATCAAAGAGCACAATAAGAGAAGATGCTTTCTTATTGACGTGACTTACTACAGATTGTAAGGTCTCTTTGAAGCTCCTCACGAAACTAAAGACAAGGATCTTGAAGTGGGAAATTTTAAAAATGTGGCACATGAATAATTAGGTTGTAGGTGGAGCCCTCGATTTGACTGGAAAAGGTTCTAGTAGACTCATTGCCCTGAAGAAATAGAGAAATGCTGTACTTATAAGTACAGCTCACATCTTTTGAAGAGTATTATCTATGTAAAATGAGTGTGATCTTAGCCTTTTTTTTAAAATAAAAATATTGAAAAATGTCATGATGCCATTTCTTACCTTAGATTTCTACTTTGGACCGGAAGGAAATGTATATACAACAGAAATCATAGGAAATAATAGAATAATAATATTTAAAACTCCTATGTTTTGATAGATGTGGCTGCCCCCACACGCCAAAAATACATTTTTTAAAAACATCTGATAATCTAATTAAGTAAAGTGATAGAAGGTAATAGAATTTGATATCTTAAGTCAGAAATAGGACATGTTGTTCTTGGGAAATAATATGAAAATTGCAAAGAAATACGTGGTTTATATTCCTGGTAGCATTGATATTTTTGAATTGGAAAGAATTACATTCATATGTTTTTCTCATATCTTGCGCGGATTTCTAACCATGAAGTGACCATAATTACATATTTCTCACCATGATTGCATCACATATCAGCCGTTTTCAGGTTCTGACACAAATGATTTGTTGTCACTTGATGTCTCTGGTTGAGATTTGGGATAAATTCGTTTAACTCAATATAAAGACAAAACAAAATAACAATAATAATAATAATAATAATAATAATAATAATAATAATAATGAATAAACAAATAAATAAAACGGGGGCAATCCTGACAGAAGAGAAAAAAATGATTTCCGTTCTTGAGGAAAATGACGTGTAAACACGTCAAAGTTGAAACAGTTGATTTTAATAGATTGCAAAAGTGCTAGTCAAAGAAAAAGGCAACGCTGCTGAAAAACTCAATTTTCGGAGGCGGAAAGTTAGTCATAAAAATGCTAATGTCTGAAAAAAACAAAACAAAAAAAAACACCAATACAACGAAATATTTCAACTAGTGTAGGAAACGAGACTGAATCAAGAAATTAAAACTTTGCATAAAAAATTAGAAACGATTTAAAAGCCAGTGAAAACATGGTAATAACTAGCTTTATGCCAAACTGAAAAAAACAAACAAAACAAAACAAATATGAAAAACCATAAAAAATACTCGCGGCAGTAATAAATAAAATGAAGAAAATATCTGAAACAAGAAAGTGAAGTTCCAAAGATAACGACACAGATGGTAGTACAGTAAATAAAACATACGGTAATTTTTACAGACAATTAAATGGAGAAACGGTAGAATAAAATCAAGAAAATAAACGCCGGCAAATTTGAAAAAAAAATCTATAGAAATTTATTATCTGTCTCTATTTCTGCGATAATGTTTTGTAATTATTTACACTATTTATAATGTTCGGACTGTTATCCTTATCTTCGTTGCCATATTCAAATTTGGAGAGATTTGAAAGTGGCGCGGTATGTGGAACTAAAATGATCTACCCCGATAGACTAAATAAAGGGTTCAGTTCGAAATTGCAATAATCTGAAGAAGGCAGGAGCGTAGAAGGGCTGAAACGTAGTGAATATGGCAACGAAGATGAGGACAACAATCCGAACACTGTGAATCGTATAAAGAACTTTATTAGTTTTTTAAGAACGAAAACTGCATCTCGTGTCGTTTGACACATGACGTAATGAACTTTGGTGGAAAAAATAAAGGGTTCAGTCTGAAATTCCAATCACCTGAAGAAGGCCAGAGCGTACAAGGGCCGAAACCTCGTGAATATGGCAAACAAAATGAGGACAAAAGTCTGAACAATGTAAATTCTATAAAGAAATGTATTGGTTTTTAAGAACGAAAGTTGCATCTTGTGTCGTTTGACACATGTTTGTCTCGATTTCTCAAACTGATGTCGCTCTTTGAACAGACCCTCTAGTCCTGTGCTACAAAATCACAAAATAAAAACTTTGCCAAATTGAACGCTAGATAGATGCTCCTGTGTCCAGTAACGCAAGGTGATACAAATACAGAAATATTGGCTTGAAAACACTACATCGGTTCGTTGGATGTAGGCATTTATACTGATGTCATGCGTGGCGCCCTACTCGTTAAGGAATATCTAAATTGTCAGCTGTGCACAACCAATTTTCTAAGATCAGTCATTAGAATGACTTCAAACGAACGAATGCCTTATATCTGAAAGACCAATTCGTCGACAGATCTTATAGTCTCGCGCTAAATCGTCACTAACAACTTTACCAAATAACTAAATAATATCGATGGAACACATCCAAAAGCAAAATATAACAATAACAAAAATAGAAAAAACAGACAAAAATTATCACATACCTACAGACGATAATGGGTATGTCCCCATTCACGTAAATACAGCAGTAAATACTGTATGTTGGTCAGCAGTTGGAGATTCGTCTCCAGCTGCGCTGGTCAAACTCTGTGCTTCCGGGCAGAGAGGATCATAGGACAAGGCTATGTCGAAAGGCAGAGTCTCGTCTCGGGAAACAGCTACTCGACACCGTTTTATACGGGGTCTGCAGGAAAATTTTGGCCGAGCCTACGGGCTCGGATACCACACATTAAATTCGGCCTTGTGTCACATCTGATCGCGTGAGGTGGTTAGTAGATATCAGTTGGAGCGTCGTCTCCAGCTCTGCTGTTCAAACCTCCGGGCAGTGACGATCCCCAGACGAAGCTATATCGAAGGGCAGAGTCTCGTCTCGGGAAACAGCTACCCGACCTCGTTTTATACAGGGTCTACGGGGAATTGGGGGCTAAGTCTACGGGGTCGGATACCCCACATTAATTTCCACCTTGTGCCACATCTTACCGCGTGAGGCAATTGGTAGATATCCTGCAGTTGCCGATTCATTGCGGAATCCACTTGACTCACTTGTAGCAAGTGACTACTTCTACGCGCCACTGGCGAATCTTGTATGTGTTGTTCTTGTCCTAAGTATTATGTTTCATTACCAACCTTCTTTTGATTATTCTATTCAGTAACCTTCCCTAGGTTACAATACACATGTAGCTCGAAAGGAGAATAATGATATATTCAAGATAATAATTTTTCGCATAAGGAAAAACAGGTTTGAATGGAAATCTTTATAAATTCCCCATTTACCTTTGCCATCCAAAGATATTCAGTCATTGTAGCTAATGTTAATATTTACAGGCTCATGACATCCAAGATGAAATTGTTTGCAAGTAGAGCAGATTCATGTCTTTCTCAAGAAATTTAACTAAAGTGGACGCAATATTTATCAACTGGAGTTTGAACTGGCTACGTCTAGACCATTCTTTTTGTGCTTCATAACCAATTGGCCATAACTGTCTCCGTTGTTGTTATTGTTGTTGTTGTTGTTGTTCTTGTTCTTGTTCTTCTTCTTCTTCTTCTTCTTCTTCTTCTTCTTCTTCTTCTTCTTCTTCTTCTCTGTGCCGTGTCCCCTCTTGAGGTGTGTGATCTTGCCTCTCCACAATTTTCTGACATTTGTACTTCTGAGTATTTTTTTCTTTTTTGCTATCTCTCCTTATCCTTGTTCCGCCAAAACATTTACACAAACTCGTTAAGTAGGTTATGCGTTTCTTTCCTCTCTCCCTCTTGCCTTCAGTATTTCCTGTGCGTATCAAACTTTCCAACCCCCCTTTCATCATTATGCGCCCTAAAAATTTCAACTGTTTATTTCTAATGTTAAATATAAGTTACCTTTTGGTTTCTATTTCTCTAAAACTTCATCGTTCAGTGTATCGTATTCTCAGCATCCTTCGGTAGCCCTACAAGCCCCAAGTATCTACTTCATCTGTGATACGGTTGTTCAGCATTCACTGCCATACAAATAAGAGTTAACTATATTTCCCAGATTATTAATTGTTTTGAAGAAATAACGATATATGTTATTCTGCTTTCACAATTGAATACATGGTAGATGATTCTCAACTTTTTATGCACATACATGTTTTTTCGACATGATTACTAAAGAAAGTGATATTTGTGTTTGAAGTTATATTTTGGAATAGGGTTTCATTTCTTTGAAAATTTGAAAGATATGATATGGACCCTTACCTTGACCCTTAAAGAGTTCGTTCATATTGTTTGTGTTTAGCGATCTATCAAAACCTCCATGGATAATTTAATGCCGGAATCTAAATATTTCATATACTGTTTTATGACTTCAACTACAGATAAAATGTATTGTTGATCATTTTGCTACAAAATGTATTATTGTTATTTTTTATTATATGCATGTATTTTTATACTTTATAGTGTTTTGTATGGGGTTTACTATTTTTTCAAAGCTGAGACCTTAAGAGGTGTTACCACCCGGTTGAGCATGGACCCAGAAAAAAACAGCAATTAAGAAATGGTTCCATGCTCCTCAAAACCTCGGATCTCCCGATCAGAAGCCTTGCTGCCGGATGTAGCCTATTGTCATACCCAGGATTAAATAGGATTTTTTAAGCATTTCATCGCAAGCAAGGCAGAAGTGACACTAGCACGCAAAGGGGTTACAGAGAGTAGGAGCAAGAGACAGGATTTTGGAAAGGCTAAAGAGAAGGACGCGGAATTAGATGCTGATTGACATTACATTTGAATATTTAAAGACTATGACTGTCAGGGAAGCAAGTAAGAGGAAAGGCGTTCCAAAAACCGGAAGTGCGAGACATAAAGCTATTGGAGTAGAAAGGACGGCTACATCTAACCTTTTCGACAGTGAAAGGGTTGGACTGAGATGCCAACCTAGTAAAACGCTTAAATTGATACAAATATAAAGCTTGTCACTAAGCTGATTGATGTTCTATCCAGCACCTCGATTTTTGTAAACGAACCTTTGTGTAATTTTTCTTTTCCCTTATCAGTAGTTAACAGCAAATTCCTAAATCATAAAGTCAACCATCAAGTAAATGGATAACGGATCGTGGTCTAGGGAGGTGGCAGAGGGAAGAAACGTGTTGAGAGCTGCAAGGGATAAAAGGAGGTGGACAGTCATGATCGCCTACGTCCTAAATGGACATGGCATATAAAAAGAAAAGTAACATATAATAATTACTATAATGTGTGATTCTGAGGCAGGAGAATAATCTCTATCTATAAAAGGCAGCATATGTGTGTGTGTGTAACGAATGCACGGCCGCAATTTTCGACGAATTTGCACCAAAATTTACATGCACATGCTCCAAGTTATTATTAAGTCCAAGACCGACGTTGCATTTCCCAACTCCCATCGATAGTGGAAATAATCCATTTTATCATGCTTCTACGGTAGTTTTCATGTAGTTTGCGGCCATTTTCTACTAGCCAGAGTGAGAGCCTATAGCTGGCTGCCACGAAATCCTGGTCGTCTGATCTTGATAGCTTTTCGTAACTACTTTATCTAGTTGGCATATTATTCTCTATAGATGGTGTGGCTCTTTTGAAAATAGTCATTAGGCAAAAATACTTTTACATCCACAAAATATGAGGCCATCACTATCCCCGCTGAGGCAACGACCTTGGCCTGCTTTGGAGCAGGTGAAGACGAGTGTTGCCACCATATGGAATACCTTTTTCTCTCTGGCTGAAAGTGATGATTAATCTGATCTGAATAATTTTTATTTTTATTTTTATCAAGTTTTCTCTCAGTAAAATAACGGCCATTGTTGATTTATTGCTGATTAAAGAAACGTGTTCAGTTTTTAGGCGTTTTAATTCATCTTCAGTTACCGTCTTTGACGGCATATAAGATGCACGGGTGTATAAGACACATCCCAATTTCCGCAGGATGATTCTAGAAAAAAATTAGCAATTAATGAAATTTGTAAAATTATTAGTAAATGCCTATATTTATAAGGTATAATTTTGGTTAAACAAGCCATGATTACGGTTAAACGAAAAAATAATAGGAAAAAAAGAACACGAGTCTATAAAAACTTAATTATATCAAAAGGTAAGAAAACGGAATAAAAATCAATCAATTATTATAATTGAACGAAACAGTGGAGTTCGCATTAACATTCTATTCATCTTCAAATCCATAAAATTCGTCGTCTTCCTTATCAAAACCCTGATACTCATTTTCAATAATACTATGATCGTCGTTAAATAATGCGTCATCTTCCGTTTCATTGAGAGCATTGCTAATCCCACGCTTTTTATAATATTTCACAACTGTAGCGAATTTTAAACCTACATATTGCATATAAGATACAAGGGAATTTTAAAAGATATTTTTATTAAAAATAGTGCGCTTTATATGTCGTCAAATACGATAATTAAAAGCGTTTCTGTTTCTTTGAAAGACGTAAATTTGTGCTCATATATTTGTAGTGAAAGTAGCAAAGATCATAAGGATTGACTTTTAAAATTATTATTTTTCGACATTAAGATTTCGGTTCGAGATACCTAGTAGTATACCTATTCTTATATACCTTAATCAAACTTGTTGTCATGAGGGGTATATTTAGTTTTGCATATTTGTAAGACAGTGTCACTATTGTTGGCCTCAATTAATTATAATGATCATAATAGTAAAAATTAAAATAACTATTTAAAAATAACTATTAAATAAGTTAAAATAACTTTTGTCGATGCTATTATATTTTAATAGATTTTACTTTTATTTATACATTTCAATACATTTCAAGTGATTTTGCTATATAATGCATCAAAAACGCTTTTGCTATAGAAGCGTCTATGAGGTTAGACAACTTGTTCCGTAACTAGAATTATAACTGCTTCTCTGCAGTACGAACCAGAAAACGTGCTAGAGAATTGAAAAGTGAAGTCAAAAGAATCAGGTAATTCAGGCAATGGGCAAGATTTAATTATTGTAAACAAAGAAAAAGATAGATTAGGTTGCTCGGAAAGTAATTACGTATTTCAGCGCTATGAATTATGAGTCAATAATCAAATGAAGAACCAATGATTAATGGTGGAAACTGCATCAATAATTAGTTTATTCTCTCTTCTACACGATATTGTGTTATTTATAGTAGATTTCAAAGTTTAATTGTCAAAACTTGCAAAGAGGATGTTTATATTTCTCATGATCTTAGATTTGAGAACATCTCACAGAAAAAAAAAAATCACACTGTCTTTTATTCGGTAAATATCCTTATTTTTTATTATAAAACACCGGTCAATGAGGTTCGAAGAAGGGCGGTCATCACTATGACGTATAGACTTCATTCGTTTAAAGCCATTTTAACCATTGACCTGATACTGCGAGGGTAGACAGGAATGAGATTATTAGTAGATTCGTTTGGGATGTAGTATGGAATGGTTAAATTATCACTGCACATCTCTTCTCATATGTGCTTGTACAAGCGTAGAGTGTAATCTCCTTCTTCTTCTTCTTCTTCTTCTTCTTCTTCTATTATTATTATTATTATTATTATTATTATTATTATTATTATTATTATTATTATTATTATTTCCTTTGATTTCTGTAGTATAGACTTTTTCTTCCGGATCCCAACCAGAGATCTAAGGTCAGAAATTGCTTCATAACATTTTCTCCTGTATTTTTGAAAAAAGAAAAAAAAATCCCCAAAACTAAGATCACTCACATTTACATAGATAAAGCTCTTCGTCACGTGTGAGTTGTACTTGTGTTTTATATTTCTTTAAATCATGTGCAATCAGGAATCATTTATGTCAATCTATCGAACATTTTCCAATCAATCCGAGAGCTCCAAATACAACTGGAATTATTGATGTCCTTATGTGCCACACTTTATTATTATTATTAGTAGTAGTTGTAGTAGTTTTGTCATTATTATTATTATCATCATTATTATCATTATTATTTTATTATTACCGTTATTATTATTAGTTTTTCTATAAAGAAAAAGGACAAGGTAGTGAAACAATTTTATGTTTAATTAATTTTACCTTTAGATTAAATTAATATCCAATGGATATAAACAAGAAAAAAAGCAGAAGTTTTTGATATTATATACGAACAATGTAATTGAAAAACGTCTTTTAAAAGGCGTCAGTTTTATATCATGCGTAAATTTAAGAAATAATTAAAACCGAAAATTATCCCAGCTGAATGAAATCGCGAGCACTTACTTGAAAACTTTTTTTTTAAAGTGTTTAATCTGACACGCCAGGATAAAACAAAACAAACAAACAAACAAACAAAAGAAAAAAAAAAGAAAAAATGCAAAACCTTTTGATGGATAGTTCTTCAGGACGCAGCCTCATATTCAGAAAGTCGCGTTTCATACGAGGTTTCATGGCGCCGTTTTGTTTTCTTCGAGGCTCATACGCAAACTAATTAGAGAAAATAATTATTCTGATTGTTTGTATATACGACCGTTACGCTTTGCAAACAGGGCCAGATTGTATAATCGTAGCTAATTCCACACCACGGAAGTGTTTGTCGCCAGACTGTCTTAGCGGATTCATGACTTAATGTCGTTCCACGGATTTTCGGTTGATTTCTCTTTTCCTTCATTGATTTTATATAGGTAGTTAGTTTTCTATCATTTCATCCCAAGCAAGGCAATACATCTACTAAGACGCCAAGCGTTAGAGAATATGAGAAAAAACACTATTAAAGAGAGAATAACAAATTTAAACAATAAATGAACAATAATTAAGTAAACAAGATGGCCGGAACGTACAACGGCCGAAACGTTGTAATAAATATGGCGAAAAAGATGAGGAAAATAGTTTGAATTATGAAAATAGTGAAGATAACGATTGACATCGCATTTAATTTTTTGAAGATCAATGCTAACTGGGAAGAATAAAATCGGGAGAGATTTCCACAAGCGAGGAGTGAGAGTAAAGAAACTGCAAGCGATGAACTTCAATAGTAAAATGATTTCACCTTGCCGATAAATTAGTACTAAGCTTAAACTTATAAAATGATGACACCTTGCCGATAATTTCGTACTAAGCTTAAACTCATAAAATGATGACACCTTGCCGATAATTTGACATGGCTGAATTCTTTGCTCGGAAGTTTTCTTCCAATTCAACGTTTGACTATTCCGGAGTACCCATGCCCGATTTCCCTCCCAGAACCGAGGCCCTTTTGAGCGGATTGCACATATCCCCGTCGTTGGTATTGGGCATTATTTCTAACTTAGATCACCACAAGGCTACTGGTGGTGACGGGATACCAGCCATTGTCCTGAAGAAATGCGTGCCTGTACTGGCGCCTGTCCTCTCTAAATTATACAACCACTGCCTCAAGGAGTCTTGTTTTCCTGACTGCTGGAAGTCCTCAACCATTGTTCCTGTCTTTAAGAACTGTGGTGACCCCTCCGACCCTTCTAATTACCGTCCTATCAGTCTCCTACCCATCTTCGGCAAAGTCTTCGTAGCCCTTATCAACACCGAAAAGATTAATCACCTGATATCCCATGATCTGCTCTCATACAAGCAGTATGGTTTCCGCTTTGCCCGATCTACAGCTGATGTGGTTACGGCCATTACTGAATTTGTCTACCAAGCTATTCATAATAACGGTGAAGCTCGTGCCGTGGCCCTAGACATCTCCAAAGCGTTTGATAGGATTTGGCATGACGGCCTTCTTCGCAAGCTCCAGGGTTATGGTATTACAGGTCGATTGTTTGACCTAATACAATCATTCCTCTCAAACCGTGAATTGAAGGTCGTTATCAATGGATTCATCTCCAGCTCCTATCCCACTAACGCAGGTGTTCCTCAAGGCTCCATACTAGGCCCTACTCTGTTCCTCATATTCATAAACGACCTTCCTGACGCCATAGATTCTCAAGTCGGAATCTATGCGGACCACATTACCTATTTACTCCTGCCTCAAACACAAATCTAGTGATGCTGACAAAGTTAACCTGGCAATTCGATTAGAAAAGGACCTCCAATCGGTTGTGAACTGGAGCAAGAAATGGATTGTTAACTTTAATGCCTCTAAAACAAAACTGCTCTCTATTAACCACCACAAGGATCCATCCCTGCATCCCATTAGAATGTCTGAAGACCAACTTCTCGAGAGCTCCTCTCTGCGGCTGCTCGGTCTCACGCTGTGCGCTGATCTGAGATGGAACAAATACATCGAGTCAATCGCATCATCCACCGCAAGGAAAGTTGGCTCCCTGTGCCGAGCCAGGAATTTTTTCTCCCCGGAACCGATCCTCCAAATCTATCAATCGACCATTCGCCCTTGCATGGAGTATTGCTGCCATACATGGTCTGGAGCCCCTGCTGTTTGCCTCAGGGTTCTTGATAAGATCCAGAGACGGATATGCAATGTAATTGGCCCTGATCTGTCATCTCGTCTGCAGTCGCTCTCTCACAGACGCGACGTTGCCTCGCTCTGTCTTTTTTACAAATACTTTCACGGTAATTGCTCCGATGAGCTGCTTTCGCTGGTTCCTAGGCCTCATGAATTTAAACGTCCTACGAGGCTGGCATCCCGTTCCCACCCCTTCACCGTTGAAACTGTTAGATGTAGAGGTCTCTTCTACTCCAATATCTTCATGTCTCGCACATCTCGCCTGTGAAACTCCCTTCCTTATTCCTGTTTCCCTGACAAATACAATCTCCAACTATTTAAGTGTAACGTCAATCGACATCTCCAGTTGCCTTGATCTATCCACTTCCCTTCTCCACATCCTTTCCCCTTTCATTCCTATCTGCTCTCGCTCCAAATTGTCTGAAACCTCCTTGCCTTGATCGATCCACTATCTTTCTCCACATCCTCTCCTTTACCTCTCCTATCTGCTTTTCCTTCAAACCTTCTGTAACCCATTGCGTGCTAGTGGCTTCCAACCTCGCTTGGGGTGATAAGCTTTAAAAAAGAAGCTTAAACTCAAAATGTCTAGCCACGATAGAGGAAAATTCATCAGAACAATTAACATGATAGGCATAGAAAAGGCTCGCGGAAGGTACGTTAATGCGGCAGGAAGTTGACCGATGCCGAATTGCCAGGTCAGGACCAATAACATTGCAGATTCTTCTTTGGATTTTATCGAGAATCTCCAAATGTAGCAGAAGCAGCAGACCAGATGTGGCAGCAATATTCAAAACAAGGACGAATGGTAGACTTATAAATACGTAAGATAGATTTTGCTGAGAAAAATCGTCTAGCACAATACAGTGAACCAACTTTCCTAGATGTAGACCTAGCAATTTAATATGCGTATAACAATATAATTCTGACCGTGGCAGCAGAAATAGTTATGAGAAAATAATTCTTTTAGCTTATCAACTCCTGAGGAATATCCACGGATCAGATAAGTAGCGATTATTCTGCTCATGTAACAATTTTTCCAAAATATGAGGTAGCCTCCCGCGTAGGTTCAAATGACAGCAGGTTTCCATTATTTCCTTTGCCTTGTTAAAGATTTATACGTTGTTGTGGTTTGAATAATTCATAGATTTTTTATGATTTGATAAAAAAATATATTTTAATCGTAACCAGAAGTATACAGTTACATTTTATAGGTTAAGGAGATTTTATTTATTTTTTTGCAAACGAAAGTTAAATATTTTCTTGTTGTCTGACTAATTTGTACTTTAATTGCAACCGGAAATATCATGTTAAATTCTAGTTCCGGTCATTTCATTTATGTATTTTTGCAAACAAAATTTTAATTTTTTTGTCGTCTGATTAATTTACCTATTAAAGGCAACTGGAAGCTTCCAATTAAATTCTGGTTCTATTGGTTATTTATTTAGTTAGTTATATTTTCAATTTGATTGGAATATTTTGTTGTCGTCTGAATAATTTCCATTTTAATGGAAACCAGAAATATCGAGTTAATTTCGGGTCACGACGTTTATTTTTATATATGTATTCATTATTTATTTATTTATTGCAAATCAGTGTGTTTTCTGAATAATTTATACCGAGTAACAATCTCAGTAGTTTTTGTCATCTGTTTATATTGCATGATAAACGTCGCTTTCTCTTTCTACAAAATTCAGACCTTTTGTGGGCAGCATCTGGAGTAGCTTAACAGTCGTTTTAAGGCAGTTTTTTTTCTGGGGGGGGGGGCAGACGAAGCTGCAATGTATAACGAGGGTCTGAGTGTATCATTCTATTTTCCGTGTTGTCTTCAAACACCCAGATTTTAGTTTCTGCTTTTACTCCTTCAAGACTCCTCGTTCAGCAGCATGGTGATCGCTGCCACGATCATCAGTGAGCTGTTCTCATCTACCAAGGTCTACCTGCTTGTGAGTTTCAGGTTCCTGTTTCAGACTTCCTTGAAACCGGACGGTGAACGGTGCCAATTTCACCGCACTGCCATTCATTTTAATGTATATGACCCATCCATTGAAGACGACCTTGACAGAGAAGACACATGTTTCAGGAAGAGGCTTACTCCAGCATATCAGTGTTAGTGAATTTATCTCTCCATGTGATGTCAAGGACATGCTGGGACCAGCGGAGATGGAAGCTATCCAAGCAGTTTTCCTGCCTGGCCTATGCTAACTTATTTTGATGCAGTAAAGCAATATAATATGTACACTGTTATGCTTGGTATATCACTTTGTGTAATAGCAGTCGTAGCATAGTTGTCTGCATTACGTTTAAAAAACAGGTTTGATAAGCAATGCCCTTATTTTCACCGGTTTTTCTCTATTCATTCTTGTCTATCTCATTTGCATACGATGCTACACCTCCCTTAATCGGAGAGGTCGTATACCCTTGTTTTTTCTTTTACTATTCCTGATTATTCTGGTACTGTGCTGTCCTTACTCTTGTCTTTCTTGTTTGCTTTTTAATGGTGATCTCGATCTCTCTTCATTTTCTTCTTCACTCTCATCCGCCAGTCTTCGTGTCTCTTAATTCTTTCCTTCTTGCAAATAGAGCAAAAGTTCTTATCCATGTTTCTGTGTGTTCTGGGTCGTACAGCGAATTTAACGATTCTATCAGCGACGCCATTGCTATATATGGTATATTTCTCTGTGGAGTAGCATTAGTAGCACAGCTCTCTGCGTTAAGTTTAACTTTAAGCTAAGCAATGCCCTTATGTTCCATAGTTGTTCGCTATTTATACTTGTCTATCTCATTTGCATCCAATACTACAGACAAAATGCATGGAACGCTTTTAGTTTGGTGCGCAAGGTGAGCTGACTGTTATCACATACTCTGATTGTCTGATTTTGCTATTACTACTTCTGCTTTGACTAGGCGTTTGACAATTACCAGTTCGAGCGATAGGTTGTTGGCGATAGTAGAACCCAGATATAGTATGTTGTTTCTGACTTCAAGTACTACATCTTCGATGTTGATTGAGGGAGGTGCAAGGGCATCCTGACGCATGACATTTGTTTACATATATATATATATATATATATATATATATATATATATATATATATATATATATTTATAACGAATTACATTATTTACATTATTCGGACTATTGTCCTTATCTTTGTCGCCATGTTTATCACAACTTTTCGGCCGTTGTACGCTCCGGCCTTCTTCAGGTGGTTGGAATGTCGAACTGAACCCTTTATTTCGCTCACTGGAGTAGACCGTTCTAGTTCCACGTGCCATTTATAATGGATGTCAGTTATCAGTTTTATCCTGTTAATTTTCCCCTGAAAGTTCTCCACTGCCTTAAGCGGGTATTGAACTCACACTCTTTGTCCTCAAGGACACATGGCACAGTGGATAAAGCGTTGGATAGATCCAGTGACAGGACCCAAAGAGTGTGAGTTCAATACCCGGTTAAGGCAGTGTTGATAACTGATAACTGACATCCATTAAACATGACACGTGGAACTAGAACAGTTTACCCCAGTGAGCGAAATAAAGGGTTCAGTTCGACATTCCAGCCACCTGAAGATGGACAGAGCGTACAACGGCCGAAACGTTGTGATAAACATGGGGACAAAGATGAGGACAATAGTCCGAATAATGTAAATAATGTACATAATACCTCATCTCAGAAATATAGACAGATATACCGAATTACTTACAACTGTGGTTTAACTGCCTAATAATATTAAAGTCGTGTCTGGTGTATGTCGTCAGAACTGCGTTTCTTTGATGAGAAGTTTGGGCACTTTAGTCTTTGTCTTCAGGTGGGCAAAGTTGAAAATTGCTTTTGTGTGAAAGTATAGGCCTTCTTCGCATTGTCTTAGTGCGAAGCTCAGTAATATGTAACATAGGAGTGGGAGCAGTCAATTTTAATTAGTAACTAAAAAATACCTTTCCTGCTAAAAGAACGAGCCCATTTGAAAGATCGACGAAGGCGTTTTATAGTGGTATATACTATGGAGTTCCGTACATTTATTCTGGAGCTGACGTAGAGAGAAAATCATGTCAATCGTGGATCTCTTAGTCAGAAATCCGCACATGAATTCTGGGTAAATAGGATTGTAGTCGAGTTAAAACCATTCGGCCACTGACTTTTCCAATTATGTTTAACAGAGTAATACTACGGCAGTTATGTGTAATCACTGCAGTGGTTATTGCTTTATACTGGGCAATTATATATACTTATATAGGAGACACGGTAGAGCAATCGGTCATGGTTCAGACAGAGGGATCGAATAGCTGGGATCGAATCCGAGTCTGTTACATTAATTTAGTGCCAATACCCTTTGGAGAGGTAAGAATTCGTCTTTTCTTCCTCCATTTATGGGTAAATAGCTTTACCGTCTGGTTCCTATAGCCTTTGGTTTCAATCCATTTAGGAGACAGGCATCTCTGAATTCAAAACGTTCAACTACGCGTTAAATAGCATCATTTACTTTAAGATTTTAAAGGAAACGCAAAAGAAAAGTCGTTAAAAAATAAAAATAAAAATAAAACAGAAAAAAGCACGAAAAGAAAAGAGGCACGGACAAAAGGAAGAAGAACATATTTAAAAGGGGAAACCATTTGAAAGGCGCAAAGAAAGAAAAGAAAGAAAAGAACTAAAAGACAGTAAGGCAGAAAGAAAGAAAGAAACAAACGAAGAAACAAAGAAGGAAAGAAGGAAATAGTTTAATAATAGATAAAGAGAAAAGGGTGAATAGACAAAGAAACCTGTAAGAAAGGCGTGAGTAAGAAAGAAATATATCGGTGACTTTAAACAGTAAAAAAGTAAAAAAAACAAAAAAACAAACGCAAGATCCCTGGAAAGGAAAGAAAAAAAAGAAGGAAATAAAGAAACAATAGAAAAAAAAAGGAAAGAAAGAAACAAAAGAAAGAAGGAAAGAAAGAAACAAGAGAAAAGCAAAAAATAAACAAAAAAATAAACAGGTCCTTCTTTCTTTCCCTCTTTGTTGTTTGTTTGTTTCTTTCTTTCTTTCTGTCTTGCTGTCTTTTAGTTCTTCTCTTTTCACTCTTTCTTTTCTTTCCGCCTTTCAAATGGTTTAATACTTGAAATGAACAGATAATGAAAGGAGGAAATAACGTAGTAAATCTATGAAACAAAATCATTATTGAGAGTGTAAGATACTGGTTAAAATGAACAGCAGAAGGAAAAATAAAGAAACCACGAAAATGAGAATTTTGTAAGCGTAGCTTAGATGTGGCACAGGGACGAAAGTATGGGCGCCCAATGAGGATCGAACTCACTCGCAATTGTTCTAGTGAGACAAGCTTGCTAATCATTACAGTATGCCGAATTTCCCAATTAGCTGTTTCCCTACAAGGAAAGATTTCAGATTCGTTGACGAAGCACCCAGATGCTGCTCGAGTTACGCTTTTCTTTATTTCTTAGCACTCGGTCTCGAGATCAAAGTGTAGAATCTGCCTTTTGGTGGACAAGCTACATTTCATCTCTCCATTTGTGTCTTTGTCTGCGGTTAGAGCGCAAATAAACGTATTGAGAGGTGCACGGTTCCGGGAAACACTAAAGGGCGGTGATCGGTCGTAATGCCGATGCCAGAGTAATCGCAGGTTGAGGAGGCCTGGGTATTTTTTTATCTAACCCAGGTGCAGCTTCCGGGCTCCCGTCATTGAACTGATCTTGTGCCACATCCTGCCAGCATGGGGCGGCAAAGTAAATACAATCTGCCTTCGAGCGGACTACATTTTATCTCTCAATTGTGTTACTGTATTTGGACAGAACACTACAAATAAATGAGGAATGCCTGGTACCAATGAGTTCCAACCCTGCGTGAGGACCCCCACCCCCACTCATTGTACCAGAGAGAGAGAGTATCGGTGGAATATCGACGGTAGAGTGACCGGACCATTTTTGGACTTGGTCTATGTGCACGCACTTGGGCTCCTTAATTTAAACCGGCGTTTTATCATACCCCGTCACCGTGCGTAGGGAGGGCGAGCAAATGCTAAGTCTTGCATCTGTTTTTCTCATTTCTAACACTATTAGTAATATTAGCCATTTACTTCTAATGAAACATTTGGCATTCATTAACCGGGCAGCCAGTTCTACTTGAGTTACCCTTGTTAATCTCTCCCTGACATTATTCTGTGATCAATGTATAGTATCTGTTCTATCCATCTCTAATGTATTCGTAATATTATTCATTCTTTCTGGAAAATTGGTTAGGTCATGTCTAATTAGTGTCACTATTGTTTTCATTATTGATGGAGGTTTCCGTCCTAATCTATTGTATGAAGTATTGTGGAACGTCAACATCTCATGTCACTATTTTCTTGTTCAAGTTTTATCCAGTTTAGGTGTTGCTCTTGTTGAAAGTCCACTCGTGATGTGGTTTCTGTGATTTGGTACAATTTCTTTTTAATGATTCTGTAGCACCAGACCACAATGTTTAAAGAAGGATATACCTAGCTAAGATCTATATTATTTATTCATTCGAACCTTTATTCTTTGATCTGATCTGAGATTTTATATATTCTGAATTAATTTGGCACGATGAATGGAATCCATATGAGTCTTGATTTGCGGAGGCTACTCAAAAAACATGACTCGTGTTTTCAGGTTAACCTTTTGGTTTTGCAGTAGTTTGCGATGTTGGGCGAAACTACACCTAGGACAACCTTTTCTATTTCATTATCTTTGTATTAAACTTGTTATAACTGGTCCGTGCACCGAGGTAGTTGTAATGTTTAATAATTACTAAATACACATCTTTAATTTTTCTGATGAATTCAGAGTAGGTCCTATCACTGCTTTCGTTCCAGATCATAGTTTCTGTTTTGGAAAGGTAGATCTGTAGTTACACTTCTTGTAACACCTTAGAGATGATGATTTTTGTTCTTGGTCAAATAGCAACCAAGCACGAAAGAAAGAAATAAAGAAAGAACGCAGAAAGTTCAAATCTTAATGGAAGCGGAGTTTAATTAAGCACGAACACACAACGAAAAATGTCTTGTATGTAGAAAATTACTTTTTTCTTCTTTTTTTAAAATCAGAATTAGTCCATGTAAGGCAGTAAGGCCACTAAGACACAAGGGGTTTCAGAGTGTGGAATAATTAGGAACAGAAACATTAATAATGAGCGAGAAATGGGGAAAAGTATTCAGGAGGTCAGTAGATAGATATTGACATTGCATTTAAATTTGTGCAGATTAAAGTTGGCTGGAGAGCATGGAGCTGGAAGGAAGTCCCACAATCGAGAAGTACGAGAAAAGAAACTGTTAGCATAGAACTTACGGCTACATCTAGCCAGCTCAACTGTAAATTGATGAGATCCCAACACTAGTCTAGTACTTCGCTTAAATTAAAAAAAAGTCCACGCACCATAGCGAAAATCTCGTCGGAACAATTAACATGAAAGTATTTATAGAAAAGACACAGAGAGGCAACGTTACAGCGGTGGAAAAGTGAGTGAAGCTTAGGCACCAGATCAGGACCATTAATATTGCTGATTCTTTTTGGGATTTTATGAAGGAAGTCTAGGTAAATAGGCTCAAAGGACCATGTGTGGCAGCAATATTCTAAGCATGGAGCAATGGAAGACTTATAGATATGTCAGATAGATTCTGGAGAGAAAACATGTCTCGCACGACACAGTGAAACAACTTCCTTAGCAAAGGATTCAATATAGAATATAGAAAATAAATATAAACATATGTATATTCAAAAACGCTCATAGTTTGCAGAATCCTAACCTTTTTTTCTGATATTATGCAAATGTTTCTAGAACGTTTTGAAAACTGGACAGAGTGTACAATGAAGAATCTTCTTTTGTATTCGGTGTCAGTTTACGTCGTCGGCTATCATGGGTCTCCACAACATTCTATCCTTTTTAGCTCTCAGCAACAGTTGCTTTTTATTATCGTATTTCTTGATCGCATATCCGTTCACAGATATTTGTAAGTTGCTCATGGTTTCCGTCTGTCTCTTTTGCTTTCAATATGACCTGTGAGTGTTAAATTCTCCAAGCCCTTCATCTTCATTATGTGTCCAAGTGATTTTGACGTCTCTATATGATTCTAGTCCCATTCACCTGAAACCCTTCTCGTTGACTGGTCCTTCCATCGTATTCTCTGCATATAAGTTTCTTATTCACTGGCGATGTTGCACACATTTTAGGAAAAGAGCATTATTTTGATATATTGTTATGGTGCAATGGTTAACAATCTTGCCTTGAGGATCGTTGTGAGTCTCCGATGGAACTTTTGACGAAATTAATTTTAATATTTCATAGTTGTATACATTCTTGTTCATAGAATGAAATTTGGAAAAATAAAAAATCCATAAAATCTCAATAAAATTATGAAAGAAAATTTATAAATACAAATATTAATATCTACAATTATCTTTTACATGTATTGTACCTTCAAGATTTGGGGGATCATGGTTCTTCACAACCTTCTATAGTTTTTAGCTCTTTTTGTCACCCGTACCACACGTTGCGCCATTCTA
This sequence comes from Acanthosepion esculentum, assembly GCA_964036315.1. Lineage (NCBI taxonomy): Eukaryota > Metazoa > Mollusca > Cephalopoda > Sepiida > Sepiidae > Acanthosepion > Acanthosepion esculentum. The sequence goes on along the minus strand of OZ038482.1, from coordinate 99,997,370 downwards.
TCGACAGTTAGATGACCCGCGACTTACATCTGTCATTTTTGAATTCGATATGTTCTGTTTAAGAAAATTCAGATGTTTTTTTTTTATTTTTTGTATAAGTGTCCTTCTTGCTTCCATTTTCCTTCAGACTTTCTTGTTGCTTACGCTCTCTGACCATTGTATTCTCAGCATCATTCTGTAGAACCACATTCTTTTGATTCCACTCTTCTTTTCATCTATGAGGAAATTCTTCAGCAAAGAGAATTAAGCAAACAATGAACAGTAGTCAATAATAGACAGAATTCGGAACTATATCCCTAGAACTTAGCATCAAGAAACCAAGCATGGCGCTTCATGTTCGTTGTTTTTGTTTGTGTTTCTTGTTAAAATTCCAAGAATCCACTCAACAGCACGTGGAGACTTGATTAATATCAAACTGAGCTCGAGGCAAAGAAACTGAATCAGATGTGAAAGGAGAGAAAAAAACAGAGAGAAATTGAAAAAAGGCGATTAAAGACGAGCAGGTGATCTGATACTAAAAGCAAAGATATTGGCGGGAAACTGGTTGGGCATTTGGTGTGTAACCGGCATTAGAAATGGCAGATAACAAAATGGCGGCACCTGTTTGCCAGGTATGGCTGCGATTAAGAATCCTGACGTATGCCGCTAGCCGCCCACTGTTAGCCAGCAAGACTTGTTCCAAATAACAGTTTCTTTTATATCGTCTGAACTTACTCATGAATCAAAATCGTTTTTTTTTATTCCGTTTCTTTGCATTCTTTATTATTTTCTCCCTCCTTATTATACTTTCTTTTGGATTATGCTTCCTCCTGGATATATTTTGCATCTATTCTTTGTTCATTAATTCCATTTTAACAAATAAATTCCTCCTGGCTGCTGGTTGGTATTCACTTTTCGGCTTATTTCGGTTCTTTATGCAACTTTTTCTTTACATTCTTTGCCTTTTAATTTTATTCCCTGTTTTTTTTTCTTTCGCGACTTTCATTTACGTCTGTTCTATTTTTCCTATATTTCATTCACACTTATTTTCTCTCTTTTCGTCTCTATTTCATTCATACGTATTTAGATATTTTTTCTGCGGTTTTATTTCCTTTGCTATTGTTCCTCTGAACTTTTTCTTCTTTTTCATCGGATTTTTATTTCTTTGCTTTTATTAAGTTATTCCTATTTTCTTGTATTTATTTCCTATTTTTATTTAGTTATACTAAGTTTCCGTTTTTTTCCTGTTCTTCACTTTCTTTTTATTCTTTGTTTTCTATTTTTTTCCGTTTCTGTCTTTTATTTACTGATAAAAAAAAACAAAAAAAGAAAAAGAAAGAAAGAATGTATTTCTTTATCTTTTTCTTTCCTCCGATTTTCTGTTTGCGATTGTTTTTTTTCTGTTTATCTGTCTTTATTATTTTTTTCTCTGCACTTCTTTTCTTTGCCTTTTTCTTCTTTTTTATTTTTAGTCCTTTATTCTTTTTGTGCCTCTTTTCCGCTGTTTATTGACTTTTTCTCTTCTCTTTCTGTCGCTTCCTATCTTATGTTTGTTTACTATCATTTGGGCGTTGTCTTCGTTCGTTTCAGCTTAGAGTTCGTTTTTTTACCCCTTTATTTCTAAACCCATCAACCGAGAGGAAAATTAAAATTTTGGACAGAAACTGTCGATGCTTCGAAATCCATTCAGTTGAAATGATTTTGAATTTCAAAATTTCCTGCCGATTACATTATTTCAGCATGATCTTTTGTTCCAAAGTAAACCAGATCGAAGGAGACATTTCTTTTTCTCTCATTTGAATCATGATAGACGATTCAACAATTGTCATTCATTCTTTTGAAAAAAAAAACATTCCTTTTTTTTCGCAAATTCCTCTTTTCTTTTTCTTTTCTTTCGTTCTCACGGTCTTTCCTTTTTTTCTTTCTCTTTCTTTCACATCTTCACTCTTTTTTTATTCTTTTCGTTCACGTCGTTAAATCTCTTTCTTTCTTTCTTTCTTTCTTAACACTTTTTTTCTTCTTTGGCGTCTGTTTTACTCAGAAAAAATGTGATCGTCATTGATGAAAAATCCATTCATGCTTTACATACAAAAATCGCAATACATGTACAATGCACTGCAAATGATTTTGAAATATAAAATGAAACATTTTCAAGAATTAAATATTCACTCGATTTTTATCTAGTATCTTCTAATCCTTTATATATAAAGGCAAAGAAGATTGTCTTACGCCAATCGTCAAAGAGATATAAACCGTCCCTGAAAATGAACATTTTACTAAGCACCCGTCGCAGATGACCGAGCAATGGATGACCAATTTATATCATGCACCTTATTTATTTTTATTTTAGTTCCACTATTTTCTTCATGGTTCCATTTTTAAAACTTTATTCCTTTTACTTGACCTCTCGTTACACTGTCTTTTCTTCATTCTCCGGCAAAATACCGACAACATCATCGTTTCGACTTACCGAAACGGCTACAGTAGTTGATTGGAGGAAATGCGCCAATGCCAGTCACGTTTACGTAATTCTCCTATCGGCGCTCGTTAGCCAAGATTTGCGCGAATTTAATGTCGCTCCCCAGACTGCAGACACACGTTTCCTTACGCGTGGCCGGCTCCCGACTGGCCGCTTTTGTTTCAGGAAAAATATCTCACCAGAAACGGCCGTTACCTACAAAGATAATCAAGCTGAAAGATGGTCAGTATAAACAACTTGTACGGATTATGTACTAACGAACTTAACACATAGATGCTTACACACATCCACACACACAAATATATATATATGGGTGTGTATGTTTGTGTATATACATTATACTGAGAAAATACATGATTGTCTCAGTTATACATGTGCATATTATATATCTTGTATCCTAGAACAAAATTAATAGTTTAAGTTTGTTATGAAATCAATCTTATAATTTACTTCATATCACTTTTTTCGATAACTATTCTACTAACTTTTCTACTATGCTGCGTGTCCCTTCAGGACGTTGGCGATCATAGGTCTCCACAATTACGGTCCCTTGCAGCTCCTAATGACTTTTCCCATGTCCCGCATAGGCTGTTTCGCCATTCATTCACTCAAACTTGCTAGGTAGGTTGCTTCTTGCTTTTCACGATCTGTATCGCTTTCAGTTTCTCCTATGAGTATCAGATTTTCGAACCTCTCCTTCCTCATTATGTATCAGAGAAATCTCAACTGTCACTTCTGGATGTTAAGTATCAGTGTACATTTTTGATAGCATTGTCTTTAGAACTTCATCATTTCTCACATATTTGGTCCATGGTATTCTCAGCCTCCTTCTTTAGCGGGAAGTGACAACTGGACATCGCCAACTCAACACCGCCGACTTGACGCCGCCAACTCGACGGCGCCAACTCAACACCGCCGACTCAACACCGCCGACTGAGCACCGGGACAACTCAGGACTGAGGCAACTCAGAACCGAGACAACTCAGCACCAGAAAAACAACTTTTTTATAAGTAATTTATGAAGGATTAAAATCTTAATTTGTGAATATTTTTGTTTATTAAAAATATTTTTCTACGATTTCCTTTATTAAAAATAATTAAAAAATATTAATTAATAATTAAGTTTTTAAGCATTAATACATTACTTTTCGGTTATAAGAAGGTTATCTTTTTCTGGTATTGATTTGGATAGACAAATGGAACATATTAGTAATTGACAGGGAAGGGCCTTCAACACCAACGACATCCAGCAGCAAGGTCACTTATCGGGAGATTGGACGTTTTGAGAGGAAATTTCTCTTGCTCCCGGGTTCACCCGGCGTGATAGCCCCTGTTAGGGTCCCAGCTATGGGCACTTAGTGAAACTCCAAACGAAAGCAAAATATTAGGGAAATATAAAAATACATTTATATATAAAAATTACTAACAATACATGTTTATACTAAAATTAACAACAATATCTATTTATAGTAAAGATTTAGTTGAAGCCATAAAATTGTGTTCAAAATATTTAGATTTCGGCATTAAATAACCAATAGATGTCGATACGTTGATTGTAATGGATATAAACGATAATAATGTAAAATATTAGACAGGATACAGAGGAGGGTGGGTATATGCAATTACTTGAATATGACTCAATAAACGGATAGACAGACTTAGAAGGAAAATTAAAGGAGGATGAGAAATCTAATGGAAATTTGGTTTGGTTTGGCTTATTTTGTCTTACGGCATATCAACACCTTAATGGGTTATTTAATGTCGGTAAGATTTTTAGGATAGCTTCGTATGAATCGAATATGTATTCTTTATAACAAATCTCTTTCTAGATCATGTTTCATTGATAATTTTGTAAAGAAGGTTTTTGTCGAGAATCAAATGTATTGCTGGTAATAATTTTTTTCTTTAAAATTTGGTTGCAATTCCAATGTAGGTAAGCAGATTTGGTAAAGAGTATTTTTTATATTTTTTTTATATTTTCCTGTAGAGCCAAATTCTTTAATGAAATTTATGATGATACTTGGATCGGTATTTTCAAATTGGTCCATTAAGTTATTCGATTTGTAGAGTTTGTTTCGGCTTTGCTGCATGTTATAGCAATTTAGTAGAATGTGTTTAACTGTATACGGTTCCTGTCATGGGACACATACTGGCAGTTCCTCATTTTTAATAGATGTTGGTGTGTCCCATACCGAGTCTCGCTAGTAATATTTTCCCTCTACTTATCTTTCTGTAAATTGACTTTTTTTTTGTCTTGACAGTTTTTCCATAATTGCTGTCATTTCCTTTAATGGTCTTATTTATGGTGGATCGGAAGTCGGTGTGTGGAGCCTTTATATTTGAGAGGCACATTTTCAGCGATTCCTTTGCCATTTTGTCGGAATTTTTCATTTCCTTGTATGCCAATATGGTTGGTATCCAGCATATGACTATTACAGTGTCTTTTTCGTTCTTATAAATAGTGTCAATACTAGTTAATAATTTATTTATTAAGGGGCTTCCCATGTTTTTATTATTCAGAGCTGTGAGTACAGACAATGAATCTGAGAAGATGATGACTGATTCACTGGATTCTATAATATCTAAAACCAAGAGTTCGGCTGAGGCTACTGCACTGAAGATTGAAGCTTTGTCAGACAACTGTTTCTGAATTGTTATATTGTTAAGGATAGCAGTGCATCCAACTCTGTCCATGATTTTAGAGCCATTAATGTTTATAATTTGGGTGAGCTTGTAGAATATTATGGATTTCTTCCATGTATTCAGATAAGTTAGAATTAATTTTGGAGTATTTAGTAAGGTTTAGAAGAATCGTAGAATGTTCCATTAACCAGGGTGGGTTTTTTGCGTTGGTGGTTTTAAGAATTAGAGTTGGATTTATTTGTGCTTCACTGATGAGATATTTCATGTAAAGGTCGAAAGGTTTGATAGCATTTTCTTTTATATCAAATATATTTTTGTATTTAGGATTAAAAGTACAGTGATAGGCAGGCTTTGGTGGGAATGATTTGAGCTTTAGATAGTACTGTAGTTCCAGTTTTCCTTGTCGTAATTTTAACTGTGCCTCATGGACTTCAGCGTATAAACTTTCTATAGCTTTAGTTCTGAATCCACCCACAGCCAGTCCTCATCCTACTGCTCGGTCTCAAATTGTCTGCTGACCTGAGATGGAACAAATACATTGAGTCAATAGCTTTGTCCACTTCAAAGATGTTGTTCATGATGACGGCAGTCTTTGAGTTTAGAATCCAGAGGTTGGCAGTGAATATTTCGAAGACAGTAGGGAAGCGTAGTTCAGGTTAGCAGTGGATATCCCGATAAAGTAGCAGAGCGTAGTTCAGTAGTTTTTCCTTCTGTTCATTCGCTTGACAGGTTGGCATTGGACATTCGGAGAGAGTAAACAAAATGGCCGTCTTTATACACGACAGATTGAATATTTTACGTCTCCTGATTGGTTAACCTTCTATTGGGGTACTATAAAGTGAGTCAAGTCATTTGGGTTCGCTCACTAGTACATAAGTATACAAAATCCGATTCTTTGATCATCAGCTCAGGATGAAGATTAGAACTGATAGAAAACGATTGCATTCGACAGTCTTCAACGAAAGGTGGATAAAAGAGGCGAGCTTGGTTCGTTTGAACGGGGCTAGTCTTGATTTTCTTTTCTAGGTCAACCTAAAGTCACATCGGGGTGGTTTCCTGTGGAACCCTCCCCCTGGTTAGGTTAGACAAGCTCAAGTGTACCTAGTTAATGTGAGTAAGTGTTGTTCCCGGCCTGTTTCCCGGCTATCTCTTCAGTTATGAGCCAAGTTGAGATTCCTAACCTCCCTAGTTTGTTTTGGCCCCCTTTTCATCTCGACTGGGTCAGCCTTTTATTTCCCCATGTCCGTGTTATTTTATCTCTTTCCCACTCCCTTAGCGAGAGTGCTTCTTGATTTTGTCCTCTGGGCAGAATACAGCGGCCTCTCTATTTTGAAGGTTGGACGGGCCCTACTAACATAAATTATGTTTAGTTTAAAGATTTGTTGTATTTTTAGTTGATTAATGGGTTCATCTCCCTCCCCTATCATTCTTTCATTATTAGAATTTTAATGTATTTTATGATCATCAAATTTTTAGGATGTGGGGCGCGTTTTTGTAGGTTCCCCTTGTGAGGGTGTGGTATTATGGTGTATGGAGGATTGAATGGCGATGGACGAGTTCTTGTGGTGAATGCGTCAATTGTAAGGTATGAATGGGTCGCGAACCTGATTAGCTAGGTATAGGATAGTAAGTTATGACCAGCCTCAGCCTCTACCCCTCCCCTTCATCGGCCACGTGCCACAATTTGTACATTTTTTGTATAAATAAATCTCCTAGTACATAAGTATACAAAATAATCTAACAAAGGAAAGTTGCCAGGAAATTTATTTCGCCGGAGTCGATCCTTCAAACCTACAAATCAACCATTCACCCTTGCATTGATTATTGCTGTCATATATGGTCTGGAGCCCCTTTTGTTGTTCTCAAGGTCCTTGATAATATCCAGAGACCTGATACGCAATGTAATTAGCCCTGATCTGGCATTTCGTCTGCAGTCGCTCTCTTACAGACGTGCCGTCGCCTCCCTCTGTCTTTTTTTACAAATACTTTCACGGTAACTCCTCCGATGAGCTGCTTTCGCTCGTTCCCAGACTTCATGAATTTAAGCGTTCAACTAGGCTGGCATCTCGCTCTCGCCCTTTCACAGTCGAAACTGTTAAATGTAGCCGCCTCTTCTACTCCAATAGTTCCATGTCTCACACCTCTCGCCTGTGGAACTCCCTCCCCATTTCTTGTTTTCCTGATAGCTATAATCTCCAACTATTCAAGTGTAATGTCAATCGACGTCACCAGAAGCCTTGATCTATCCCCTATCCTTCTCATCATGCTTTCCTCTATCACTCTTCTTTGCTCTCGCTCCAACTCTCTGTAACCCCTTGCCTGCTAGTGAGATACCCGCCTTGCTTGGGGTTAAACGCTTTAAAAAATGACACACTGAAGCGTTTCTTATCAAGGCTAAAGAGGTAATCAACTCAGTGGACCGACTAAGAAATATGACCATATACAAATATAATGTCATTTGTGTATAGACTAACAAAGGTACTAGGCTGATATTATCATATGTAAAGTTATTTCTTATTCAAACCCAGACTTCGATTAATATCAGTCTAGTTTTGGGTGATTTTCTCGGAACGTGGATTCTTCTACTCCCGATTATGTAAAAGGCACACTTTCTCGTCGCGGTTGTGTATTTAAATATTTTCTTGTCATCTAATGATCCAGCTGTGCATATCTAGAAGGCTGCTGGAGCGACTACTTTTCGTCAGAAAGACATTGGCATAGAGCGAACTTGCAAATAATCACCTGCTCTCTAGGAGACTATCTTACAGATCGTAGCTTCTATTGATCACTGGTATACTCTCGTTTACACACTCCACAGTTTTTGAACAGGAAAAGAGTTTAATTCCTTCTTTCTTGTTTAGAATTGGGTTTCCGGTTTCTTCGTGTGTCTTCTCATTCTCTTTCATTCCCGGTAACCGCTTGCGATGTAGTGGCGTTATCACTTTGCTTGGGGCGAATTGATTAGAATAAAGACTATTTGTTTTTACATCATCTGGAGTGACCCTAGTACATAATAGAATGATCGCAGATAACTCCTTAGAATAAGGATTATTTATTTCTACATCATCTGGAGTGACCCTAGTACATAATAGAATGATCGCAGATAACTCCTTAGAACAATGATTATTTGTCTTTACATCATCTGGGATGACCCTTGTACATAATGGAATTGTCGCAGATAACTTCTTAGAATAAAGATTATTTATTTTTACATCATCTGGAGTGACTCTAGTACATAATAGAATGATCGCAGATAACTCCTTAGAATAAAGATTATTTATTTTTACATCATCTGGAGTGACCCTAGTACATAATAGAATGATCGCAGATAACTCCTTAGAACAAAGATTATTTGTCTTTACATCATCTGGGATGACCCTTGTACATAATGGAATTGTCGCAGATAACTTCTTAGAACAAAGATTATTTGTTTTTACATAATCTGGAGTGACCCTAGTACATAATGGAATGATCGCACATAACTCCTTAGAATAAAGGTTGTTTGTTGACATTACATTCGAGTCAGATTTTCTGGCATTTCCTTTCATGTTTCACACACTACACACAGTTCTCCGCCGCGAGGAAGTCGTAAACCTATTATATGCGACATGATAAATGGGACAGAAGACTTAACATCCCCTAAAATAGTGTCAGGTTGCCCACAATAGGATCAGAATAATACATATAGTAATAACCGCAAATAAGAAAGATAAAAAAATAATTAGAAAAGAAAATATGTAGAGAAAAAATATACAGGGATAAAGAAAATTATGTACATGGCCACAAAGACGGCACTTAAACAGGGAAACTAAATTCGTTTGTCTTGCAAATTCTGAACAACTGCATCAAGGGGACATAATGACGAATCGAAGTAAAAGTAGTAAATGCTGCCCAACGGAAATAAATTTAGCAATATGGCTTAGAAAGACAACAAAAGTAGTCACGTCAAGGAAGCAATGGTTATACACCGGGAACTGTGCAAACAAGACGGGTTCGATCATATAAATCAATGTTTTTTTTTTTAATCGCAAACAAGACATTGTCATAGAAAAAATAATGATAAAATAATATGAAATTTTTCTAGGCACAAAGACGAAGCAAGACGAACAGATTCAATAATCGTAAATAAGAAAAAATAACACAACTTGCTACGCGATATTAAAGTGGAAGAACAGCGAGAAAATATAAAAATACAAGTATCTTGCCTTGGAGCTGACAGTGTGTAGAATATGAAAGTCAACTTCATATTAGTCGGCACACGCTGGAACCGTGCCAACGACATTTGAGTAACTATTTTATGTCGGAAATTCGAGAAAAATGTTGAGACGACATAACATGGCGTTGCTGGGGCCAGCGAACATACTTAGAACTGAACTGGTGATTTGAAGAGACTTGCTGGTGTGAAAACACAAATAAAGGGATAATAATGCAAACAATATCCCTGGTTGTTTATGGCTGCGTCATGAGTTTAAAACATATGGCGCCCAGTAGTTATTTTAATATGATATAATGAAAACATAAGCTTACTTTGAATGCAAGTTCATAATCCAAAATAGACAGTGTCTTTACAAGATAAAAGAAGGCAGATGATGCCTAGCCAAAAGTCAAAACCTTGTATTAGATTATTCCGACAAATGATTCCGAAAGATATATATTATCAAGAATGAATGGATTTCTGCCAATAAAAGCTACCGTTTGCTTGTGAATGTTGCACACTGGATATGTCTTTTCATTCGTTATGTTCCGAATCGATGTGCATTGTGGGTAAGTTTATAATGTCAATAATGATGACTTGCACAACAATTCCAACTGAACCGATCTCAATTGGCTTAGAATCAATCGATGAATAGAATGAATAAAAACAGTAGGAAGAATCATTAATAAAATGATTAAAAACTTTAGAACTTGTATAGATAAATGGTCCCATGTTCATATTTCTCAAATATTTTATTGAAGATCCGTTATTCAGTTAATTTATTTAAGTTTTTTGCTAGCTTTTTAGTGTTAGTTTCATTCTGATGAAAATAAAATATATATAAAAAAAATAATTTTATCTTTAAGCCGACGCGCTTCCATGGACGTAAAGTAGGTTTGTCTGTTTCTAAATGTATAAATACAACATTGTTAATGGTTTATATAAAAGCTTTGTCAATAATGATTAATTCCTGGTCCCTGGCAATCTATTCCGCTGTATTTTTCGTGCAGTTACACATAAAAAATTCATGAAGTCACAATCAAAATCACCATACGAAAAGAATATGAAAATCATACAAGATGAAAAGCGATAAAAAAAGATTTAAGCATTTTAGTATTTCAAACTTTCTCCATTCAGCGGTCTCTCTTTTTTATTTCTTTTTCTTGGTTTCCTCATCAAGGCTTACGGCCATATTACGTTGAAACAACGCTTCTCGAAAGATGACCGAAGTTAGGCTGCCTAGCTGGGTAACAGCTTGTGAATACCAGGTAAGCTCAAATGTGCAGGTGGCATAATGATTACGACTCAGCATTGGAAGTTGGAGAGCAGAGTTCCAATTGCAGTCGTATTCGATACTTACTCGCAAATCCACTTGTGAAAGGTATGAATCAAACTCCCCCCAGCTAAGTGTTAAATAGTAAGACTTGTATCAATAAATTTTTATTATCTACAAAGAGAATACTTACAATCTAATAATATTCCCAGCTTTTAAATAACCTCCAAAAGGCTGACAGATTGTAATAAATAAATCACTAACATGTTTCCTGATCAGTCACAGTGCCAGAATTCTGCTGCTTTGACCGACGATGACGTTAATGTTTATTAAGAATTTGTTTTTTAGAAAAATAATGGAACAGGACAACAGTTTGCCGTTTTCCTTTAATTTTCACCAAAAGCAATTTCTCATACGAAAGTGAATAAATATGTGAAGTATATACCCAGAATACTGCCATGATTTTCTCTGTGTATACAGTATTTCCCTCACTTCCACGGTGGGAGAGATTGACACCTTGTCTGTTAAGTTAAGCGTACACATAGACCAAGGACAAATATGTCCCACTCCCTGCAACTACTGTCACGTCAAAACACGCCGAGACTTCCTCTTCCGTTCAAATTTGGATCTTTACTGGTGCCAAAATATGCCTATATTGCATTTTTTGTTTCTTTTCTAGATATTTAGACTGTAATAATAATAATAATAATAATAATAATAATAATAATAATAATCAACTATCAAAATACAAGAACCTCGAAATCGAAATCTCAAACATGTAGCACATTAGAAGATTAACAATCCCAGTTTCAGTTGGAGCCTTCGGATTGATTGGAAAATATTCCAATAGACTCATTGAAGGAATTCCTAGTAGCGTAGCACATGCCTTAAATAGATGAAAAATGTACTCACAAGTACAGCCTACACCTTACGAACGGCTTTATCTATGTAAATTATGTTCATTTTTCTTCAAAACAGCTCAGTGGAAGATGTCATGATGCCATTTCTGAGCTTAGGTATCAGGTCGGAAAGAAATGAGTATATACACGAAAAGACCAAAGGAAATAAAACAACAACAATAATAATAATAATTTTCTAGCTCAAACTGTATATATGTCCATTGGTTATTGTGTCGAAAGTATGGATACTAATTTGCATGAAAATTGGCACGTACATACAGTGGTGTGTAAAAGTAAGTGACGATAATGTTTAAAATAATTGTCTCTTCTTTACTGATAATCAATGTTTTTTTTCTTAATGAATATATATTTTAATTAAGATTTCTTGATTATCTGGAAAAAAAGAGACAATTTCATTTAAATATTATAAGGGGTTTACTTATTTTTGCACACCGCTGTATGCGTTGCATTAGAAATGAAGAATTTGGAAAGAACACTATATTCTGGGACTATGATTTTCAGACAGAGTGATACATCATCGCCGTTAGGATGTTATTCTGCTTGATAATGGAACCAAGAACTGTTACATTATTGATGCTGACATACGAAATGAGAACAAACACGATGATTGAGAAAATTGCAAATTATACTGATTTGAAAGTTGAGATGGCAATATTGTTTGGAATGCAGGAAAAAAAAGTCAGGTGATTTTAGTGGTAATTGTCATATTGGGATTAATCCCATTAAATGCGTGAGACTTCTTCGACCAGCTGAGGATAGACCAACGTAAAGCCATTCAAATGTCGGATCTTTGGGGCACGCGCATAATTATGCGTAAAATTTTGTCTGTGGTTCTTGTGACTTGACAAATAACTTAAGGTATTCGGTGTACTCAAGAACTTACGCGTGTGACAAAACAAAAGAATAATGATAATGGGTATATTTGCGACGTTTCGTTTGCTCGAACGTTAAATCTAAAAGAAAAAAAAAATGTATGTATCCGAGTTCATAGTCTTTAGCAACGAACAATGAGGACAATCCGGGGCACAAGGGTGCTTAGGTCCTAACCCGTAGGCCGTTCAACAGAGAAATGGTAATTACCACAAAATCTGTGTGCTGGACTGAACTGCTCGTTGTATAACAAAAAGGCGACGGATATACGGCTTAGCACTAAGCTTCCTAGATTGAAGTCAACGGTCAGAAAGGAAGATTCTCCCGATGGAATTTATGGTCACGTGGCATCGGCCGTGATTGACCTACATCCGGGCTATATCAGGTCTGATCTACACAAAGATATGCAACACATGAACGAATACATACCGAAACATGTGTATTTAGATAGGTGAACAACTGCACACAGACCCTATGACCACATTCGGTCATGGAATTGATAATGATGATGACACGCTGACTGTCAGAAGTCAATTACAAAATCTGACTTCAAACGCCAACTAGTTTGGGTATTGGGCACTTAACCTGCTTTCAGGTGTACTCGACTATATTAATTGGGGTGCGTCTTATATACCCGTGCGTCTTATATGCCGTCAAACACGGTACTTATCAAAACATTGCTTTAAAATCGTGCACTGAAAAAATAATTTGTATTTGGGTTACCAACGAAAGGTAGATGAGCCCGGTCTACCTTACTATTTAACTCATAGATTTCTAAAGGTATTTAGCACGAAGCGAAGATGGTTAACGGGAGTAAATAATTAAAAATGACTAATTTAATTATTGTAAACGCGTATGAAAACATTGGTTTAAAATCGTGCACTGAAAAAATAATTTTTATTTGGGTTAACAACCAAAGCTAGATAAGCACATGAAGAAATGACATAAAATATTTAGTATACTTGTAGCTCAAACAAGATCGATTTTTGTTTTTAGTTTTTAGTTTTATTTTCATATCATTTTGAAAAAAATATTTATACGAACTTCTCTATATCAGGAAAATATTAAGCAAATGATTGCAAAAGTAGAAAAAGTTATATGTAAAGCATTTCGTCCTCTAAGAAGACTTCATCAGATTTATGTAATATTCTTATTGATGGAATTATCTCTCTCTCTCTCTATCTATCTATCTATCTATCTATCTATATATATATATATATATATATATATATATATATATATATATATATATATATATATATATATATATATATGTACGTAGTGGGTGTTGAGGCCGAGGTGTTATAGACGTTAATGTCAGTTATAATTTCTCGGGAGAGACGCTGAAGATGTCGGACCGCCAAAAATTTTGCTGTCCGACGAGTCTATATGCGCAGCTCAGCCAATCTTAATCGGTTTCGAAACGCTTTTTATTAGTTTTTAATTCTGTTGATTTTAAATATCCCACATTGATAAAAAAGAAATTTTGTTAAGAAAGGGGAGACGTTGTAAGAACCAGGATGAAAATATAGTGAGGAAGATTCAGAAATCAGCGCACTTTCTGTATATTTTGGCTTAGTTAATATATTGCTTTCGTTTTAATTATATTTGGAAATTTCACCGGAAAATAATTTTTGTTGATGTTCAGAAGCTTTCTAGTCAACTCATGCGACAAGACAATTTTTCTCAGTGTGTAGGCTAATCACAAAGTTCTTCCAACCCGAAGAAATTCGTCTGTGTTTGATGGAAAGCCAGATAAGCAAAAGAAATTCATTGGAAATAAAAAGGGGTATTAGAGATGAAAGAATGATTTTGTGTTTGGAAATTTGTTTACATTCCCCTATCATCTAATTCTTTCTTTCTTTCTTTCTTTCTTTCTTTCTTTCTTTCTTTCTTTCCTTTTTCCTTCTTTTTTTCTTTCTTTGAGAAGATATCATGGCCGCGTCCTTGTGCAAAGAATAAACAGAATAAGAAAATAAATATGAAATTGGAAAATATTTACGCACCCCCTTATATATATATATATATATATATATATATATATATATATATATATATATATATATATATATATATATGAAGGGTTACATGGATAAATTATCGTCTATATTAGAAAAAATGAAGATCACACCGACATCATATTCTAACAGATTTTACACGAAAATTACACAAAAATATCTTGAAATACTAAAGAGTAAATTTACTCAATCAAATCTCCATTGCCTTCAACCACGGCGTCCAGATCACTTCGGAATCTCCTGCAACTCTTCTAGACGGTCTCCTTGTTTAAGTTAGGGAATGCTGCCACAATCCTTGCCTTCAGTTCATCTTTGGTATTACAAGGTGTTTTGTTAGTCTTTCACCAGACATAATGGTGCGATTTCTAAGTTTCCGGTGAGTTAGGTGGCTAGAGGAGATGTGGTCGCAGAAATGTCTGACAGCAATGACTGTGTTCTCCTGTTTGTGTGGCATGGTACAGAGCCCTGTTGAGGGCCCCCATGTTGAGTCTGTGGGAATATGAATGGCGGCATAACGTCGCTATTATTAGTGATTACTCCAAACACATTTGTACTCACAATTAGACTCCTCCAACTCTTTTCGAATCGTCTACACTGTCCTCTGATTGACATCTATACACGCTGAAATGTTCGTATCGGAGCTTTCGCGGCGAATACCAAGTAGTATGACGTAACGTTTCCACATTTCTGGCGGAGTAAATTGCGTCATTTCTCACAGACGTTGCCCAGCTGATCTTAATATACTGTGCAGTCAACAAAATCAGAAACAAACAACGCGCATGCGTGAAATTAAAATAATATAAATTAGCGACAATATACACATCGCACCATCTATAAAATAGAAACACGCAAACCCCCTCAATGCTCATTCTTGATTTATGTAGATTGACACTAGGAACGCAACAAAGCAGGGAGCACTAAATCAGTTATGGTTCGAGACTGTAAACGAACGAGTCGTAATAAAAATCTGATGAATTATACGTTAAAACATATTTTCCGTGGTGTGCTATGCTGATCTGCACAGCGCATTTCACTTCTCAGACCTTTTAGCCAAAGAAAGGTAAATTCCCTAAGTAACTATTTAGCTTATAAAACATAGTCAATGACCTTGCATTGTAGATGATTCAGTCGTCATGTGAGGGCAGGTGTTATTGTTCTTGTGACAAATTCAACCCATTTCTGATTAAGCTGAGATTATGAAGTCTTTTTAGTGTGGCTTTCTTCCTATATGCTATATGCTGTGAGTGTTAAATTCTACAAGGTTTCACTCCTTATTTTGTGTATTGAAAATTTAAGCTATCCCTTTCTGATTCGAATTATCAGTTCCCTGTGTTTCCTATGCTTCCTTGTTAATGGTATAATCTGCCCATGGTATTCTTAGCATTCATCGGTAGATTCACATCTCTATCGCTTCAAGTCTCGTCGTTAACTATGAGATGAATCCAGCCCTCCATATTTAAGATTAAATATTACATCGCCGCTCACCACGCTGATAGTAAGTTTTTTTTTCTCTATATCTTATTAATTCGCTTAGTATATGGAAGTAATATTTCGCTATTCATAGACGCTTTCGGATATCTGTCTTAGAGTTCCCCTTATCTGTTACTCACTACTCAAATAGTTCAATTCCTCTGTCAGTGTGATTTTAACATCCTCAGTATGTAGCTCATTTGCTGAACACCAATCATTCAGTCTCAGTCTCGCGAGATTCAAATCCCCCCCTTTTTTTTCAATTCTTTTATTAATTTACACGCGGTATACATCTAGATCAAGAGAAATACTAATATGGCCTGAAACAAGTGGCCTTAATGTATAAAATTATAAAGTGTTAAAGAATAAAGTTGGTGAAATATCTTTCTAGACAAATGATCATCATCATTCTTCGACCTCTCTATAGTTGGTCAGAACTCCATTGACAATCCCATTCCACATTGTTCGTTCCTGCATTGCTGTCTCCAGATCCCCAAATCTCGAGCTATGGTGTCTGGGAAAGTCAATTTTCGTGAGGAGACATTCCATAAAGATTCTACAGGAGTAAGGATGAGCCAATTCCACTCTCCGCTCGGTGGCGGTGGCCCTCAAACTGTAATCTTTTTTTGTTTGAGGTTAATAAACATTGGTCTCAGATCTCCGGTAATTGTGTTAATCGTTGCATGGGATCTCCAATTGACGTTCCAGATTGTTCTAAGTAGATTTGTAGATGTTCCATCCAGTCACTTTTCAAGAAGAACAGATAATCTCCAAGTTTCTGATCCATACAGCAAGACTGGTTCAATCAATGTTCGAAAGTTTTAGACTTATGTAGGATGGAAGGTTGGAGCGTCAAATCTTATGTTTGTTACCCGCGTCCCATGCAAGAGCTTTGTCGATGTTGTAGTATTTTTGGGAATCTGTTTTTGAGATCCAAGATATTTGAAGTTCTCAACTCTTTGGTGGATGTATCATTGAGTGATCTTATCTACGATGGTTCAGGGGAGGTTGTAATATATTCTGTCTTAATCTCGTTGCAGTAGAGACCGATCTTGTTCGCTGCTTGCTTAAGTGATTGCAGCAAGGATACTGCATCCTTGATACATGGGGAAATATTAATGCAAGATCATCGGCAAAGGTCGGTCAGGTATTATAGAGGGTACCGACTAATCTGGTGAAGTTTCAAAGGGAGTTTTTTTCCCTCTATGTTGTCGAGAGCAATACTCAGAACGTAATCCAGAACAACTCTAAACACAAAAGGAACCTTGTAGAACTCCTACTTTTACTTCAAAGGAGTCAATCACGTCATCAGTCGATACAATGTGGCAGAAGTATTTCTGTACAGAACTCTAATTGTCTCAACAATTTTAGAGGGTATAACATAGAGTTGGAAGATTTTGAACATGAGATCTCTGTTGATGGAATTAAACCCCTTGTGAAAGTCAGCAATACAGGTTATCAGATATTGCCCAGACAATTAGCAGCCTGTCCCCGTCAACGCATGCTTCTCCATTGAGAGGTTTCGCATCACTTTTAGTAGAAGTGAAGGTCTCCACAACTTCCAATCTCTCGTGGCCTTTAGCAGCGCTACCAAGTCACTCAGACCCCGTCCCGCTATCCACTCACCCAATACGTAACCCTTTACCACCCTCTATCCTCCTTGCTCTCGATATGCTCTGTGAGTGTTACATTTTCCATGCCCTCCTTCCTAAGTATCTCTTTTTGATTCTGAGTATAAATGTCTTTATTCCTTATCATTTTCGTTAAGACTACCTGGTTGCTTGGCCGCTCCGTCCATGGAATTCACAGTACCTTTCTAGAGAACCACATTTGTGCAGCTTCCATTTTCCTTTTTTCATGTGACGAGATTGTTTAGCGTTCACTATCGTACAGTAGGATTCACATCCGTTGCACTTCAGGATTCTTTTCTTTGTTTCTAACAAGATTTTCCCGTTTCTTATTACTTTGCCTAGCTTTAGAAAGCATCTTTTGCTACCATATCCAATAACGCTCTGAATTCTCCTCCTGAGTCTATCAAGATTCTGCCATCAAGTATTCGCGTCTTATGTTGCTGAGAATATATCCGTCAATATTGAATATTGGTCGTTGTTAGAGTTCACCGAGGATGGTTTCATTGTATAGGGTAAATAAATCCCGTAGGAAGACATATCTTAATCCTGTTCTTCTTCATATACTTGAGTATTCATTGAAGTAATTCTCTATTGTCATGCAGGTTGTTAGTTTCCGGCTAAGGTTAGGGATTGCGTGAATTGATATGTATATATATAGAAAGGTTAAGGCACATCACGCGAAATGATGGTTCCGTATAGGATACAGGTTCGATTCCTGTCGGAGAGCGAAAATTTTCTATGAAAATTTCTCGGACATTCAGGCCGGTAAATGTTATTTAATACTGTTTATTATAAAACAGAGCATTTGCTTAAATACTTGTATCTATAAAAAGAACGTTAAACATAATATAAATGTCTTTAAATAAATTGTCGGACAATGTCCAATTCTAAAATATATGACGTCATTTGTTTACATTTGATACGCTAGAGCAGATATGAATAGAAGAGATTCATGGAAGATTTAAGTTTAAAGATAGTAAAATCGACTTTGCTAACCAGACGCCGCTCTGTGGCCGAAAGGTTAAGGCACATCACGCGAAATGATGGTTCCGTATAGGATACAGGTTCGATTCCTGTCGGAGAGCGAAAATTTTCTATGAAAATTTCTCAGACATTCAGGCCGGTAAATGTTATTTAATACTGTTTATTATAAAACAGAGCATTTGCTTAAATACTTGTATCTATAAAAAGAACGTTAAACATAATATAAATGTCTTTAAATAAATTGTCGGACAATGTCCAATTCTAAAATATATATATGTATGTATATATATAATTGCGTTTGTTTATTTTTAAAATGAAGATGTATAAAGATTCACTTGAGTTGTAAGACAACATTAACGTCACAAGTGAAAGAATATATTGTAAAATTATTTCACGAGCAGCAATCAATTTTTGAAATTGCGAAATTTTGAAAGGAGATCACGGAATAATAACAAAATAGGCTTTAACAAAGAGACAAAAGGAATTGTGAACAATTAAGAAAATGTATGGAACAGCAAGCAAACAAAAGTTGATGTGGCAATTAACAATATAGATGAAAGATTCAGGACATTACATGAGCTAATAGACTTCAAGTAATCATCTCAAAGAAAACTAGTAAGTTGGCTGAAGACATAAATAAAAACAATAATGTTACTGATGAATTTAGGAGCGACATTAGTTGAACATGATAACTGGGTCAACTGTTGTGTCATTCATTGACATGACCAATATTACTACGAATCAAATAATGTCGGTTGAAAAATGTTTTAGTTGAGCATTGAAGGTTGTAAAATTATTAATTCTATTCTGTCAACGCATTTTGCGCCGCTGCGTTCATCACTCCATTCCATTTCACAACTGTAGCTCATTTATGACAATCAAGAACGAATAGCGCCGGTTCATTTTCCACCGAGATGTTGAGGTTATCCAATCCCTCCCCTCAGAAATTAAAGAGGCAAGACCTGCAAGGTAGCAGGTGGTTGAAATTAGTCTTCATCTCCTAGACTTGTTGCGAACAAAGGCTACAGGGCCCACCTAATGAAGGCCAGAGGAAACAACGATCGGAATTATTGTGTTAATAACGACAAACATGAGGAAAATAGTCAGCTTGTAAGTAATGTAAATGAATATATGTTTAGGTCGCCTGCCGGATGTAACAGCAATATTGGCCAAATCATTTTAAAGGAAAATTGTCCATTTGTTAGATAAAGCATTGAACCGCTTTGTCTTTGAAATGTTTTACTGGAATTCTCGGTGGTTTTATAAAACTATTGGACTCTTCTTTGAGCAAGTATAATGTATAATTACTCTCCAAGCTTAACAGAAGAATCGGGATGAAATCGATCATAAATGAAAATGACATGTTCATCATTAATTAATCATAGCTAAGGATCGAAAGCTCATAAAAGATTGAAATTAAGTTTAAATATATATATATATATATAAATATATCTATATCTATCTATCTATCTATCTATATATATATATATATATATATATATATATATATATAATTTTACAGAGGACAAATGCACAGACGATACAGTATGTATGAAAAGGCCCTTAAGTCTATAATACACCATAATGTGTTCCCTGTTGATTCTAACAAAGCCTTAAAACTTAATATATATTATAGTAAATTTAAAACCTCTAACCTGGTAATGAGCAAAAACCCTTCTCCAGTTGTTGCTGTGGTTGAAAAAACTAATGTTGTGTATGAGTTTAAATGTCCTTTGGAAGAATGCTCTTCTACTCCACATACATATATTGGATTTACAACCACCCGGCT
>OZ038482.1:99967119-99972119 GCA_964036315.1 Acanthosepion esculentum | reverse complement strand
AATATAATCTTCTTTAAGTCCTAGAAGACAAAGACATCGATCGAAACAATCTGATCCCCGAATTGTTGAATGCTAAGTTCAAGCCATAATAATTAAACTTGAATTCTTGAACAGGATTAAATAAATGACGTAAAACATTAATTAGCGAAACTACACATTACGACTGAAAATATTCAAACATAAATGTTCACAACAAATTGCACATATGTTGTCGACTACATTTGTCTCATCTTTTCAAAAGGTATTAGACGTAAGTCTTCGTAAGCAAGTTATTAAAATGTATAAACATCAGGTTGCATATTATTTAGCATTATAGTTGAAACTTAAACGTATTCCAGAAAGTCAGGTAAAAAGCGAAATATTCCTGTAATGGTAAAAGCGCTTGAGTGTAGGCTTTAATTAAAGCATTATAAAACTGAGAATATAAGGTTCGCTTGTAGTGTCCTTTTATAGCCCCAGTAAAAAGAAATAGCTCCCTTAAAGAGGAGAGTAACAAAACAAGGGGAGACCATTCTTAATTATTCATAATACAAATATGTCAATTTCCCATCCTGGAAACTGCGTCTATAGACGAAACGTAACGTTATAAATTTAGTCACAGCAACGGATAGAGCAAGCTCTGTATTATCTATTTAAGGAAAGGAGATTTCTTGTTGGGACGTCTACGAATCTATATCTGCTAGCTTTAGTTTCGTACCCTAAACGATTATTTTATCCGACATTAATTCTTATTACAAAAAATAACATTTATAGCAATAAGTAATATCAGTTAAAAAAAAACTTCAAATGTTAATGTACTTGTGTATAAGTCACTTTATGCAAAAGAATCAGTTTGGAAATTCCTATAGCAGTTGTTCTTATTATTTTGCTTGTAAAGATTTTAACATCAAAGCTGGCATTAAGCCAATTAAACCTACTCCTCCAAATTGAGCGCGTTTTCTAAGAGCGCCCATCGCTCTGATGATTTACTCTGGTTTTTTATTAAATAGATGCGACATATTGCAAATGAGAACTAGCGCCATATTGTAAGTTTTACAGAGAATTTGTTTTAATCGTTGTAATGACAAACGTATGCAGGTGTCGGCTTTTAGAAAGCTTTATTCAACTGAGAATACAAGGTCAGCGTATAGTGTCCTTTAATAGTCCCAGTAAACAGAAACACTCTCTCAAAGAGGAGAGTAACAAAACAAGGGGAATCCATTATTGATTATTCATAACAATTCCTTGAAAATCAGACAATGTTTTCTTTTAATATTTCCAACACTCGGATGTCAGAAAAATACTGATTATCGAACTACGGTGTACAGAGAAACATAGGATGCTATCAGTAGAGAAACACAAATACAATATTTTCCCTGGAAATATTGTATTTCACTGATTGTGATGGCAAACAAGTTATTGCGTGAGGAAATTTATTCCCTTATTACGAGGGTTGCTAATAGAAAGAAAAGAAGGGAAATATTCCTGTAATGACAAAAGTATGCAGTTGTAGGCTTTCAGAAAGATTTATTCAACTGAGAATACAAGGTTCGCGTATATTGTTCTTTTATAGTCCCAGTAAACAGAGACAGCTCTCACAAAGAGAAGAGTAACAAAACAAGGGGAGACCACTCTTGATTATTCATAAAAATTCCATTATACTTGAAAATCACTCAATATTTTCTTGTCCAACACTCAGAGATGAGAAAGATATTGATTATCGAATTACGGTGTACGGAGAAACATAGAATGATATCAGTAGAGAAACGCAAATACAATATTTTCCCTGGAAATAGTGTATTTCTTTGATTGTGATGGCCAACTGGTTATTGCGTGGGGAAATTTATTACATTATAACGAGGGCTGCTAATAAAAAGAATAGAAGGGAAATACTCAAAACTTATAACCGGCTTTTTAGATGTTCGATTTTTCTAGAAATTAAGATATTTATCATATTTAACTTACTTTGTTTTTACAAATAAATTACACGAAAACCATCATTCGTCTTATATATAAAGTTAATCCCCGTTGGCTAGAATCTAACCTCAGACGGCCAAGTTTAACTTCATTATACTATCATTTACGTAACCGATGTTATTGTTAATATTATTGAAAATGTCATTTTCCATCTGAACGTATACGATCACGGCCCTCTACAGTTTCTTCCTTATATCTATGAACTGAGGCGACTTCTTTGGAAATATAGTGAAATGTCTTCCAGTTACCTTCTTCGTGTTATTTTATTTAGAGTTTTCTGTCCCCTAAACTACTAGATTTCTAGGGTATATAAAGATGAATGATAGCTTGGAAAATTAGATAGTCACAGACAGGTTGAAGAATCAGTTCAAATTTATAGGACGCATAATGTGGAAAGAGTGCTTGTAAAATTTGATACTCACAAGACAGATTAAAAACAAGAGAGAAACGAAAACAACACTTAAACAACCTAGCGGAATTGAGTAAATGGACAGCGGAGTAAGCTTTAGAAGAAAAAATAAAAATAGAAAATGAGATTAAGAGCTAAAAAGGACAGGAAATTGTGGAGAGCCATGGCCGCCAACGCTATGAAAGGACACGACAGAAAGAAGAAGAAGAAGAAGAAGAAGAAGAAGAAGAAGAAGAAGAAGAAGAAGAAGAAGAAGAAGAAGAAGAAACTGGTTGTCATCCAAAGATCGAGAACCCAGGCAAGTCTGGTGTTTATCCGACAGCTTGGTTGAGAAGAGAATAATTCATGCTTTTACAAAGGCCATAGTGCACAATAAACTCGGCTGCAATTTGACCGCGGCATGGCGTTTGCACTTTTCACGTAAATTTCATTAGTCACACACCATTCATTATTACCCGTTCTCTAAAAGATATATATATATACATACATATACACACACATATATATATATATATATATATATATATGTGTGTGTGTGTGTGTGTGTGTGTGTGTGTGTGTGTGTGTGTGTGTGTGTGTGTGTGTGTGCTGTAAGACTACTCCAAATCTTGACCCAATATACTTCACTCAACTATATCTGTAAGTAAATACATACTCTCTCCAACCACTCAACCAACATAAATAAGCAATTTTGTGGCCATGGCACTAAATACCACTCAGAATCATCCCTAAAAATATAAACTATCAATGAATTCTCTTCACCAAATTCCTTTAAAGCTCTCTTCATATCCCACTTAATATATACAGCACTTGGCCTGAAGATCGCATTAAAGCCTGAAACTGTCAGTCCGAATTTTCTATATATATAAAGGCCGTATCACCGATATTGTGCACACTCCAGTAATATATATATATATATATATATATATATATATATATATATATATATATATATATATATATATATATATATATATATATGTATAGTCATCTACAGAGAGATTGTTTCGCTGTATCACAGCTCATCTGTGTCGCTAGATATCCGATTGCCTTAAGCCGGGATCGAAACCCGTCTGATTTGGCATAAGCTATCATCGGTTAAGAGGAAGGCTAATTTTTACGTACTTATTCTTCGAATAAACACTCCAATGGCAGAGAGTGTTCAATTCATGTAAGAGCTTTTGCAGTATTAGCAATCATACTCATTGTTTAAAAATTCGCGCTTTCTCCCCAAGAGTGCTCGATTAACTCAAGCCGGGATCGAAACCCGACTCATTTGGCGCACGGCAGGGAAGAAGATGAATTTAGACGTATTTATTTTTAGATAAACACTCCAGTGGCTGGAGAACTGGATTCGTCTGAACGAACAGTGTCTTTTACGTAAATATATAGGACAATGTCTTTTGCGTTAAAATATAGGACAAAATCTTTTACTTAAAAATATAGGACAGTGTCTTTTACATACAAATATAGGACAATGTCTTTTACATACAAATATAGGACAATGTATTTTATGTAAAAATATAGGACAATGTCTTTTACATACAAATATAGAACAATGTCTTTTACGTAAAATATAGGACACAATCATTTACGTAAAAATATAGGACAATGTCTTTTACATACAAATATAGGACAATGTCTTTTACATACAAATATAGGACAATGCATTTTATGTAAAAATATAGGACAATGTCTTTTACATACAGATATAGGACAATGTCTTTTACATACAAATATAGGACAATGTCTTTTATGTAAAAATATAGGGTAATGTCTTTTACATACAAATATAGGACAATGTATTTTATGTAACAATATAGGACAATGTCTTTTATGTAAAAATATAGGACAATGTCTTGTACATACAAATATAGGACAATGTATTTTATGTAACAATATAGGACAATGTCTTTTATGTAAAAATATAGGACAATGTCTTTTACATACAAATATAGGACAATGTCTTTTACATACAAATATAGGACAATGTATTTTATGTAAAAATATAGGACAATGTCTTTTACATACAAATATAGAACAATGTCTTTTACGTAAAATATAGGACACAATCATTTACGTAAAAATATAGGACAATGTCTTTTACATACAAATATAGGACAATGTCTTTTACATACAAATATAGGATAATGCATTTTAAGTAAAAATATAGGACAATGTCTTTTACATACAGATATAGGACAATGTCTTTTACATACAAATATAGGACAATGTCTTTTATGTAAAAATATAGGGTAATGTCTTTTACATACAAATATAGGACAATGTCTTTTATGTAACAATATAGGACAATGTCTTTTATGTAAAAATATAGGACAATGTCTTTTAAATACAAATATAGGACAATGTATTTTATGTAAAAATATAGAACAATGTCTTTTACATACAAATATAGGAAAATGTATTTTATGTAAAAATATAGAACAATGTATTTTACATACAAATATAGGACAATGTATTTTATGTAAAAATATAGGACAATGTCTTTTATGTAAAAATATAGGGCAATGTCTTTTACATACAAATATAGGACAATGTCTTTTATGTAGAAATATAGGACAATGTCTTTTACATACAAATATAGGACCATGTCTTTTATGTAGAAATATAGGAC
>OZ038482.1:99814619-99964619 GCA_964036315.1 Acanthosepion esculentum | reverse complement strand
ATTTTTCCCTATTTTGATGTTATGTCCTTCTTATAATCCAGACGGAAATGCGGGTGGTGTCATGCATAGCAGCTCGAAATGAGAAATGTGTAAGCCGAGTTCGAATAAACATAGATGTGTCAGTACAAAAATAATAATTAAGCAAAAAATAAGCTTTCCTCTTAGCCTGTGCCGTGTCCATTGATGGCGTAGGCTTTCCCAAATTTCTTGCCGTTGTAGCTTTTACTAAACTTGGTCTTCCACCCATTCTGCTAATCTTTGTTCTGTCAAGCATTTACACAAGATCGTTACGTAGATATTTTCCTCTGTAACTCTCGCTTTTAATATGACCTGTGAGTGTCAAAATTTCGAAGCCCTCTTTTCTTATTTTTTACCCTTGAAACTTCAACTGTATCTTCTTGATGCTAAATATAAATCAGTGGCCACTCAGTACATCAGTCGGACACATTACAATCTTTAATAAAATATACTAATGGTATAACTTAGATACTAAAATGATTTTTTTTTACTCTAACTAAAATATTTTTAATATCTTTGTACATGAAATTTAAAAAAAAAAGAACACATTTTGGTATTTGTATATTAAGTGTAATAATTGTATAAATATTTATTTAAAAAATATTTTCCAGACATGTGTGTATCTATCTTGAGTGTGTGTTTATACATATGTCTATGCGTCAGTGTGTTTATGTATCTCTCTATCTGTGAATTTTTAGTTTAGTTTATTGTATGTTTATGATAAATACTGCTGACTGATATCATATTTTCTCAACCCTAACGATGAGCCTACAGTTAACGAGGTAAGTGGGTCACTTCTTCGATTTTCGCTCGTTTTAAGTTGGGCTAAATTTATTTTGCCCTTTTACAATTGATACATTCCACACAAAAACTTATACAGTACGGAGTAAATTATTAAAAACAGATATTTGACAACAATAAATTGAATTAAAAATGTGTTCTTGGAAAAGCAGGGCATACAAATCATTATAGATTTTAAATAGATTATTTTTAAAAATTAAAGAAATATACACATTGCCTATTGTGTATGTCTCCAGCTTGAAATGGCTCAGATCTACGCAGCCCGACTAGCTACTATATTCTATTTCATTCTTTCTTTTCTTTCTTTCTCCTTTATTATGAACTATATCAACGAAATGTATTTCGGTCAATATTTAAAGGCACGGAGTTAAAACAATTAATTTTGGATCCAGCCGAATTCAAGAATGAAAATGAACGATTTTGTTGCTTTGAAATAGCTATTCTTAAATGTTAACTCACTCAGGCTGAGCCCGAAAACCCCGACCACCGGTTTCGTCATTGAAACACTTTTTCTTCTTATGTCCATTTTCGCTATAAATTAGTCGTTGCCAACATGTTCAATCAATTTTATCATCAAGATATCTCTTTATGAAGAATACAACTATATAATTTTGGAAATTGGGCGCGCATATTACATATGATTTGATATATATATATATATATATATATATATATATATATATATATATATATATATATATAACTCCTAGCTTCTTCAGCTATCTTGTTTTTGATGAAAAAGCTGTACCAGAGAACAACTACTCAAAAATCGGCTTGGTCAACCACAATGGACTCTCATATATATATATATATATATATATATATATATATATATATATACACTCGACTCTCCCGTTGAATTCGACGTATGAGGGTCAAATAGATCAGTTCCTAGGAACGACAGGCCCCGACAACAGCACATGAGATTTGATTATAGTGGTGAAATTTTCGTGCAGGACCATCGACACTTTTTGAAGGCCCGAATACAGAGACATGATGCACTACGTGCGACAGGGTCCCCAAACGACCCTTCGCAGGTTTTGAATTCTCCTAGACCAGTTGCCATCCAAGGCTATAGAAATTACCAATAGCTAGAGGGAGAAGAGGAGGATTCACACCTTCCCCAAGGGTATTAGCACGTATGTGAATGTAATTGATTCGACTGGAATTACTCAATCCAAGCTGTTATCCATTACTCTACCGCGCCTCCAAATATATATATATATATATATATATATATATATATATATATATATATATATATATATATATATATATATATATATATATATATATATATACATGATTGAGTCGATTATGGTAGCCCCAGCCGATTTTTGAGTAGATGTTCTCTGGTACAGCTGCTTCATCAAAAATAAGATACCTGAAGAAGCTAGGAGTTTGCCGTAGCAGCTTTCGAGTTTTCACTTCTACCCGTCTATTACCTGCTTGGTTCCTCCTCGGTATAATTGATAACTGCATTGACAATAGTAGCCACCCTAATATCAAGGGATTTCAATTTCTGTTTGCAGATGTCACATTATCGTAACAGGAACTCTCTTGGCTTCACTATTCATGTGGAAGTTAAGTTTTCGAAGCGTTTCTGCCTCACTATATGTCCAAGAAAATTTAGCGGTTTTTTTTTCTGATTCAAAGTGTTCATTTTGTTGCTCTTCTCTTCAAGACGTCTTCGTTGCTTTCTCGCTCTGTCCATGGAATTCTCAGTATCCTTCTGTAGAACCCCATTTTCGTTGGATCCATTTTTTCATCATTTGTGGGGAGATTTCCAGCATTCACAGTGTTATAAAGGGATTCATATCATATAGAAATCTAGAACTCTTTTCATTTTCTAATCCAGTGAATATTCGGATTGCGGTGTCACCTTTTCCATCCTTTGTTAAATACTTCCCAGAAATTTAAACTTCTGTATTTGTTTGATGTTGACATTTCCAATTTATAGGGTCACCTCTTTGACTTTTCTCTTGCGAATAACAATACCTGCTATAAGTGTAAAAATGTATTTAAAGACGCATCTTATGAACAGATTGCTATTGGTGAGATTTATCATTTTTGTCGTCAGTGGGGAAATATTTGTTTAATAAAAGCATTTGATTAATGAATTTATTTATTAGGGATTATCACTCTTTTGCAGGTGATGTAATGCTAGGAAATAATTTCAGATTGTAATAATTATTTTGGAGATAGTAAGAATTTACAATATAACAAGTCCTACTAATTCATTTATAACTGGGTAGAGAAGAGAATACCTTTTCTGAGGATATCAACGCATAAATGAATATAACGAACTTGACTGGAATTCGAACTCGGGTCTCTGATTTCCACTTTCTAGAACTTACCCATTACACCAACCGCAGATCCAAGCTTACAGCACCCGCTATTTCCAAGCGATCACCATCTAGTTACTGACCAGGCTCGAGGTTACTGAACGTCGGTGATCGCACGAAAACCGGTGTTTCAGCGTGATATGGCCGCTAGCCTTCATAACAGAAAAATAAAGGAAGTAATAATAATAACCGTTGATTAAAGAAATCGTAAAAATGCCCGTTTATCGGTTGTAGCTCGTCTTAAAATGGCTTCTGTTGGGGAGAAATAGTTTGATCTATCAAGAAAGGGGAAAAATTATCAGGCAGCTTACAAAATCACCGCTTGTTTCAATTGATCGACTGGGTCCAATGTGACAGACGTGTCCGGCTAGAGAAGGAAAAGATGAGTCTCAAATTAAATAAAGTGATTGATTGATCGTCTGTTCATCAACTGAGCCGCGCTTTTTCCGACCGGTCAATTCTATAAAAGAAGATCATTATAACGAAACCACCACTCAAAACACAAAAAAAGAAAAAAACCCAAAAATAACAAAAAAAGAAAATAAAATAACCAAGGGATTATTTAACTCTTTTGTTTGTTGAGTCGTCGTCAATACTGGAAAGAGCGATAACAGCTTATGGACTTAAGAAAACTATTTTCCTGAAAAATCCTTTTAAGAGAACGAATTTATAAAATTTAAGCGTCAGTAGTACTGGCTGTTCTGTCAGTAAATCCGAAATGGTTCCCCCTAAATAAACGACTTATACAGGATAAAGCAGGGATAAGTCCCACAATTACCTCCAAGAAAGCTTATACAGGATAAGTCCCACATATACCTCCAAGAAATACCTCCCTCATTATTGTAAGACATTAGTGTCAATGGTGTTTTAATCTATTTAATGTCTTAACATTATGTGAGAGTTATTTCTGGGAGGTATATGTGGGGGATATTTTTGCCTTACTTCTTGCATATATTACAATTTATATGCTTTAGTTACTTGATAGGAACAATGAGTAAAATGTTGACTTGGACTCGCTTTATCATGAAAATAATCAAGACGATTTTCCAAAATATTGTGTACATCCGGTCGTTTTCCATTCAGAAAAAAAAATGAAATAAAAAAATTACTAAAATTATTAATATATCAGTATTCCTATTTGACAGTGACTGCGGAACAATTTTATCACAGACGTAGAAGAGACTTTAGTCAACAGATACGTGATTTCTGCAAAGATATACCATAAAATACCATAACCGGACCATGCAAAGAGTCATGTAAAGAGGCTACATCATGTCTAAAGTTATTAAGCAAATCATATCAACATTAATAATTCAAATTTGGTTTGAAAAATTGTCAAATTTTAAAAACAATCATTTTAGATGTCAAAACAAAGCCTCAGTTAAAGTTTTAGGTAGTGTCAATATGTTTTATTGAAGTTTGTTGAAGTTATTTGATGTATTCTAGAAAATGTCGTCAAAACCAAATAGTCGCATTTTATTTCATAAAGAGGTAATAAAATCGTCTAAAATTAATCAACATCTATAATAGAACAAATAACAAACACATGAAAAGACTTTGAATCTTTACATTTTAAATATAGTGATCCCTTTCCTCAATAACAGCCAGTATTCTATTATCCATTGATTTTGTAATTGTTTTTTTTTTACTTCAGCATGTTCAGTTTTTGAAATGGTAGTTTTAATTCATTTCCATAGGTCTGTTTTCCTGTGATATTGTTTGCCACCTTCATACAATTTCATCTTCATAATTTTCGATCGGATTCAGATCAGCAGTTGATGGTGGCCATTCCATTATCTTCTCTCCTGTAAATCTTTTACGTCCAAATAATTCCCGGTTATGCTTAAATACATGAGAAGGAAATGCCGTGCATAAATACATACTTCACGTTGAAACTGCGTGACTGGGACTTGTACGATGCAAAGGAATTCTTGTTAATAAAAAATCGCAATAGTTATCACTGTTCAGTTTGTATAGTTCAATACTGTTTTGGTCAACAATTCCATATATCATACTACTACCGTATCCGCGTTACCTTCTTCTAGCCACAGGTACGGCCGAACGTGATCCTTTGGGTCATCCATCAGGTACATCAAATGTCACTCGAGATTCGTCTGTGAAAATTACTTTAGAAAATTCAATTTTGATGTATTTCTTTGACCAATTTTGATGATTTAAAATATTTCTTTTAGTGAAAGGCAGTTGCCTAGGAGACGTTTTTAACAGATACCAATTTACAGATTATGCTACACCTTTTGTGCATCCTGACTTCCGTAATTCCGGCCTTTTCGAAGATATGAGCGCTGGTCAAAAGTGGTTGTTTTGCTATTACTCGCTTTGCTTTACGTTCATCTTGAGGAAGCAAATTCTTAAAGCCTTTTTCTTTGCTTCAATTTCTCAACTTATATTTTCAAAAGCGTTCTTTATCGTCGGATGATCTCTGCAAAACTCCTTTCATATCTCCAATGTGGACATTCCCTCACTCAATAACTTTGTTATTTTCTGTTTTTCAGCAGTTGTTAGACACTTCCCTTTATCTGTGTTTCAATATATATTATGGACAAAAAAAAGAAGATTTTATTAAATTTCAGAGGTCTTAAGCTAATATTAGTTAAATATATATAATAACTTCAGTCAGTCCATTTCCGTAAATTTCAAATGTCTCAAATATCTTAAAAACTAACCATCAAATATGGTAGAGAATGTAATTAAATATTTTACTAAGAGTTTGTCAAATATTGGTTCAGAGCATTTTAAGTTATTGAGATTGTGTAAGATTCACTCACATCATAATAGCAGAAATCCTCTTCGTGATCCCAGAGATATAATCATACTTGATGGAAAATAACACGTGCAGAAATAACAAGAAAAGCATGGGAAATTGTATGTTATTTTCATACAATTTATTTATATTTTTGTCTTTATTGCAGTGTGTATTTTTAGGTTACAATTCTTTTAAGGTGCATGAGATAAAAGGGATAAATTTACTCCGTATTATTACAATTCATATCACAGAGAGAAGTTGGACACGTGTTGCACATACCAAGGATCGTGGTGAAGAGATTGAATTTAAGGTCTTCTGGTGGGATGGCCGTATTTCCGGCAGGAACAGTTTTTGTTTAATTTTAATTTAATTTATTTTATAAAACGTTTTTATGTTAATTTTTATTTTATTTTATTTTTTTATTATTATTATTATTATTATTATTATTATTATTATTATTATTATTATTATTATTATTATTAATAATAATAATAATAATAATAATAATAATAATAATAATAAAAATAATAATAATAATAATATATTATTTATTTATAATAATAGTAATAATATTCCCAAAAGTTTTATGATTTGCATAATAACTTCATAGAGGCTGACTCTTTCTAATGTTAAATACAGGGTGTCCATAAAGTTCGTGTGCACTTTAAAAAAATTATAACTTTATTTGTATTTGCGATAGAAATAATTTGTAAAAAGGATTAGAAAGAAGTAAATCTATATTTTTTTACGTTTTTTTTAAATTTATTTAAGTTTTCACATGTCCTCCATCATTAGCAATACAAAGGGTAATACTATTTTGCAGTTCACGGAAAACACTTGCCAACTGATTTACAGTAATGCCTGAAATCACATTAGTTATTTTAGCTATACTTAAAAACTAGGTACATTAAACTTTATAACATTTTTTACAGATTATTTCTACCGCAAATACAAATAAAGTTATAAAATTTTTAATGTGCACACGAACTTTATGGACACTCTGTATTTAACGTTAGAAAGAGTCAGTTGAATTTTCTCGGAAACATAAACATGGTGGAATAAATCTTATATAATTTGATACTCATTGGACAAATTGAGGAGGGACTGAAGTAAACAGCGAATAACCTGACTAACGAGCTTTGTAAATGGATGAACAGGGAGGGAGAATGATATTAAAACGACAAACATTACTCACAAACGATAGGAAGTTGTGGAAAGAATTGATGCTTGCGTCCGGAATAAACACGGCAAACAGAAAAAAAACGAGCAGACGGCTGTACCATTCTATCACTGTAGTTACATCCTCTTTACTTAATAACGATTATTAAAAATGATTCAATTCACTCTTTAAAAGATAATTTCTGAAATGTTCAAGGTCTTCGATAAGTAAACAAGCATACAATTTTGCATTTGGTAAGTTGGTAATTCCATTCAAGTTTCCTTAATTCGCTTCCGCACAAACACCCCTGAAAAGGTGGAAATCTATCACTTTTCCCGAATCCATAGCTACGGGGCTAATAGCTAGGTGACGGGCCTCTCTAGGTACATATAAAAGCCAGTTTAAGAGAAAACCTTCTCAAGATTTTATCAAGAAACTAATAATAAATGTCAGAAGCGTCTGACCAGATATGACAGCAATATTCAATACATGCTAGAATGGTAGACTTATAAATGTGTGAAATAGTTTCTAGACTGAATTGTCTGGTACCAGAGAGTGAACAAACTTTTCTAGCAGCAGATCCAGGAATTGGTTTAATATCATTTGTTGTGATCCATTAATATCGTTCAAGGATTCATTATATATCTATATCTATATCTATATATATCTATATCTATCTATCTATCTGTCTATCTATCTATCTATCTATCTATCTATCTATCTATCTATATATATATATATATATATATATATATATATATATGTGTATACATACGCATACACACACGCAAACACACACACACACACACACATATATATATATATTCATCTCTATATATATAATGTTGTAGCCTCTGTTTGTTTGTTTGTTATCGTACTACTAGGGTTTTGGAGATAGAACCGTTAAACCTTAAATATTCTGAAAGGAATGATTCCTATCTAAAATATAGAAGGAGAAAGCCAAAAGATGTAGGTCACATCAACAAGATCAAATAAGACAATATGGACGTCAATTTGAGCATGAAGTCCCCAATCAGTGCAACAAATCAACTGTCATATCACTGTTGAAATCCGCTCATCAATACATTCAATCAAATACATATCAATCTAATACGTATCAAAGGGGTCAGATCAAGTTGTTTTGCACCACCCCCATTGAATATATATATATATATATATGTGTGTGTGTGTGTGTGTGTGTGTGTGTGTGTGTGTGTTTATAAGGTCTAATGCAAGTAAGGTTTATCCTCTGTGTTGGGCCAAACAGTTTTTCCCGTCAAATTTATAAGTCAGTCATTCGTTCGTGCATTGAAAATTACTACCAAAACTAGTTCATTTATATATCGCAAGATTCACTTTAAAATCCAAAGATGGGTATGTCATGCAATCGGTACTCACTTGACATCTCGACTTGAGTGAGTTTCAAACGGCCGTGACATGGGCTCACCCTGTATTTTCTGTAAATGTCACAACTGTTCTGATTATCTCTCCTTCTTGCTACTTCGGGTGCTTCGTACCACTGCATTGTTTAAGTATTGAAATAGTTCGATGTAACTGCAATTTCTATAACTTTGGTTATGAAAAATTTAAATGTAATGTCTATCGTTATCTACTGTCTTCCTGATTACTTTTCTATTGTTCTCACTCTTTCATATTTTTTGGTTTCCTATTCTTTCGCACCAGTAAGCCTTTGTGTCATAGTGGGTTTACTGTCTTGCCTGTGGTGAATTTGATTAAAAAAAAAAAAAGAAAAAAAGAAAATAGTTTCTTTTCTCGCCTGAGAAATATCCTTCAGTTTCTTGTTGGCGGTCGCTTAAAATTCTCAATAATTTAAATGCAACGCCAATCACCATTTTCTGATTTCTTGAATCGTGACATTTATTGTCTTTTTCCTATTTAAAGTCTTTTCATTCTATTTCACTTACAGTAATAACCCCTTGCCTCTTAGAAGTATTATCACTATGATTGGGGTTAAAAAAAATAAAAATCAAGAAAAAAAAAGAAAAACACTCCAGTTGCATATTGATGCATAACTGTCGATATATAGCTTTTGATGGAAGTTGCTATTAGAAATTATCTGATGTTATGCAAGCGAATTAGATGCATTATATGATACTATGTTGTTGAAGCATCTTCGATCATTTAATTTTGTTGCTTAGATGATTCAGCTTTTGGAAGATAATTTTCAAATTTCTCATGCAGTTCGTGAAAATAGTAAATTGGCTTATATTTATCTTTCGTATGCTTAGATATGTTTTCGCAATCGGCTTGGTATCTGTTAGAATTCTCTCAGAGCGGTTTTAATATTATGCCTCGCTTAGAAAATCGCCGTGACGTCCTTAGAAACTCTTCTTTCCTGACTCCAACAGACTGGTATTTATCAAGTATCCCCATTGAGACGAGATGTGTCACAAGGTCGAGTTTCGTGTGGAGAACCCGAGAGCGTACACTCGGTCCAAAGGTCAAAATTTTATCAGCCCCAGGCAATCGCGATATCGGGCACTTTGTATTGTTTATTTTTCTAAGCCTAGTCTTCGTTCGCGGACGGAGCCACGACTGGTGCGTCCTCTGCCCGAAGACAGAGAGCTTGACAATCACAATCACACTGCCTGATGCCACATGACTGTTATTTATCGGTCACCCTACTGCGGACTAGTTGCGACACAAGGTCAAGTAATTTTGTGGGGAAACCGAGCGTTTCCACTCGGACAACTGGTCAAAATTTACGAGGTCACCGCAAAAGCGGGCTCGGGTAATATACTGATTTGTTTTTCTCAGTCGAGACTTTATCAGAAACAGCGCCCCAACTCAGTCATCCTTCGCCAGAAGACAAAGGACTTGCCAGTCGCAAGCAAGACAGCGAACTGCCTGACACAAACTTGTGTGTTTTTCTTGCCGAATTTTTATCCGAAGATAATGATCCAACTGTATCACCCACCATCCGAAGACCGAGGTCTTGTCACCTTCTGACCGAAGTCAGAGGTCTTGTCTTGTCCTGTCGCGAGCCTTGAACTGGTATTTCCCGATCACCTCACTGTGGACTAGTTGTGACACCGAGCGTTTCCATTCAGGCCAGTGGTAAAAACTTACCAAAACTCCGCAAAATCGGGCTCGGGTACAGTAGTTGTCTGTTTTTTCTCAGCCGAGTCTCTATCCGAAAACAGAGCCCCAATTGAGTCACCCTGTAGCCGAATGTTTTGTCAGTAGCAAGCCAGACCGCGAACTGCGTGACACCAACTTGTCTGTTTTTCGCAGCCGAGTCTCCATCCGAAGTACAGACCCCCGAATGACGGACCCTCCACCGGAAGACGGAGGTCTTGTCAGTCTCAGCCCGAAGACAGAGGTTTCGTCTTGTCGCGAGCCTGGGACTGACAGCGACGGACTGGTATTTACCACTGCGGACTAGTTTTGACACAAGGTGAAGTTTATTGTGAGGAAACCGAGAGTTTCCACCCGGGTAACTGGCCAAAATTTACCTGGCCTCTGCAGAATATGACCCGGGTTAAATACTGGTCTGTTTTTCTCAGCGGAATTTCTATCCGAAGACAGAGCCCCGACTGAGTCACTCTCCGCCCGGAGACGGAGGTCTTGTCATTCTCTGCTCGAAGACAGAGGCCTTATCTTGTCGCGAGCCTTGGATAGACTGTGGTGGTGTTTGCGGGTTACCCCACTGCAGACTCTATACGACACGAGGTCAAGTTTACTGTGGGAAAACCGGGCGTTTCCATCCAGGAACTGGTCAAAATTTGCACAGCACCTGCAAAAGCAGATTCGGGTAAAATAGCGATCTGTTTTTCTCAGCCGAATTTCTATCTGAAGACAGAGCCCCAACTGAATCACCCACGGCCCGAAGTCAGAGGTCATGTCAGTCTTGTCTTGCCTGACTCCAATCTCTCTGATTTTCTCAGCCGTTTCTCTATCAGAACCTGACTGAGTCACCCTGCGCCCAAAGACGGAGGTCTTGTCACCCAGATGTCTTGTCTTATCGCGAGCCTAGAACTGACTGCAAAGAAATTCATGACTTACTCAGAGTTTTTTTTATTTTATTTAAAGCGTCTTAACTAGTTCATTTGTGTTACCGAGTGTGTCTTATTTACACTACAGCAATGACATTGCTTCATTATAAAATGTTGCGCGGCAAAGTAAACATATTACATGCACCGTCGTAGATTAAATATAAAGTGTATGCTTATGGTTTATGTTAATCACACACGAACATAAATTTTTGCATGCCATACAGAAATTGTTACACATCATGCCGAAAAATGCCTTCATAATTTTAAAACGAAGTCTGTCGTTTTCAGTCATTGATCAATTTAATTTTTGTTTTTTAAAAAAAGCGAAAATAAATAGTGTCACCTATTGAAAATTTTCTGTCTCTGATTGCTACTGTTCCAGTAAAACCTACCGTGTGGTCGAATCATCAGCGACTGAACCATTTTTCCAACCAAGCTTTCCTGGTTAGGATGGTGGCTACACATCCAGTACTAATTAAAACAAGACCCGAGAAAGGGTGGAAAGTGCCTTCGTAATAAGTTCAATGGGCATCTAGCATAATACGGTAAAATATCTCTCAGAAATTTGGAAAACATTGACCTTTTTTTACCCGGTGAGGGATGGGTTTGGTCAGGTTCTCAGTCGTGCGGTGATTGTGCAATCTCACAAGAGCGTTGGATTGATGATGATTACTGCTGCTACTGATGACGAGGATAATGATTATGATGATGGTGATGCTGATATTTCTTTTTATTGTTGATGACGATTTAAAAAAAACTACTTGAGATTCTACGAAAGTCTTTCTGAAGCGACGCATCTCAACATTTTAAATTTATCATTTTTATGATTTAGAATAATAAAGTTTATTTTCGTGGGTAAAAATTTGAGGTATTACGTGTAATGAAAAGTTCGCAGGTGTCGGCTTTTAGAAAACTCTATTCAACTGAAAATACAAGTTACACGTATAATGTCGATTTATAGTCCCAGTAAACAGAAACAGCCCTCTCAAAGAGGAGAGTAACAAAACAAGGGGAGACCACTCTTGATTATTAATAACATTAGTAGAGCGACAGTAAATCTAATCAGAACAATGAAAAAGAGGTAAACGGAGTTGAGACGATGTCATCTACTCGTGGAACGAATGAAGATCAAAGGCTGACATCGCATCAACGTACCACTTGGTAAAGCTGTAACAATAAATAAAGACATATCTGGCAGCTGGGTGAATGCGTTTACATTATGAACAAACAAACAGAAAACGAATCAAGATTTTAATTGATTATAGATAAAAGAAATATTATAAGAATAAAACAAACATTTTCAGAAAGTTCAAATAACAAAAGAAAATAAAACATAGAAGACTGAAATGCATGCTAATGTGTCACACTTACAGAAGCTATTTTCAAAGTTAAACCAAACATTTTTATTCCAAGAACTAGTACATAGTAAGGCAAAAAGAACGGATGTTTTTGAAAAATTGGCATCATTAATGTTAGCTTCAAAACAATTTTATTGACATCAACAGAACAAGCATTTGACGAAATAAACATCTCTCATGTGATGTATGTTTTCAGCGATGCATCTCTGAAGGCATTCTTGATGCGTTTCATATATTCTGGGGAAGTTAACGTTCATGGGTCCCCTACCGGTCCCCTACATTAGTATACCTCGTGAACGAAGTGCATGAACCCAATGAGTGGGGAACATCCTGATTTCGGTAAATGTTGAATCGGCGACGAAACTCACGCTGAACTGTTGTGACAGACTCGTTATTCTTCACGAAACCGTCGTAGGCGGACACAAGCTCTGTCGTCCACAGTGCCATGTCTTCAACTGAAAAGAACAAAAATGATTAGACACTGACCAAATGGTTCAATGTCGAAAATATGTCCCAACCACTGGACTGATAATAGCCATTTCAAAAACGTCCGTCCTCTCTGCCTCACACTATATAAGAAATGAAAATTCACAAGAAAAATATACTGAGATATAATAAAAGTATTTCTTTATTTCAAAGACTTAATCCGGTTGTAATGTTTTAAAAACTACATTAAACTCTTACTTAAACACCAGACACTATTTTAAACACTTACTCAAACACTAGAAAATACTTTAAACTATTATCTTACTATATGCTACTTTAAACTTTCCTTAACTTAAACACTTACTATACACTACTTTAAACTCTTACTTAAACACTACTTTAAACTCTTACTTAAACAGTTACTAGACACTTCTTTAAACTCTTACATAAATACTTACTAGATGCTACTTAAACTCTTACTTAAACGCTATTTTAATCTTTTATTGAAACACTTACTAGACACTACTGTAAACTCTTACTAAAACGCTAGAGATTACTTGAAAATCTTACGTAAACACGGAAAGAAGTTTTTAATCATCCTGTTCAAATATGCGCGTCTGAGGTCTCCTCCTGGTGAAAGCCAGCATCGATGCTTCCATTCCAGCAAGGAATTAGCAAGTTAAACCGCGTTCACCTCCTTGGTTCTCACCTGCATGTTCAGCAAATGTAGCTCATAGAAGTTGTTTCTTTCGTCTGTACCAGATCGAATGTCTGATTGCAACAGATGTCTCTTTGTCTTTGCTCGTAACGAGTGCAAACCTGTCCTCAATAAAGCGAAGTTACTGTTTGAAGATAGAATGAAAGAATGCATAAAATCTCGCAAGTTCGGTTCCAGAGACTATTGGTGGCTCTGCAAGAGTCTGCTGAACAACAGCAAATCATCAATCCCTTCCCTATTCAATCAGTTCGAAGTTCTGAAATCTACAGCAGGTAAGGTGGAAGGCTTTGTGTTGAAATTCTCTTCCAACTCAACACTCGACTCATCTACAGTACTCGTACCTGATTTCACCTCTAGAACTGAAGCTATACCGAGTGTTATGCACATAACCCCGTCACTGGTCTCAGACATCATTTCTAAATTAGACCCCATAAGACAATTAGAGGTGACGGGATAACAGCCCTCGTTCTAAAGAATGGTGCTCCCGAAATGTATCCATTTCTCGCTATACTTTAAAACTACTGCTTCGCTGCTTCCTACTTTCCAGCTTGTTAGAAATCCTTTTCTGTACTTCCTGTTTTTAGAATTCTGGAGAAACTTCTGACCCCTCTAACTATCGGTCTATTAGATTCCTACCGTTTTTCGGTAAAGTATTCGAGCCTTTAATCAATGCAGAAGTGGTTAAGCATCTTACATATCACGACCTACTCTTTGACAAACAATATGGATTCCGTTTTGCCCAGTTTGCCGCTAATCTGCTTACGGCCATCACTGAATATGTCTCTCATGCTCTTTATAATAACGGCGAAGCTCGTGCTGTGGATCTCGATATCTCAAAGGCACTTGACAGACTTTGGTACGCTTGTCTTTTACGTACGCTTCAGGGCTACGGTCTTACAGGAGGATTGTTTGATTTAATGCAATAATACCTATCAAATCGTGAAATGAATGTCATTTTCACCGTCTTGCTTCCAGATGCTTTCACACGAACGTAGGTGTCCTCCGATGCTCTCTTCTTGGTCCTAAGCTGTTTATGATCTTCATCAATGAAGATCCTGATGCCTTCAGTTTCCAAGTAGGTATTTATCCAGATGATACCACTCTTGTCTCTATAGAAAATCCGTCAGAGATTACAAAGTTAACCTGACTGCTGCTAGTGAAAAACATCTCCAGTCAGTGATTAACTGGGGGACAAAATGGCTTGTAAATTTTGTTGCTTCTAAAACGAAACTGCTTTCATCTAACCACCGTATAGAAACTTTCCTGTCCGCTATCAACATGGCTGATGCGAGGCTCCTGCAAAGCAACACACTGCGCCTTCTTGGTCGGCCATTTTCAAGTGGCTTGAAGTAGAACAACTACATCGAATCTATAACTCTTTGAATTAGATGAAAGCAGTTTCATTATTTACATTATTCGGACTATTGTCCTCATCTTTGTGGCCATATTTATTACAAAGTTTCGGCCGTTGTACGCTCCGGCCTTCTTCAGACGGTTGGAATGTCGAACTGAACCTTTTATTTCGCTGACTGGGGTAGACTGTTCTAGTTCCACGTGCCATGTTTAATGGGCGTCAGTTATCAGTTAATTAATGTTAATTTCCCACTGAAAGTTCTCCACTACTTTAACCAAAGGCAGTGGAAAATTTATCCACTGCTTTTATCCACTGTGCCATGTATCCTTGAGGACACATGGCATAGTGGATAAAGGCGTTAGTTAGATCCAGTGACAGGACCCAAAGCGTGTGAGTTCAATACCCGGTTAAGGCAGTGGAGAAATTTCAGAGAGAAATTAACAGGAGGTAACTGACATCCATTAAACATGGCACGTGGATCTAGGACAGTCTACAACAGTGAGCGAAATAAAGGGTTCAGTTCGACATTCCAACCACGTGAAGAAGGCCGGAGCGTACAACGGCTGAAACGTTGTAATAAATACGGCGACAAAGATGAGGACAATAGTCCGAATAATGTAAATAATGTATATAATATATAATCTCAGAAATATACACAGATACCGAAAGCAGTTTCGTTTTGGAAGCAACACAATAATACAACTTTCAAGAAAATTTGGATCATTGTCTCTGTCCAGAAGATTTTCCTTGTCAGAGTCCATCTTTCATGGTGACAAACCTACGATTCAGCCGTGCATTGAATACCGTTGCCATATCTGGTCCGGTGCTCATGATACTCATCTGGAGGATCTTGACAAAATCCAAAGGCGGATCTGCAATATAATCGATCCTTATTTGGCATCTCCACCTCAGTCACATTCTCGCCGACGTGACGCGGCTTTTTCTTCTGTCTTTTCTACAAATATTTTTTGGCAACAGCTCTAAAGAACTTTTTCCCCTGGTGCCCCGATTACAACAAATCAAACTTGCTACTAGATTGGCATTTAGGTCCTACCATTTTACTGTTGAAATAGTTAAATATAACCGCCACTTCTACTTCAACGCTTTCTTTTCTCGCACTTCTCGATAGTGTAACTCCGTTCCGCTTACTTCTCTGATAACTACAATTTTCAAAAATTTAAATGCAACTTCAACTGCCATCTTCTGTTGATTTGAACTCCGTTCATCTTTTATCCTTTTTCCACTATACTCATTTTTTTCTCTCACTTTCACTCTCTGTAACTCTCTGCGTACTACTGGTACTCCCGTCTTGGTTGGCGTGAAATGATTAAAAAAAATTGCGGGCTTCCTCAGCTATACTGGGTCCCATAGCCTTGTGTGGCAACCCGGCTAGGAGAAGGAAAATCTCTGAATTCAAAACCGTATGTAGGCCTGGCGAAGCACATACTATATAGCTAAGGAAACCGCGTTCGGATAGACTCAATGATCCTGATTACCATCGATTCCTTTAATTGCGGTTTGAAACATAGAAAACATAACATTAATAACATTAATAAAATTATTAATATAATTAAAAGAACTTTAATCATAACATATTAATATTCAAGAAAAATTTAGTTGCCACCTCTTTTAGGTTTTTCGTATAGAATGTTTGAAATTGTCTAAAGACTTTCTGGACATCTAGTTGATATTAGAGATTGCATGAAAACCTATTTTTCTCATATCAGAAAACAGATTTAAATCAATAGTTTTACTAACATGAATAGATCCCAACGACCCACTGATAAAAAGAGTTCCGTTGAACCTGTACTTGAATTACTTCGATTGTGTAAACACATACACTAATTTGAATTTGTCGAACCTATGCAGACAAAATCAATACTTCACATATATTCATGACAGTAGATCGAAAAGCCAAGTTTTGAAAGTGGTTAATTAAGAAGGAATTCTAGTATGCAGCTGAAATATAATTTAAAATTATGAATTATGAATTTCTGACATGACTGAAATGAAATATATATGGCAAAGAGATTCGGTAATGAAGTTTAACGCCTCCAAAACGAAATTGCTGTCTTTTAGTCATCTTAGAGAACCGATTTTTCCTTCATCAGTGTGGCTGATGCCAATTCCCACGTTCTTTGCCTATTCTCGGACTCACGTTTTCCACTTTCATATGAAGTGAAAAGATTATCAATTACTTGGTCGGCTGCTGAGAAAGTTGGTTCATCGTGTCGTGTACCAGATGAGTTTACACCCCAGAATACTTCTTGCAGATTTATTAGTCTAGCCTTCGACACTACATTGAATATTACTGCCACATCTGGTCTGATGTCCCTGCTAAATATACCGAGATTCCTGAAAAGATCCACAGAAGAATCTGCAATACAATTGGTCCTGACTTAGCACCTTGACTTCAGGCACTTTTCCATCGCCGCAGCGTATTTTCCTTTTGCTTTTTCTATAATTATTTTCATGGCAATTATTCTACTACATCGTCTTCATGGATTTAAGCTTAGTGCTAGATTGGCAGCTAGATCTCATCGTTATATTGTTGGAATAAGCAGACATAACCGTAAGTTCTATTCTGATAGTTTCTTCTCTCACACTTCTCGATGATGAAACTCTTTTTCGGCTCCCTGCCTTCCTGCCAACTACGATCTCCAAAAATTTTAAATGTAACTTCAGACGGCATATTCCATCATTGTATCCTCTTCGTTTTTATTATCCCTTTTCTTCGCTAACGTTTTCTCATATTTATAAGTAAACTTTTAGCGTCGCAGAGACTTTATCGCCTTACCTCAGGTTCGGCAATGATTTAAAAATACTGGAAAGAGTGTTGGACTTGAAAACAATTACAATTGCATTCGACATTTTATGACTGGTTTC
Organism: Acanthosepion esculentum; assembly: GCA_964036315.1. NCBI lineage: Eukaryota > Metazoa > Mollusca > Cephalopoda > Sepiida > Sepiidae > Acanthosepion > Acanthosepion esculentum. The sequence goes on along the minus strand of OZ038482.1, from coordinate 99,946,774 downwards.
AGCAGATCTTAACTAAATGTAAGCAAATGAGATGCTTTCATTTTCATTTCTGTATGACGTTTCATGGATTCTGCGTAATTATATATATTCATGCATCAAGAAATCTTTACGATCAAATCTGTACGAACAATAAAGATACGGTACTACAGCTTGTGGACTTTTTTTTAGTGATTTGATGAGATCCGAGAGGTATTAAACTGTTTGCAGACACTGCAGTGTCACTGAGTTAGAGGGTGAAAGAAGTCGCTTATAGGTATGTTCCATCGGCAATAAAATCTGTAACGAGTGCACCTAAACAACCAGTTCATATTCTATCCGGAAATTCTGATTATTTAAAAAATCAACGAAAAGAATTTGGTTTAACTTGTGATGTCAACGAACACTCGTTGCCACAATTAAACGTCACACTAATTCCCATTTATGTGTTTCCTTTACGGTCACATGATCTTCTTAATTCAAAATGGGATCGCCTGTGTTTGCAATCTGGCGATCTATGTTCGAACTACAGTGTCGGCAGTGGCATTTTATTCCTACATAACAGTTTAGTTGGTGGATTTTACAATATATCAACACTTGTGTTAATGTCAAAAATTCTTTTATATTATACTCGAGTTCATAGGTAAAAATCTGAGTGGTTTATACTTAAGTATATAGATTAACATTACTGAAGTGTATATTTGTTTCTATATGCTAATATTATTAGGTTTATACTGGGATCTATAGGTAAAATTGAGTTGGTATTATATTTTTATCTACAGGTAAACATTTTATATTATACGCAAAAACTGGGCGCGCTTATACGTGAGTCTAAGCGTAAGAATCAATAGTATTTATATTAAAACACATAGGGAAACATGTCTGGTTCTTAATTCGATTATTAGGTAAACGTACGTCTTTTATAGTTGTGTCCACAGGAAAACATTGCTAATGTTTATAAATGATCTATATGTAAATATTGACCGGTTTCAAATTCTTAGGTATATGGATCAGGTGTTGTACGGTTTTCCCGAAGTCTCACTTTAAGCTCGTCCTTGTGTCTCATTCAGCGCCATGAGCCCGTGGATACATACTGTATGTAAGGTTTCCACTGCGGCTGAGTATACTATATCACTCTGAGGATAATTACCGTTTAAGGGGCATTCTTGATTTGCACTTTAGTTACAGATAGGGTGTGGCGGTATCGATGATTTCGATGTTATTTTTTCTGTTTTTCTTTTTATTATTTGTATCGTATTCTCAGTGCAATGATAGATGATTTTTAATATATTTCTGTTGAATATTTTCTTGGTAGTACTTGATGGATGGAAATATAGGTGGATGAGTTTTATTGATATTTATCGCACGTTTGTTTTTACGTTTTCGCTGTACGATGGTTCATACCAAATGAAAGTATAAAATATGAATGAGCATATCAAAGGTAAACTCATTTAAAATGATCATGTTCAGGAGTTTTATTTATTAATTCATGTTTAAAGCAATGTATATATACATAACAAAAGCGATATCTCTACAGCAAAAAAAAACTCACTGTATATAAAAATCAAGCAAGCAATAGAGCTGAAATTAAAGCAAGGAATCATAACAGTAAAATACACTACCACTATATTTGGAAATAAATCAAAACCGGTAGATATTATTATAATTAAGTAGCGATTGGTTGAAATGGCCGTCAGGCATGAAATTAATTTCTATAGCAGTAAGTGTTTGGGATAAAATTAGCAACTGATAAGCTTCAAATTTGCATTCTGTGTTTTGATTCTTTTAGAAATAAAAATCATGTCTTTGGACACAAGATAAAGCTTTTCAAAACAGAAAATAGGATTTGGAATTGGAAAGAAATCAGTAATGGCACCTGGATCAATCATAAATATTCAGAATGTGGAATTAGTAAATACCAAACACTTCAATATTATATCAATTATAACAAACGTAGTAAAAGGAATTTAACGTAGAATATACTGCGCTAGAGTTAATTTCGTCCAGCAGCGTAAATTACTACAAAACCAAACAATCAACTGTTATATACCGTGCCTATGAACACTAATGCGTATGTCTCTATCCTCGTAAATACGTTGGGCACTATTGTAAATAGGGGTAATATGCTGCCTAAATTGACAGCGTGAGCTGCAAGCGTTGGAAGCTCTTTGGACAGAGAGGAAGCCAGAGTCTCGTCCGGGGAGGTAGAGAGATACACTATCCCACGTATGCGTGGTCTACGGGTAAATTTTGTCCGAGCTCACGAGCTCGGATTTCACCACATTAAATTTGGCCTTTTGCCGCATCCTACCTCGTGGGGAGGCAGGTAAATATCGTAATATGCTGTTTAATATGCTAGCTGTAGTTTACCTACTTCACGCCGCTGGCGAGTATTGTATTTCGTTGATGTTATAAAGATTGTCATTTCATTTCCAACCTCAGTTTTGGCTATTCCTCATTTAGTAACATTTTCTAAGTTACAGCATTAACCTAAAAACTTATATCAATTGTTGTGAAATAGCCATTCAGATCAAATGATGGCCCCATTCAGAAATGTCTAAACTGTCAGCTGAATGCAACCGTTTCGTCAGACCAGTGTTGAAAAATGTATTTGAGCGAATGAAGCCTGGAGATCTAGAAGATTATCCTTCTTCGAACCTTGTGGACAGGCTCACTCACAGGGAAAGAACTGTACCGAATAACAGAAAACTGATTATTGGAGGCCACACGCGTTCATATCACAACGCGTAAAAAACCCACGATCCCCTACAAAGCGATATCAAAGTAAACAAAATAATTAATTACGCGAATGCGCTAATTGCATACAAAGATATTTGACTCTATGTAAGGCTTTCCCTGTGCAGGAAGATACATCATTACAAGTTTTTAGACATAGTAAGTCCGAGAGCACTGTAAGCCCTGGTGAAGTCGTTCATTAAGCGTTTAATATAATCCTCATAGCCACAAGAACGGTTTAGTTTGGTTTGTTTTGTTTAACGGCAAATCAATCTCAATGGGTTATATATTATGTTTCTGTCAACAAAATTTTTATTGCTGGTAATTTTTTTTTTCTAAAAATTTATAGCTGGTAATATTTTTAAAAAATGTACTGCTAGTAATAATTTTTCTTCAATAACTTATTGCTGGTAATATTTTTTTTAAATGTATTGCTGGTAATTATGTTTCTTCAAAACATTATTGCTGGTAGTAATTTTTTACAAAGTATTTCTGGTATTAAAATCTATTTTTACACTTTCATAATGTTTTGATCCCAGTTTGGGGGTTAACTATTTACCCATAGATGGGAACCTTACTGGTGCTACCACACCGGGTCAGAGTGGACCTGGGAACACCAGCAATTAAGTGGTGGTTCCACGCTCCTCAGAGCCACCTGATGAGAGGCCTTGCTGTTCGACGCGGATGTAGTTTATCATCATACCCAGGACGGGCCACACAAAAGAGCTCATTGTATACATAGTATAGGATCAAAGGCATCTCCTTGCTTCCCTCTACTCTAGTCTAAATCGTTCAGACAGCTTCCCGAATATTTACCCACGCTTTCATGGCATCGTGTAACATCAAGAAATGTTAATAGATTTTAGTAAGCCACGAAGCGTTCTCAATATTTTCCCCAAAAGAACCTTGTCAATTAAGAGCTTTGGCAAATAAGAGATTCGTCAATTAAAAGCATTGGCAAATAAGAGCTTTGGCAATTAAGAGCATTGGCAAATAAGAGCTTTGTCAATTAAAAGCATTGGCAAATAAGAGCTTTAGCAATTAAGAGCTTTGGCAAATAAGAGTTTTGTCAGTTAAGAGCTTTGGCTAATAAGAGATTTGTCAATTAAAAGCATTGGCAAATAAGAGCTTTGGCAATTAAGAGCTTTGGCAAATAAGAGATTTGTCAATTAAGAGCTTTGGCAAATAAGAGATTTGTCAATTAAAAGCATTGGCAAATAAGAGCTTTGGCAATTAAGAGCATTGGCAAATAAGAGCTTTGGCAATTAAGAGCTTTGGCAAATAAGAGATTTGTCAATTAAGAGCTTTGGCAAATAAGAGATTTGTCAATTAAAAGCATTGACAAATAAGAGCTTTGGCAATTAAGAGCTTTGGCAAATAAGAGTTTTGTCAGTTAAGAGCTTTGGCAAATAAGAGATTTGTCAATTAAAAGCATTGGCAAATAAGAGTTTTGGCAATTAAGAGCTTTGGCAAATAAGAGATGTGTCAATTAAGAGCTTTGGCAAATAAGAGATTCGTCAATTAAAAGCATTGGCAAATAAGAGCTTTGGCAATTAAGAGCTTTGGCAAATAAGAGATTTGTCAATTAAGAGCTTTGGCAAATAAGAGATTCGTCAATTAAAAGCATTGGCAAATAAGAGATTTGTCAATTAAAAGCATTGGCAAATAAGAGCTTTGGCAATTAAGAGCTTTGTCAAATCAACAAAGACAATACAAATCTTTGTGTGCTCCAGGAACAGAATGCATATATATCATCCATCCATCCATACATACATACATACATCCATAGTGTGCCCGGGAACATGTTGGTGGCGACTCGTTTCCGAGATCTGTCAGGGCGGCTTGCGCTGCCTATTCTGTATCTGTCTATATTTATGAGATGAGGTATTATGTACACTATTTACATTATTCGGACTATTGTCCTTATCTTTGTCGCCATATTTATCACATATTTCGGCCATTGTACGCTCCGGCCTTCTTCAGGTGGTTGGAAAGTCGAACTGTTCTAGTTCTACGTGCCAAGTCTGATGGATGTCAGTTATCAGTTATCCTGTTAACTCCACTCTCCAAGTTCTCCACAGCCTTAACCAGGTATTCTTTGGGTCCTGTCATTAGATCTGAAACGCATTTATCCACTGTGCTGAAGACATTAGGTTTATAATACACAGAAATTCATACGCAGATATCCTCAAGAACCCATGATACAGTGGATAAAGGTGTTAGTTAGATTCAGTGACAGGATCCAAAGAGTGTGAGTTCAATACCTGGTTATGGCGGTGGAGAACTTCGAGAGAGTAATTAACAGGAGATAACTGATAACTGACATCCATCAGACATAGCACTTGGAATTAGAGGAGTCTACACCATTGAGCGAAGTAAAGGGTTCAGTTCGACATTCCAACCGCCCGAAGAAGGCCGGAACGTACAACGGCCGAAACGTTGTGATAAATATAGTCCGAATAATGTAAATAGTGCTGTCTATTCTATATACAATATCCTGATCTCCTTTGCTACATACGTTATAAGTGATCCATAGTCTGAGGTATTTTGAGTGTTTAGTATGGAATAATGCCTCATGAATGTTTCTGACGCGGATATGTCTCATCAATTTTTTGGAAACGTTTATTCTAAGCCCTTTTTCTTTGAACACTTGGTAAAGACTGTTTATTTTTTTGGTTTAGACCATTCTTATAACAACTATGTATAACTATGTCATCAGTAAAGCACGACTTCACATACCCACTCCTGATTTCTCTGGTGATAAAAACAGAAATCCTGTTTTTTATATTAGGGAATTGGTTTGGGATTTGATAGAGAGAATTTCAGTGATTAAGTTCCATTTCTTCCCATTCCGCAAAGTCAGAGAATAAATTAACCAGTTTGGAGCTTCTTTTTTATCCCTGCTCCTAATCTTGATGAAATTTGAAATAATTCTCTTTTCGGATTTTTTACCAGGCATAAACGATTTTGCGGGTTAACAGCAGATCATATTTGCGGATGAGATCAAGGCATTAGTTAAATATATTACTTAGATATTAACTAAATAAATATATTAAACACTAATTAGATACATTAAAATATTATTTAACCATGAATTAAATTTATTAACTACTTAAAATGTACCCCACATCTTTAGATACAAAACGTCACGTACAAGACATATAGTAACTTTTATACAATACACTTATTTGGGCACATCGGCGTGGTGTAATGCTTGTCTCGATACATCACTTACGACTGAATATAGAGTACGATCTTCACTGGATTCCACATACTTCCGGCTTGTGCCATATTTAAGCAACGCTTAGAAAATCACCACTTCTATTTAAATTAGACATGTAACGGCCCCAAAACTTTCCGATTCTAGAACAGTACAAACTGATCTTTAAGGCAATGTTAATTCCTGATAAGGACGAGAGATTATCGACATATATCGTAAAACTATTTATCAACTTTGGACAGTCTCTCCATATATATGATGTCGATGGGCAGAAAAATTATGCAGAAAACTGGACAATAAAAATTAAACCCTGTCTGCCAAGGTTAATAAAATACTTGAATAAATTATTGCTGCTTAAGACTACTTGAAATCTATGTAGGATGGATTACTAATGTCTCGAGTTTGTCATTTGGATAATAGGTGAATGTTGGTATATTTTCACTGTACTATCTTCTAGTCATATGGTTAATATTCAGCATTGAATTAAGTACATGTATTAAGAAGGGGATTAGTATTTATATTATGTACATTGTTCGGACTGTTGTCCTCATCTCTATTGCTATATTCACGACGTTTCGGCCGTTGTATTCTCCGGCCTTCTTCAGGTGATTTGAATTTCAAACTGAGCCCTTTATTTAATCAACTGGGCCAGATTGTTCTACTCTCAGTTATCTCCCTTTAACTCAACTCTCCAAATTTTTTTTTCAACATTGCAGTAACGAGGTATTGAACTCACAACTTTTTGGGTCACGTCACTGGATCCAAGTAACGCTTTTATCCACTGGACCATTTATCCTTGTGGCGGGAGTGTACAACGTCCTAAATGTTGTAGATATGGCAACGAAGATGAGGAGAAGAGTTTGCAGAATGTAAATGATGTAAATAATTACGATATTTTATCTCAGAAATATAGACAGATAGTGAAGTGATTATGGTAAAAAAATAATATTGAGCTTTTATTATGCGATTTTCATTTTAAATTTACGGACATATTTATTTTACTACGTTTGTTTTTTTGTTGAGGTAAAAATTTGAATATTTCAGATAATTTAAGACAGATGGCTTTCTTTTAGTCTCGTTGCATAGACTCTTTAAAACTCTATGCTTTAAGACATTAGTTCTTCACACTTGCTGGTAACAAAAAATCTTCTCATCTTCCTTAAAGATTAGACGTGAAATCGTCGATTCTCTTGTCAACAAACTATGATAAATAGGACGAGAAAATTTTAGGCAAATCAGATTAAGATAAATTGAAGCCAACAGCGTTAAACTTTCTCTTCTGAATTTCTTTTCTTTACAATTATTTTTTTAAATGATTTTTTAAAATCATTTCTGTTCAATTCGTTTACAGTTCTACTAATGGTTTACAATGTTTTGCCTGATGTATTTGTGTAATCTAATGTTATTGCTGGAGAAGAAATCGAGTATGGTGTTTGAAATTTTGCACTTTTGAGAAATACAGTTGTTATATAGGAATAAAGTGTCGTTATCGACACTTGAGTTTGATCACCAGAGAGCAAACACAGTCGATCCCATTTTGAATAAGTAGATCACGTGGGGGTAAAGAAAATGTATATATGGAAATTAGTGTGGCGTCAAATTGATTACTATTTCTACGCTATCCTTTATTACTACACGGATCGCTATTCTCTATACTATTTCTATACCGTTTCTTTATACTGATCTCTATAAGGATTACTATTCGGTGTTTACCATTCGAGCCAGTATTATCGAGTAAGTACTATTACTACGATTGTTATTCTAGTATTGTTTAACAGCGTACTATAGCTGTATCTGCGATTACAAAGTCTCTACTACAAGAGAATTACGAGAATTACAAAATTACGAGTATTCGTTGACATTAAATAAGTGGCATTGAGTGTTCGATGACATTACAAAAACAGTAGAGTTATTTCCCTTTGCCTTCTCACCGATTTGAAAGTTGCAATTTTCCTTCTCTTGTATTGGTTTCCAACCAATAATAGCGAGCATATTATACCCTGCATATTTAACCAATAGCTGGTGTAGGCCATGTAAGTGATTCCCGCATTTTCTCCAAGAGCTACGTCATATTTTAAAATGTAGACGCAGAATATTTTCTACATGTCTTGAAGATTACAAGGATGAAAAAACGGTTAATAGTCAGTGTCGTCACACAACATCCTCACAACTAGAGGCACAAAATAAAATCAAAACTTAAACTAACCAATGCTATCTATATATTTGTTTAGACGCTTACAATGCCACTATGAAAAGAATACTTCCAGCAATACATATATTGGTTACACCATTACAACATTATCGCTACTTTTAACTTGGCATTCATCAGAAAAAATATATTTTCATTCAACTTAGGAATAGATATGCTAAATGTATTTCACAACGAAATAATAAATAAAAAAACTCAGAAAACGCGACACAACACAACAAATTGACGCATAAAGAGGCGAAACTTGAGACACACATATGACACTCACCGTGATGTGAAGACACGAACACGCGCGCATATAAATGTGCATTCTCACTCCACTGCAAAAGCCATGTGTGCTCCAATGATATGGAGAATGATTGACATCAACTTCTGTCTATATTGCCGAGATGAGCTATTGTAATTATTTACATTATTTACATTGTTCGGACTGTTATTCTCTTCTTTATTGCCATGCGTCCTTAAGGATTCATTGCCCAGTAGATAAAAGCGTTCTTTGCATCCAGTGACTTGACCCAAAGAATTGTGAGTTCAGTACCTGCCTACTGTAGTGGTGAACCAGAAAACATGGGGAGCTGTGTTAAAGGGAGATAACTGAGACATCCAGAAGAAGCATGTGAAACGAGAACACTCAGTTCGAAATTCCAATCATCTGAAGAAGGCTGGAGGGTACAACAGCCGAAACGTCGTGAATATAGCAATAAAGATGAGGACAACAGTCCGAAAAATGTAAATAATGTAAAAAACTTCAAACTGCTAAATTGGAATCTGAAATGTTGGAAGAAGAGTCGAATTTTTAGTCGTTTTTAATATAAAACAATTACATCAACCTCACCATCTAAAGAATCCAATCATGACTCTTATATATATATATATATATATATATATATATATATATATATATATATATATATATATATATATAAACGAAGAAGAGAAACAGCAATGCATTTACTAATGTCATTAGTACGAGGTGAACGTAAGAGCGTCGTCAGATTCTTAAAATCTACCTGCAATTTTCACACATACATACACATACACATTTTCACATATACATACACATACACATTTTCAAACATACATACACAAGCCCATACACATATCGAAGTATTGTCAACTGTCAAATTTTCTCTAGCTTCATTACAGGAGTATCGTTTACCTTTTGTCTAGCCTGCATAACCAACCGGTTGGATTCGTGCATAATTTACTAACTGGACATTCAGTGCATTTACGGCCACTTTGTGCCTTTCGGTTGAAACCCCTGCAATCATTGATCACGCAACGAGATTCTCGCATCCGGGATAATGACGTGCGTCCATTAAATCTCAATTGGCAAGGTTACGAGGCACCTGCAATATAAAGTCGAGCGACAATACATGTACGACAGGGTTAGGCTTATTGCTCATCCGATATGAACGTTTAATGATTGGTGACGTCATGCAGATATTGGCGTTGTTCTCTAATATTTGAGCCAAGAATGAAAACCTTGAAATTCAAGCGGTTTCTCCTTTATGCAGTGATGGTCAAATGCAATCTTACATTTGGTCGGAATTCATCAATAGGTATATACTATGCTAAGTTTAGTTTTATTACAAATACTGGGCACATAGTGAGAATACAAATCATTACTCTTTTGAAATAGTCAACTAATATAGTCTCGTTAACCATTACCATCTCTGGCACCATTTCCAATTACCAATCATTTTCATTATAATTCCATCTCCATTCAGAACCTAAGCGATCATGTCTCTCAGCAAACTATTTTGCGTTTTGGAAATAATATGGGTGATGTTTCACTTTGGTTTTTCGACGATTTGGAAGTCAGCATACCCTTTCTCTTGGCCTGTTTTCCGCCAAAGAACTTAGGTCATTGTCCAATTAAACGAATAGCTAGCGGGTTGATGTGACGATTTCCTACCTATCCCAAGGGCATGTACGAAAAGAAAAAAAAAAAAAGGAACGAAACAGGCTAACATGGAATTTTAACTCGGGTCGCTGATTCTACTTTCGGCTCAGGTATGCGGTATAATTTACGGCCATATCTCCAATTTAGTAAAATAAGAAGGAAAGATCCTTCCTTATATGCTGAAGTTAAGAGACTGTCGTTTTAAAATATGTTAGTAAAAACATGCGTATATTTACTTAAAGAACACATACCGCCATTTATACTATACGCGTGCATTTTAATTAATCTTAATTCTAGCGTTCGAAAATGTTTTGATGTAGCCAACAAAATCTTGTCTATCATACTGACAACACCCAGTTCTTGATAATGACAGGGACGGCCGAAAGCAACCGAAAAAAAAAGAACAAACTATGAACTTTGGACAGTTTATCCACAGTTTTGACAACTTATACAAACATAGTTCGATTAAAAATTATACAGGCAGACGTTGTTTCAATTAATCTACACTACTTAAACATATAGTAGGTACATATATATATTATTAGATAAAAAAATAAAATAATCCTTGATTATATAGACTAAAAGAATTTTAATTTTACGTTTAAAAAAAAATACAAGAATTTTATTTTTATTTTTAAGTGAATGTTAAACGTAAAAATAAAATCATCCTTGATAATGACTAAAAGAATAGCCGAAAGTGCTCAGTCATTGAGGACATTCCAACAATTTCTTCATACTTTATGTCCAGAAAAGAAAAACACTTTATAGGAATACAAGAAAAAATAAATAAAAATCTTAACCGTAGTTACTTGTGAGTCCTTTTAAGAAACCATGTATAAAAGTGGTGTTGCTGCCTAAATACACAATCATATATTGTTTCCAGTTTTTCAAACAGCCGTGGAAAGTTGTTAAAAATAGGTGGTTTCGTTTGGATGCTTACATAAGTAGCTTTTCTTCCCCGACAACAGTAAGATTCTTTTCTTGTCTTTAATGGTACCATCTGCATGTACGATATGTTGTCAGCCTTACCAATGCTTCAAAATATCCACTCTGATATCGACGAGGATCAGACCATTCTTGCAGACATATTTACTTCGAATCAGAAAGCAAGTGGTAAGCCTGTACTTCTGCAGCTGGCTCTGCGAGAAGATCTTTCACAGGATGTGACTACCCGTCACACGCCCCTTCCAAGAATATCTCAGTTTCCGGTGCCATCATCGCAAGTTATGTTCAAGTTTGACAACGGTTAACAGTGGGTACCCCCTTTCTTTGTGTCAAAACTTGAACAAGCTCCTGGAATAAATTTGTAATAGACGCAGTTCGATCAATAAATTCATAATCTGTTAACTGAATTTTCGAATAGAATTTTACGCTAATGTCCGTAATTGTCTTATTGATACTTAGCGCTGTATTATCTACAATAGCAGGGGTGGCGAATATGATGGACTTAATATTACTTTCATTATTCGTCTGTAGACGCATTATCTATGAAGTATTGAGTTTCGAGCAAGCCACACGGCACGGGAAATTATATAGTTGATTATTTCTCACGCTCTCCTCACTGAGATGCCTTCAATCATCCATTTATATATATATATATACATATATATATATATATATATATATATATATATATATATATATATATATATATATATATATATATAGTAAAAAATAAGAAAGAACAGTAAGATATGTAATCCGGTGTTCTTATTGATATTTTTATTTTTACAAAAGAGTGCTCAATGTAAATTTAGAGAGCATAAATATTATAAATTAACTGATTTAAAAATATGGTTTCATCATGTTTCAAAAACAGAAAACAAAAACTACAAATTCAATTAAATTAAAAGCATTAGTTCTGTTACATCTTCAAGCGAATTCGCTTGAAGATGAAACAGAACTAATGCTTTTAATTTAATATAATTGAATTTGAAGTTTTTGGTTTCTGCTTTTGAAACATGGTAATTCCTGTGTAGCGATGAAACCATATATTGAAATCAGTTAATATATATATATATATATATATATATATATATATATATATATATATATATATATATATATATATATATGAAGAGAGTGAAGAAAGTCATCGGAATTAACAGAGCCCTGCTGCCTTGACGATAAACTTCATCTGTCAGCAACTGACCGGGAGGTTTTGACGAGCGTGGAGCCACCTCTTAATTGTTGTTGTTCTCAGATCCACCATCACATGGAGTGGTAGTAACTGATAGGGTCCGAACTATTGCGAAATGGTTAAACCCCAAACTGGTGTCAAAACACTATTATGAAAATTATGAAAATACGAGCAATATTTTTCATAGTAAAAAAAAATATTACGAGCAATACATGAAAAAAAAAAAAAATTAGAAGTAGATTTTTGAAAAAATTACCGGCAATATATTAAAAAAAAAAATTAACGACAATATATTTTTCTAAATAAAATTATTATCGCATAAAAGAAAATGATATCTCGATATTAAATGACTCGCAAGCAGATAAACGGGACACAGTATTGCAGGTTAATCAATGCTAACTTCTGAAGGAAATTTCTGAAACTGGCAGTCACCATCTAATGCTGATGTCTATATTCACAGTCTAAATATATAAATGCTCTCTCTCTCTCTCTCTCTCTCTCTCTCTCAGACTTGTCATTTTTCATGTCTGTGCGTCATCGTGGATGTGTGTGTTTAAGTGCCTCTGTGTGTTATTACTAGATCATTTCTAGATTTCAATTCTGAATGCTCTTGGACAAAGCATATATCCGACAGCTATTCGTGAAATAGCGAGGTAGACTAAACCCATGGCTGCCTACCACACTTTTTCTCATTTTCCAACCGTTGCAATGTAGTCTACCTTTCGTCCGTCCCTTGAATATTACTGCCATATCAGGTTTAGTGTTTCTGCTATGTATTTAGCGATTGTTCTTCCAGATCCATACAAGAATGGACCTGGAATATCCGTCACTTGCCACCATCGTAACGTAGTTATTCTGATTAGTTTTTCTCTTTGGTAACTTAACTTCATGAATTTAACCGTAGTTCTAAACTGTTTACTGTTTAAAGAAAGTGGCCTCGAGGCCAGCGCAACCGACGGTTGCGGGAGCTGCGGGTATTTTTTTTTTCCTAGCTCGAGTCTACGGGCTCAGGTCCCCACCTTAAAAAAGACCTTGTGTCACAACTCGTCTTTGTGTCGACACAAAGTAAATACCTACTGGATGTAACCGTAAGTTCTATTCTGATATTTTCTTCTCTCGCACTTATCATTTGTAGAATTCTCTTCTGTCTTCTTGTTAACTACGATTGTCAAAAATTTAAATGCAACGTCAATTGTCATCTTCTGTCACCAAGAATCCTGTACTTTTTATTGTTCTTTCTCTTCAGCAATTTTTTTTAGGAAGCCACCTGTTTCTTAATTGCTTTATTGCTTGTTTGCAATGAAACGATTTTAATAAATAAAAAAAAAACCGTGTAGAAGAATGAAAGCCCTGAAATCAAACTCCTATTGCTTTGCGTCACATGGTAGATTACGTCTGCATTACGAGATTAAAATTGCGAGACATTTATCATTGAGTGTTTGACATTGATTTAAAACGTAACTGAGCCACTATTTTATAAGAGGAATCACAGTTAGATTATAGACAGTTATATATTTACAAATGTCTAAACCTCCTCGAATCTATATTTTTCTCACCCGGGACAAATGTCTACGTTTGTTAACCGAGTATCAACCTATATCTACATTTCAGATTCTAGTGTAAAACAAGAGCCTGACAACGTTTGTGACTCTTGTCTAAGCTGGGCATATATATATATATATATATATATATATATATATATATATATATATATATATATATATATATGTGTGTGTGTGTGTGTGTGTGTGTGTATATATATATATATATATATACAAAGAAATAACCACGCATAGAATCAATCAGCAATATTAATACGATTATTGGCGATATCACATCGCTAGTAGAATATAATGTATGCATTAAAATATTTTAATGCATACATTATATTCTACTAGCGATGTGATGTCGCCAATAATCGCATTAATATTGCTTATTAATTCTATGCGTGATTATTTCTTTGTATATAAAATACATGCTGCCTAATGTTTTATATATATATATATATATATATATATATATTATAATATGAAAGAACAATGACATTTATAATTCAGAGTTTTTGCATTTATTTTGACTTAAAAAATGCTCGATACAGTAGTAGAGCATATCATTAAAACCTAAACGTTTAAGTAAAAAAGATTACCCATCTAAAAATAGTCACAAATTACATTCATGAATTAGATTCAAACTGATAGAGATGTTACCTTAAGAATCATTTGCATTATTGATAGATTAATATCAGTAAACTATTATACTTTAAATAATTTTTTAATGTACTTTCTGTGAATGTGTTTTTGAATATACTATTTAACTCATATTAAATCCCTAAATTATTTGTAAAATAATTAAAAATTTAAATTGCTAGCAAACATCAAATTAATTTCTTCGGTGATTTAAAAAAATTAAATTACTATCAAATATTAAATTTTTTCTTTACATAAATTGCTAAAAATTACCACTCCTCCTGTCTCTTAGTAAAGCCTAATGACAGCTTCTTTCTCTTTACTTCCCCCTTCTTTCTTTTTATTTTCTCTCTCTTCTCCCCCTTCCCTTTCAATATATCACTTCCGTTAAGTTAACCGATTAAATAGGTCAATGTCTGGTCCCTCCTCCCTTAATACTAAGTATGATAGATAGAAATATTAAAATAAACCCTCTCTAAACTCGATTATGTCTCTCACACCACCACTCATTACCCTCTCTGTTAAATTACATAAAACTTAATACTACCCGTCAAAAGTCTAAATGTCCATTTTTCGTTTCGCCTTTTGGAAGTGTTGTCTGATGATCCTACGTCCTTTAAAAGGGCTATGGTGAAATAAATTATTACATGGAGCCTTAAAGTGGTCTGTTTTTCTTATATATATATATATATATATATATATATATATATATATATATATATATATATATATATATATATATATATACCTTTTTGATTTTAATGTAATGGTAACCAATGGGTACTTTTTGGCACAAGATTAAACTATACCTATATCTGCCTTTTTGACTAGACCCATTTCTATCTTTTGAATCCTAATATAAATAGAACTGATATATACATTTTGACGTTAGTGCAAACGGGGTTTATGTATAGGTTTTAGCCTTAGTTTAAACCTTAACTTTTCTTACTTTACTGGCTCCCAGTGTATACGGGAACTGTTTCTAGCTTTTGAATTTTAGTTTTAACCGAACTTATATATTCTTGGACATGATGATAAACTACATCCGGCTGCAAGGCCTCTGATCGATAGGTAGGAGGTTTTGAGGAGCGTGAAACCACCTCTTAAGTGCATTTATTCCTAAGACCACACTGACCCAGGGAGATAACACCTGCTAGGGTATCACTTATTGGCAAATACTGAACCCCAAAGCAAAACAAAAATATATTTTTATAATAAAAATACCAGCGATACATTTTTATGTAAATAATACCAACAATACTTATTTATAGTAAAATTACAGACAATATAATTTTATAGTAGAATTATAACAAAACATTTTATTTGTAGTTGAACGTACGTTCAAAATGCATTTAGTTGAAGCCATAAAATTGTGTTCAAAATATTTAGATTTCGGCATTAAATAACCCATAGACTTTCATACTCCGCTAAACAAAACCCACCAACAAACAAGCCAAACGAACCTATGAGTATTTTTTTTACTATAGCATAAACCGTATACATGTCTACCAATTTTACTCTAATATAGACAGATCTGTATCTACCTTTTTGGCAGTTGTATAAATGAGACCCATGTCTACCTTCTTCGAATCATATAAAACAGACCCATATATACCTTTCTGACTCAATTTTTTGGGTGAACCACTGTAAACTTTCTATTAGTTCAATATGATTCGTGTTTTATAAATTTATATCTGTCATAAAATAAGCTAATACTTTTTGCTATTTTGTTAATTTAGCTAACCAGTCTCTCAGAGTAAGCGTTGAGGGATCTCCCCTTTTTACACAAATGGACTCACCCAGGGTATACATATACTACCGCCAGTGAATACCCGGCAGAACGTTAAGAGTAGTAGTGGAACGTTGAATCGGTCGGTAGAATAACGTAGCGGCAAGAGTCACAGTCACGAGCACTTTGTCTCAGTAAGAAGTCATACAGCGATACGTCGATACCAAAGACTTTATATATATATTTGTCAACTAACCCCGCATTCCTGGAACTACTAACCTGTATTACCAGTTTGTATTATTACGTTAATACATTTATTTCCTATATTCATTCTTGGCGTTTGTTATTATTTGATACCGGATTTCATCCCGGAATCCACAACAGTAAGCTTTTCATTTATTTTGCTTATACATATTAATTGCCTCGTCTTGTCAGCGGACAGATATCTCCATTTTTCTCTCATTTACCATCATCATCATTGTCATTTTTCCTTTAGTGTTATCTCTGTAGACCAACGGAAGATTTGTTAGAGTTTTTGGGTACTCTTATGTGCTAGTGGAGCCAACCAAAATGAGCTGACTCATTTTATAGTTGACGTGTTAACCAATCAGAAAGCTTAAAATATTCAATTCGACATGTATAAAGGCAGCCATATTTTTTCCCGATATATTCACTACCAACCCCCGAGATATTCGAAGACTGAAGAATTACGGAACAGCTGCTGCTGCTATTGGCAATATAGTCAGATCCAGTAGAGTGTCTGACTCGTGAGTGTTAATCTTTAACGTTGTTTCATAGAACAGATTACGTACTGCGCTGGATTCTATATTCATAGACTACGACGAACATGGTCAACAAGATTTACACGTGCTGGACAAAAATTAGACGATTCTGTCGTGATCAAATCAGGTTGTGGAATGTCAGATTTGTGAGCGACAATGTACCATTTTAATCCAGATACTGATATTTTCTTATAGCAGAAATCTCAAGAGCATCTCAAGGTAGAGGTTTTCTTAATGAGGGCTCTTTTTTGGATGTAATAGTAGGAAGTAATTAAACATTATGAATCTCTATCGGATAGATAAAGATGAACCTTTGATTTGAAGAAGTTAAGATTGTATGAAGTAGGGAAATAATGGATATCGGCTCGGGTTAAGGAATCGGAGAGCAGAGTTCAAATTCCAGTCGGATCAATTGCATTCACTTACGTGCTAATATCCTTGGGAAAAGTATGAATCCTCTTCTTCCCCCATCTACAGCTACGAGTAAATAGCAGGATAGACTGGCTTCTATAACTTTGGATGGAAACCGGTCTAGGAGAATGAAAGACTCTTTATTCAAAACCGGCCTGGAAAGGGTTGGGCTCCGTCAGGTTATCTTACCCAATAAAAATCACCTCTACTGTTGCTACAGTACACATGGTGCCCCTACGACCATACGGGTCACGGGATAAAAAAAAACCCTCTCGGAAATCAGTTCCACAAATGGATCTTCCTCCGTAAAAATGAAACGGATTGATTCACTCCTGTGTACAACTTTTGGTAGGTATTAACTCGGAAGATCTGAAAGTGTGGAACTATTTCATGGAACTCATCGGAACATTTGACATGAAAATCACAGGCTTGCGGCGTTTCTTCTGTGAAAAAAGGGCTGTAGAACTGAAAATAGGTCATCGCACACAAGACCGCGTAAATGTTTTTGAACTTTGTCATGGCTGGAATGTGAGAAGCTACAACCATGATGTATCACCAACAATCTATTCTTGGTCTTGACTGTTGTATAAATAGGGAATGTTAGGTGGAGTTAAGTATTTTCAGGAGGGGTACAAGGAAGCAATTTTTCCGGACGGGTACAAGGTACAATTTTTTTCAACATCTTTGGCGATGGATCGTATATATGGTGTCTAGGGTGAAATTTAATCCCCAAGATAGGTTCAAGAAAAGGAACATCATTGAGTGTCCTATCGCTCAACAGGACAGAAGTCAATTCATGTTTTTCACCTTGATGATAGAACGTCACAAGAATGATGTTTGACGTATTGAATGTTACAAGTCAGTTTCCTCAAATTGAGCCGTTATCTCTAGATCTGCTGTCTGCGTTTAATCCTTCTGGTTTCAGAGGTACACTATAAACTTTTCTATTATCTTCATGCAAATTTGATAATAATCTGAGTTTTTGATTGATTCATTTCCTACGTTTTATCAACCCTTTGCATATTATTCAAAGCCAGAAAATATTTTTAGATTGTAAGATTTCTTTCTAAGATAATAATGATTTGGTGATATAAGTCTTACTAATTAACAAATATTTGGGGGAGAAGAGATGGATTCACACTTTTGGCAAGGGTATTTGCGCGTAAGGGAATATAACGAACCCAACTTGGAAATCGGCTCTTTTATTTAAAGAAATGATATAACTTTTCAATGCCTCTTATATGAAAATATTGAATATCCCAATATTGAGAAAAAAAGATTATGGAATAATCGTGTAATTTGCATTTCTAAAACAAATATCAGTAGAAACTTAAAGATACAAATCTATCTACAGTAAAAAGAGAGTGCAAGTACACCTCAACAAGTTGTTGGGCCGACCTAATTGAAAGGAAAATCGGTTACCCTATTCGTATTCCACAGTATTACAACTCTTTGCAGGTTATTTAAAACCAGGAAATAAATTTAATTTAGATTTTATGAATATTTTTTGAGATAATAATGATTTAATGACATACGTCTTACTAATTAACCTATAGATAGGGACTGAGAGGTGGGTTCATACCTTTATCAAGGTTATTTGCGCATAAGTGAATATATCGTAACCAAATGGAATTGGAAAGGCTCTCAGATTAAAAAATTCCAGCCGTTACTTATTAAACCATCAGGACATCCAAGCTTACTACATCTGGTACTCCCACACGTACACACGTCTACTTACTGACTTTGATATCCATACAGGAACCAGTGTTTCAACTCTGTGTTTCCGTAAACGTGATCATCCAAATTTTTGGAGGTGCACTATAAAGTTTGGAATCATCTGCATATTAATTTGATAATGATCTGACAATGTTCCCGGGGAGTTCGTTAATATAAAACAGAAATTAGATGTTAGCGAGAAAGTTCCTTGTATTGATCTCATGTATTTCAGAAGATTGGCTATTAACGAAGACGTTTCTGAGCCTGCTCGATAGGAAGGAATTGATAATTGCAAAGTTTCTTCCAGGGATGCTATAAGAATCTGCGTTGCAGGCTACGCAGTCGTTGTCTTCTGGATGAATGTTGTCATATGCATGCTTAACTGGAATGGAATGACAGTTAGAACCATTAACATATTTTTGCCTTGGAAAGTAAGATGGGTTCAATTATTTGCAGAATCAAGCATTGGCACATCTCATTCCCAAATGCTGAATTATACTATGTTTCCATATTTCCTTCTTAAAAATCTCACCGTCATATATTTCATAGAGTGCTTCCAATTAAAACTATTCTCGTGCACAGATGTTAATAATCAGGGTTTTAAAGATTCTCTTTGCGCAGTCGTTTAATCTTTTGCTTTAGATTTGTCGTGGAGGCTTGAGAATCTGCTTCATGCTAACGTCTACAAAAATAACGCGTTGCGATTTCTTTGATTTAACTTTTGCCATTTACATGAAGTGGAACGATAATACTGAAACAATTGCTAGGATTTATTGAGTTATGTTAGTTCAGTGTCACCTGCTAGGCAATTTATCTCAGCAGAATTTATCTGGCATCTTTATCCGTCTACCATTCGTCCTTGCATCGAATATTACTGGTTTAGTGCTTTTTTCGATGTAGCTAAAGATTTTCTAACAATTTCCAAAGAAAAATGCACAGTAATTATCGGTCCTAGCCTGACGCTTCAGTTTCACTCACTTTCCAACCTTTGCTTTCCTATAAATATTTTCATGGTATTTCTTCTGATAAACATTTCTCTTTGGTACCCTGTCTTTAGAAATGTAAGTATCGTACTAGATTGGCCAGTAGGACTCATCATTGTACTGCAAAAATTGCTAGATGTAATCGTAAGTTCTATGCTAATAGAATTCACCTTCCTTGGAGTGAAATATATAGTTCATGAGTTCAATCCTTAGGGCAGTGAATGTCATATATTCCGTTTCAGTGGGAAAAGCAAAATCAGTATTATATTTTCTGTACAACATTCACCAACAATTTGGTAATTAATAATATTTAGCTGATTATACATCTATATTTATATATAATCATTTTTACATATTTTGATTTGTAATCTTAATTTAGTCATTTATAATCATATATATTTCATTCTAAGGTCATCTGGAAACTAGTGTAAAATATGGGTGTGTTTAAGTGTTAGTCAAGTACATTTTTTTTTCATATTCTAATATTTTGATTTGTCCTGTAGTATTGACAGCAGAATGAGAACAATCTATTTGTGGCAAGATCTCATCATTTTACGGTTGAAATGCCTAAATGTAACCGTAAGTTCTATGCTAATAGATTCTTTTCTCACACTTTCTTCCAGCTTCTTGTTTTCTAGTAAAGTTTGATCATCAAAATATTTAAATGCAATGTCAGTAATTATCTTCTGTCCTCTTAAATTCTGTTAATTTATTTAAGATTAGAAACAGGTTTCATAATTTATCTGTTGATATTGCTACATGTAACCGTAAGTTCTATGCTAATAGTTTCTTCTCTCACACATCTCGCTTGTGTAAGCGTTTTGTTTTATACTAAACTCTAAACTTTAAAAAATAAGGTTTTCTCTAGGTTTTCTTTTTAATCTCTGTAATCCCTTGCGTTGTATTAGCTTTATCACCTTCCTTGGGGTGAAATTAATAAAACTAGATCTATCATCCACTGCGCATAACGGAGATGCAGATGACCATTGATGTTCAAACAAACTTGCCGTTTATTTACATTATTCGCATTAGTACCATTAATCTTATCTTTGTTGTTGTTATCACAACGTTTCAAACCTTTGCTCTCAATTCTTCTTCAGATGTGTAGCGATTCGAGTAGCATCCTTCGATTCGTGAACTGAACACTTTATTTAATCTACAGGGGTAGATGGTTCCCGTCCCACTGCCAATGTCTGTGAATATTCTGTCTTTTTCTTACTTAGTACTGCTCAGTTTTCACTGAGTTTAAATCTCCACTAATCGTCGTTATCTTTAAATCGAATTCCTGCAAGGCAAGGGGAATAAAACCAGAGAGACACAAGGGGTTATTGGGTGTTAGAAAGAGGAACACTTGATGGGGAGCATGAACAATGGAAGTGTAATCATAAGGACAGTAGATAGTGATTGATATTGCATTTAAATTTTTGCAGATTAATGTTGGTTGGAATTTTTTTTGTCTACTCATTTACTGCAGCTTGTGTAACCATCTAGCCTAGGTGTTTTACTAATATATATCTTTAGTTTGCTGCCTTTCCCTTGTAAATCAAAAATGTCTTTTTTGGCAACAGCACATTAAAGGATAGTTGTCTCCAATCCTTCCAGATAAATCTTTGTTGACAGTCTTTGAAATTCATTGGGACTGAAAGGATACCGTGGATGAAAGGTCTATTTTACGAGTTCGGATAACCATTTACAGTTCTGTTTCGAGGCATGATGAGGTAATGGATAGGGGTTTTAATTTGGGAAACTGAGAGCAGAGTTCGAATTTCAGTCGAGTTCGTTACGTTCACACGTACTAATACCTTATGAATTCGACTCTTCTAAAAGTTATTGGTTAATAGCATGAACAAACTGGGCCCTATAGCCTTGGATGGTAAACAGTCTAGGTAAAGGAAAACTCTGTCTTGCCCATGACAAACTACTTCTGCTATAGCTGCATGCGATGTGGTGGCCCTCCGAACCTGAAAGGTTATAGGATTCGTAATTGTGAGTTGGAGAGATGGTTTGCACTTCCGTTGAAAATATTTCGTTTTCCATAGATCTTTACTTTCACTTCCTCTCATATTTCTTTAACAAAGACTCATGGAGAGGTTCGTTTTAATTCACGCGTTCATTCATTGAAATATTGCGTATATTGAATCAATGTTAGCAAGTATTTTTCTTTGAAAACCCAGAAACTCTGCGTCAGTTGCTACCACTAGTTTCTTTAAAGTTTTATCATATACCATCACAGTTAGCATCATCAAACAGATGAGGAGAGTTAGAAATGTTTGAATGTATGTGTGTATTACTTTTAGACACGTCGATAAATTTGTGAACAGACTGAGATACGAGGACGTATTGGGATGACTAAAGATCCTCTCCAAAAGCTAAGCGAAATATTAAGAGACAGGAAAATTTCGTTCGAAAAAAAAAAAAAAGAAAGAGATTGCTGAACTGTGATATCTGTTCTCCTATATGGCAGTAAATGCTGGACAGTCTCCTCAGATATGAAGAAGAGACTTGAACCAACAGAAATGTGGTTCTACAGAAAGATGCTGAGGATGACATGAACAGATCATGTGAGCAACGACGAGGTTTTATAGAAAATGGAAACAAAAAGGAAACTTATACTTAACATCAGGAAGAGACAGTTGAAATTCCTGAGGCAGGTAATGAGGAAGAAGGGCTTGGAAAATCTGATACCCACAAGAAAAATTGAGGGAAAGAGAGACAGAGGAAAGCAGCTTGATGGTCTCGAGTAAATGGATGAAAGAACCGAGCTCGAGAGAAATAACAAAAAGAGATAAAAAAAGGCCTTGTGGGGGTGGCAGGAAGATTTGGAGGACTATGATCGCCTACGTCCTGAAGAGATATCGCATATAAAAGAAGAAGAACCCGCTACTATCGTATAGTCAGTATCATCTTCAGCATTTCGCATCAGTAGTACATTACAAACATCCCCGATTATGCTTTCTTGCGTATTATCTTACAGCATATCTTGTGGCATATTTAGATATTGGAAGTCTCTATGAGACGTTAGGTTACTTCACGTGTCAGGAGAACGTCTTAGAAATTTCTAGATGAAATTCTCCATAATTTCTGTAGTTTAATGAAGATGAAGCTCTTGTTATTTCCCTTCCAGGTATATTTATCAGCATATGAATCCCAGTCCTCATGCTTTATCCTAACTTTTAATCACCGAGAAGAAACACTCTTTCTTTATTCGCTCTCTATGAAATGGTTGCACGAGGAACTTAATGGGAAGCTATGAAATCTGGCTTGCATTGTAAGGCCCTTATACTGAGAGAGTCGAGACGTTTACATCATGGAAGTTGGATTCGTAACTTCAGCATTTGATCATTGACCTCATTCGAAGATTCTAATTGATTGAAAAGTGTTGCTTTGACAACCCTTTCTTTTACGTCAACAGTTGGTTTCCCAATCCAAGAATGACAACTATATCCTGGAGCAGTCTCGTGTCAGGAAATCACGTGTCCGTGAGTGCTTCTATGTATGCTATCTGATTTAAGATAAGTAAGAAGATTTATTTTAATAGCAGAAATAACGTTACGAAAGGTAGTATACTGTATGATCCCCGACGTAAATTTACCTAAGATGATCATAAAATTGATTGATTTGTGTGTTTAATGGCATATCAACTCCTTATGTGTAATTTAATGGCGAAAGTTAATGTTCTAGGAAGTAATAGAAATATAGTATATGCTATTCTGCTTTCATAATTGAATACATGGTAGATGATACTCAGCTTTTTTGAATATACATTTTTGTGTGGCTATAATTACTAGAGGCAGTGATGTGTGTTTTTTTTGTTATAGTTTTGTTGAAGTTATATTTTGGAATAGAGTTTCATTTCAGAAATAGTAGGACATTATTTGGCTTAATGCCATGAAAGAGTTCTTTTATGTTGGTTGTTTGGCTGATTTTTGGTGCCATATCAGCCGCTATGGGTTATTTAATTCCAATATCTAAATATTTTGAACACAATTTTATGTCTTCAACGAATTATATTATGAATGCAATTGTATGCTTTCAACTACAGATAAAATGTTTAGTTGGTTATTTACTATAAAATGTATTTTTGTTAATTTTTTTAATATAAAAATGTATTACTGATATTTTTACAATAATATTGTATTTTTATACTTTCATAATGTTTTGTTTGTAGGTTCAGTATTTGCCTATAGCTGGGACCATAACAGTTGCTACCACCCCGTATCAGTGTAGACCTGAGAACAAGAGAAATTAAGATTAGTTTCCACGATCCTGAAAACCTCCAATTTCCTGATCAGGGACATTACTGCCGGATATTGTCTATAGTAATACCCAGGACTAGATGATCATACAACACAGCTTCTTTCTTATCAAGACCACTGATATTACAAAGTGTCATTAAAAAAAATATATAAAACAACAGCGATAAAAACATGTCTCTTGGTCGAGAAGAGTTTTATATTTCACAACTCATAATAAGCGTGGTGCATTTCTTTAAAAGCTCTTGCTAATTAATTTCTGCATTGTTTATCTTTCTGTTTAGCTGATTACCGGGGAGCCAAAGAAGTTTATCCGATGGGGATACGGTGGTGCAATTTTTCTTGCAACGTCAGTTAAACCTAGTGAAAACGGGCTCTCCACAAACATGATTGAACAGATTCCGGTACGGTATTATACTCTGCTACTAGTGTCGAGGCTCGAAAGATGACGATTGAGTCAGCTTTTACTTGTCATTACTACCAGGATAACTTTCAGCCGTGGTGGTAATACTTGCTAGTCTCCATCTATATGTTTACTACATCTGTATTTCCTTACAAGAAAACGGTTGATATTAACATTACCATATGAAATCTATAAATAAAAAGTTAAGAAGATATATTTTTCTATTCAGATTATTACAGCGTTAAATCCTCACATCAGTGGCAAGATAAATTCACTGAATTTATTAGCAGATATCATATCTTTTAAGAAAGATATGAGAGAGGTATGATATCTAATAATAAATTAATGTGTCGATTCGGTTCTATGAAACTCCGTGCCGGGAGATAAGTCTTTCGACTTTTTCTTTATTTAATATTAATGCTCGTTTTATTATATGCAGCGATATATTTAGAAAATCTGTTCGACTTCAATAAGTTTCCATTCAATGCTTTACTTGACATTATTTATCTATGGAGCTATCATAGTCGTCACATCACTTGTCGAGAAAAACAATCGAAAAGCGTATTTGTAAGAGGAGTTGTGCCTAGTAGGGCTATAGCTATTTAAACAAGCTCCATTAAAACCTCTTACACACGTTAGGCATACACATCTAGTCAATAGCTATATTATTGTGAAAGTTTGCCTATCGTAAGAGCCCACTAGATGACTTGAACACTTTTCGAAAAATGTTAGTATTTAATTAGATATCGTTGCTGCTCTAAAAAACGAATAAAGAAACAAATTTTGAAAAATTTATATATATATATATATATATATATATATATATATATATATATATATATATATATTGTGTGTATTTAGGCAGCATTTTTTCATTCATACATGTTTCATTAAATTATATAGATAAGTGTTGTCTATATATTTTATGTAAGTTCTTTTCATATCGTCTGATAAGCTTAATAACATTATCATTAAACAATGAAAGAAAATCACAATATTGATACATATTTTTTAAAATCCAATCTAAGCTTTCGGCTTACATAAGCCATTATCAAAGATGACAATTACACAATATATTAAGCAATACACGAAAAAGAAATTGATGATAGTCTGTTTTTGTTTACATGGATGATTGCCAAGCAACGATAAACACGTGCATATAAGACGCTGAAAGCGAAAATCGCACCACAGCTCATGACGTCACACATGACCACGCGAGAGTGAATCCGATGAGTATTGAGTATGGAAAGCCGTTGGTATGAACCAATGGCTTCTGTTACTAATTATAGGCATTTAAGGATATTTGTGGAGATTTCATAGTTTATTTTGTTCAGGTTAGGTTTCAACTGTTTTATGTATATAGCTTCAAGAATTTTTAGTTTTTGTTTATTGTTTTCATGTTTAAGTATAGTTTTGTTTTCGACGAGGATTTTCCGGAATTGTGTATGAGGCCAGGCATGTTGTTTTATCTATATTATTTAATGAAACATGTATGAATATATATATATATATATATATATATATATATATATATATATATATATATATGACGATTTTGATGTTGTCTATAAAGATGTTATAAAGTGAAATCCTCACATATGCCTTGGTTAAGACTCTCAGAAGACGAAACAAAATATGTTTTCTTTTTTACTTTATATATATATATATATATATATATATATGTGTGTGTGTGTGTGTGTGTGTGTGTGTGTGTGTGTGTGTATGTATGTATTAAGACATTGTTATATTTATACATTCTTTACAGAGGAGCGTTTCAGTTAGCAAGAATGTATAAACATAAAAATGTCTTAAAATAATTGTCGTACTTTGTCCATTTCAGGTGAGACGTCATTTGTTTACATTTGGATACGCATCGAGCAGATATAAATGTATGTGAGAAAATCATGGAAAATTGTAGTCTAAAAACAGTCAAATCGACTGTGCTAACCGAGACGCTCCTCTGTGGCGAGATCGGTAAAAGCACGCCAGGCTATATGACGCTTCCGTAGAGGATACAGGTTCGATTCCTGTCCGAGAACGCATATTTTCTATGACAGTCTCTCAGACATTCAGGCCGGTAAATGTTGTTAATACTGTGTATTATAAACAGAGCATTTACTCAAATATTTGTATCGATAAAAAAAGAATGTATAAACAAAAAATGTCTTTAAATGATTCTCGAACTTTGTTCAT
Organism: Acanthosepion esculentum; assembly: GCA_964036315.1. Classification (NCBI taxonomy): domain Eukaryota; kingdom Metazoa; phylum Mollusca; class Cephalopoda; order Sepiida; family Sepiidae; genus Acanthosepion; species Acanthosepion esculentum. The sequence continues at coordinate 99,919,931 of OZ038482.1, read as the reverse complement.
TTCATAATTATTGAGGGGTCTCCCCTTTTTACACAAATGGACTCACCCAAGGTATATATATACTACTACCAGTGAATACCCGGATGGTAGTAGTCAGGTCGGACAGTAGTCAGTCAGAGTAGTAGTGGAATGTTGAGTCGGTCGATAGAATAACGTAGCGGCAAGAGTAACAGTCACGAGCACTTAGACTCAGTAAGAAGTCATACAGCGATACGTCGATACTAAAAACTTTATATATATTTGTCAACTAACCCCGCATTCCTGGAACTACTAACCTGTATTACCAGTTTGTATTATTACGTTAATACATTTATTTCCTATATTCATTCTTGGCGTTTGTTATTATTTGATACGGGATTTAATCCCGGAATCCACAACAATAATATATATGTATGTCTATATATTGTTCTAAATGTATTCCGGTTGAATAATGAGCGACCATAAACTTTTCTCGACTTGCAACTGAATGTCATATATCATTAATTATTTATTAACAATATATATATATATATATATATATATATATATATATATATATATATATATTCCTCACCAGTAGCACAACTTCGAATTTCATACACAACGCGTTCTTAACACCGTTTCGTTATGTGCGATATTATAAATTCATCAATTCATATATATATATATATATATATATATATATATATATATATATATATATATATATATATATATATGTGTGTGTGTGTGTGTGTGTGTGTGTTTGTGTGTGTGTGTATGTGTTCATAAACGATTAATAAAATTTTATTTAGACATATATATATATATATATATATATATATATATGTGTGTGTGTGTGTGTGTGTGTGTGTGTGTGTGTGTGTGTGTGTGTGTGTGATATCTAAATCAGGATTTATGGGGTTGGAAAAGGAAGGAGAATGATAAGACTGAGAAATGGGAGGATTGTTGAAAGGACACAAAAGGAACGTATTTCACGAAAACAGATGATGGTGACTGACTTTCCATTTAAAGTTTTTGAAGATTATTTTTTTTATCAGTGATGCAATGAATCGCATTAATAAGGTTGTCAACAGCTTTCTATTTCTTTTTTTTTCAGCAAATTAAAATAAAATAATTATATGTGTTAATGAGGCTCGACTGTTTCCCATGTTATCGAGCACTTTGTATACAACGTTTTGATTATTTTCTGTTCCCCAACCAAGTAATGGCTGTTTTTCAGCATTACGATCTTGGGTTTATGGACATTTACTCCCCTCGGTGAGTTCTCGTTGGTGTGTGCACGGTATGTACACATCAGCTACTCTCAGAGAAACCTCTTGTAATTGCCCTGGGAGAAAAAAATGAACATTTTAACGAAAAAAAGATGCCGACTAAAAAATTTACCAAATTATTTTTATTTGTTGTCGGTCATTCTTCACCGGAAATTTATGCTGTACGTGTTAATATTTTATTGCACTCTTTTTCTCCGGGGAGACACTCGTTAAGTCCGACGTGCTTTAGACCAGGGGTGAGCAACATTTTTGAGGGTGCGTGCTAAAACCAGCTAAAGCCCTGGTCACAAAATCTTTCCACGTGCAAACAAAAAATTTTGAAACCACAAAACTAGCAACATCTGAACTGGAACTGGAACTGGGCCTACCGGAAATCAATTTCAGAAAAGTATCAGCATGTTTTTTGTCTTGCTCAGTTTTCGAGGAATTCATTCTGTTCTTTCCCTTTCAGTTTTTTGCTTAAGTTCTTACGGACACTTTCAAATTGTCCCTTATCAGAAGAAGTACTAAAAATGATTGTTGCAGAACAGAAAATACATAAGGCTTTATATTCTTTACTGGCAGCATGGCCCGGCGTTGCCCGTGCTTGATTCAAAAATCGTACGACTCATACAGCAATCGCTATCACTTGACTTAAAATATTTTTGCCCTTCCTTGCCTTTAAAGGAGTGCCCTTTGCCGTGCTGATGTTGCTGATTTGCTTCATGGTAATGTTTTTCTCACAGATCCAATTGACCTTACTGTAATGCCAAGTTGACAAAATTAAAAACAAACAACGCGAATGAAAGAAAATAAAAAAAATATGAAATAGCGACAATTTACACATCGCACCCACCCACACACACAGACACACACACACACACACGCACACACACACACACACACACACACACACACATATATATATATATATATATATATATATATATATATATATATATATATAATTTGTAGCCTCTGTCTGTTTGTTTGTTACCGAACTCATCCAATATATTCTAAAGCTGCATTACCCATGTACCCATGGTACTTAGATAAATACATTTAATTTTGGTCAAAGGGGCCCCGGAGAATGCACAAATCCAAAATGAAAATGTTTTTTCTCTTTGATATGAACTAAACTTAAATTTGAAAAAAGGAATGAATCCTAGATTACTTGGATAAGTATATTTCGTTTTGATCAAAGGAGGTCACCGGGGGTGGGGAGAAACCCCTCACTGAATATTTCCCTTTGATTTAATTTAAATTTGAACAAGGGAATGACACCTATCCTAAATGTAGGAGGATAAAACCAGAAGATGGCGGTTACATCGGCATGATCATTTTGATCAAAGGGGTCCCCAGGTGCAAAAACGCTCTACGGAATTCTTCCCTTTGATTTAAATTAAATTTAAATTTAAACAATGGAATGACTACCATCCAACATATAGAAAGCCAGAAGATGGAGGTTTAATCGGCAAGATTAAAATGAGCCAATATAGAGGTCAAGTTGAACAAGAAATCACCAATCAGTGGATAGTGACCTTATCATACATATTTGTTACGATAATTCAACTGTAATATCAATGTTGAGATTTGTCCATCAATACATTCAGTCAAGTATTGCATCAAATACATATTAAAGGGGTTGTTTTTGCACTCCAGTCCCCGTGAAAATATTTCCCTTTGATTTAAATTAAATTTGAATTTGGACATGGGAAATGACTCATATCCTAAATAGAAAAAGCGAAAGCCAGAAGATGGAGGTCACATCGGCAGGATCATTGAGTAATATTGAATTCTATTATTTTTATCCACAAATTATAATAAAAAATTTTAAATCAATCATCATTTTCTTACCAAAAATGGGTAAAACGCAGCGGGTAATTCAGCTAGTGCATACATTCTTTCAATATTGCAAGAATTATAGTACAGTAGAATCCTGAACAGAATGCAGAAGCACTGGGCGGCCGTTTTACACCAATTTTGGGGACCCATTAGCAGCTCGCATCCACTACCGAAATTCGAACCCGAACCGTTTCGATACAACGCAAGTGTCATACCAAATGTAGCAACGGGCCTCGGTAACGAAGAGGAAACTAACTAGACTCAATATAGCCCTGCTACTCACAAATTCCGTGGTGATTCTCATGCACGTATTCATAACCCAACCGATAGTGCCCCAAGATCCACGTCTTTCCTCTTACCCGAATCACTCCATCGCAGAGTATTAGCTGGATCAAGCAAGGATATACAGGTACAGTAGTTACGACGCTTGCGTTTTATCGAAATGGTACGGGTTCGAAACACCGTAGTGGATGTGCATTGCTGGTGAGGCCCAAAAGAGAACGAAACCGCCGTCCAGTGCTTTTCTGCATTCTTCTAGACTCGATGAATTACTATAATCATTTGCCTAAATCCCCAAAATTCAGTTACTCATATATGTGTGTGTGTGTGTAAAATGTGTATATTCTACATTCAACATCATCACTTGATAAGACACCGGAGGTGTTGAAACAAAATGCCTACATTTGTAGTGGTTTTATAACATTTATGTTATAATTTTTAAATAAACAATTATATATGCTCTACTCTGTATTGAGCACTCTTTTAAGAATAGTAATTGTTGGTTATTAGAATTTATTCCGTATACACCAATCCTAGACTTGTATATATATATATATATATATATATATGTATATATATATATATATATATATATATATATATATATATATATATATATATATATATATATATTATATCTGTGCGGTAATTACTGGAAAGCGCTCAATATCCGTGATAGAGTTAACATATTTAATTGAACTGATGTGAGTTTGTGTCTGCGTTCCGAAGACAATTTTTTCTCCCAATACCACAGCATTACCAGTGTATGCCACCACATATAAATCCAAAATTTAAAACTTAATCAGTTTGTTTGACCGTCGCAAAGAGTGTGAAACTCTGGGTAACAAACTCACATCAATCCAACTATATATATATATATATATATATATATATATATATATATATATATATATATATATATATATATATATATATATATATATATATATATATATATGCTAAGGATTAACATTTGTTTTTTTAATTTCATATATATAGCGTGATGATAGACCCTCATAAAGAAATAAACGCATAAGTGTAAGAAGCTCTTAAGTAATAAGAAAATGTAGAATAGTACCAAATAGTCAGTGATTACAGAATCATAATAGCAAAAGTTAAGACATTGACAAGAAAAAAAAACAAGAAAATCAACCGGTTTACTTTTGATCAAAAAGAGTTTTGAGGAAAACTAAAAGGAAATAAAATTGGACTGAGCAGAGAGAAACTATTTCAAAGAACTTGTATTGCAAAACAGAATCAGTGAGAAAAGATGCAGTATCTTAAGAATATTCTTCAGACAATAAATCAACCAAATTAATTGTTATGATCTAGGTTAGGACCAAGGAAGAACAACACGAACTCAAGAGTAGAAATAACAAAGATATATTACACGGAATAATAATACAAGATGTGGAAGCTGTTAGTATGACTGTCAGTCTGGTTTCGAGAGAACTACTATCGGCTCGACTTGATTCGTCCCTCTCTCTTGAGAGGCGTAGTATACATAGTGTTAGGAAGAGTTAATTCTGTAGTTCTAGGTAAGGACCCATAACATTAATATTTACCGTTAGTAATTACGCATCACTATGAAGTACATTATAAGTTGAGCAATAATGTAGACGAACATTTATTACTTATCAGTCCGTATCAGTGTTAAATACAACGTTACATTAAGATGACCCTAATCGCTAAGCAGGAGGTAGATTCCTTTATGGAAAAAAGTCAATAGCCGCAACTAAGAAAACAACAGCAAGTCGTTGTAATATGAATTGGTGCTGATTTCGTTTCAAAGTTGATGATAAAATCAAGATAAATATGTGGAATTATTTAAAATTCCTGGACAACATATAGAAGTAATACTAGACTGTCGACAAGGTCTCATCAATCTGTAGTTGAACTGGCCCATTCTAAGCGTAAATTCTATGCTAACAGTTTCTTCTCTCACGCTTATTGCTTCCGGCTTCGTATTTTCCAGCCAAGCTTAATCTGCAAAAATTTAAATGCAATATCAATATCTCTCTAATGTCCGCCAGATAACACTTCTTTTGATTCCGGTCATTAACAATGTTTCTGTTTCTAACTCTTCCACGCCCAGTAAGCTGTTGTGTCTCACTGCATTTACTGTCTTGCATTTTGGTGAGCTCAATTAAAAAATAAAAAACGATCAATTGCAAGAAGACAGCATGCATACTTCTGAGCAAAATGGACAGGCCAATATGCAAATGGCAAATTAGAGGTACCAATATCAAACAAGTATAACTATTTAAGTATCTGAGAAGGGATTTAGCAGCGAACGGAAAAATTGAAATCCGAAAGTACATTGGATACCGAAAGATACCTTCTAAAAGCGAAGCAAAATATTAATAAAACAGAAAACATTTGAAGGAAAGAAAAGAGTACTGAAATGTTACTTAATATAAGTCCTCCTTTTTAGTAGCCAATACTGGACAATTTCCTCTGATGAAGAAGAAACTTGAACCAACAGAAAAAGCTATTCTACAGAAGAATGCTGGAAATGCTATGTGCCGAACACTTGAGCAAGAGACGAAGTTTTAGTGAAAATAGAAACAAAAATTGTACTTTTATATTTAACTTTACAAAGCGACAGTTGAAATTTCTAATACACGTAATGAGAAAAGAGGGCTTGGAAAATTTGATACTCACTGGACAGTTGGAAGAAACGTGGGACATAGCAAAGCATTGATATAAAATAACTGACCAGTTTGTGTTAATGGTTAACTGAATTTGGACCAGTGAGAATACCGTAAAGATAACTTGCTGAGTGGACAAAAGATATGAGATTGTGGAGGGTCACAACGAAGAAAAGAGAGGAGGAGAATCTGTTTATATTTCTGAGATGAGGTATTATGTACATTATTTACATTGTTCGGACTATTGTCCTCATCTTTGTCGCCATATTTATTACAACGTTTCGGCCGTTGTAGGCTCCGGCCTTCTTCAGGTGGTTGGAATGTCGAACTGAATCCTTTATTTCGCTCACTGGGGTAGACTGTTCTAGTTCCACGTACCATGTTTAATGGATATCAGTTATCAGTTATCTCCTGTTAATTCCCCTCTCTGAGTTCTCCACTGCCTTAACCGAGTATTGAACTTACACTGTTTGGGTCCTATCACTGGATCTAACCAACGCCTTTATCCACTGTACCATGTGTCCTTGAGGAGGAGAAATATTACAATAAACGTTTCCCAATAAATGTTACATTTTTTGGGAAACAGTGCTTGAGTTTATATACCAGTATTTTTCTTAAATAACAAAATCAAGAGCGCTCGGCCAAGATCGAGAGTTCTTATTTAAGTAAAATATAATTTGAAACACGTATCGAAATTCTATTCTCTTTTCCCATGAGAGTAGCCACTCCTAAACCCGCAACTTAACGTCACCAATTTAGCTAATCATTTACCTATTTAGGTTAATGCATGGGAACTCTTCAAATATTAGGTTGTTCACACATAAAATGACACACTTTATAGGACATGATAAAACACTTCTCAAATAGTAAATAACTAATGTATTTAGCTTAAATAGGCACTATGTTGATTAATGACATTTCGTCAACGAACTTCTAAATTCTTGATCCCATCTTAAAAAAAATTCTCAAATTTTGATGTGATAAACCGTTCAAATGCTTTGATTAACTCCTCCTTATTTGTGAGTTTTTATTGCGCATGGAAACTCAAAATGCTTTCCGTAAAGTAAATCGATTGAATGCCTTGGTACACATCATCAGTGATGTTTCTAGCCGAGGTTCCTTAGGGGTTTCGGGTCTTTCACCATCGTACCCACTCACCACGGTGACCCAGCTGATACCGACCCGGTATCGAAACGTGTACATTCCGTTAGCTACAATTATTCCCATCTTCACAAATATACACTGGAAATTTATAGCCCACTTCCAGATAACTTCCGGTTCACCCGCAATGTGCGAACTTCCATGTAAAAGGAAGCAAACGCACACACAATTTCTATCTGGCGAGAGAAATGTCAGCGTACTAGGCTTGAAGTGGTAAGTAACGATTTGTTTCCCTTACTGAGACATATACACGTACATGTACCCACACGAAAACGCGCTCAAGAATCCCGTTCTGCTTATACCCATAAGTGATAATGAGTTTGAGTGATATCAGGTGAATGTGGAAGATGAGGTAAAATTTCATAATACAGGCTAAGCAGGTTTTCCACAGTTGATTGTGCAGCCGTGCGTTGTCGTGGAGCAGAATTGGGCCACCCCTCCCTATTCACAAATCTAAGATGCTTCTTTTTTTATTTTTCGTGCATACTCTCAATTTCTCCCCGATATGATGTTGCTGTTATTGTTTTCACTTGATGCAAAAAAAAAAAAATGAATAATGAATAACACCTTTGAAAGTCCGCCATAGAGTAACTATTAAATGTTTAGTGTGCAGTGACGTTTTTCGGTATTGTTTTGGTGATTTATTTGCATCTAACCACTGGGCTACTCTCTTACTCTTGTCAATGAGTATCCATTTCTCATCGTAATTTATGATTCGATGTAAAAGTGAGTTTTTTTTCAAAATTTGTATTCATACATTAAGATTAATCAAAATTGTTTAATTGTCATCAGTTTCATTGGACTTATGTGTAATAAAATATTGAAATATAAATTGTCTAGAAAGAATAATAGTCAGGAATAAGTCAACATTTTTTTATATACTAGGTTACTTCGTTAGACGATCAGCCAACTAAATAATGCGTCATTTCATGTGAGACAACCTAACATATATCATAAACTACCTATCGAGCTTGTGTAAATGAACGGAGGACAAGGTTTAGGAAAGATAGCGAAAAGACAAAATTTATTAAGAGTTTACAAAGTATATGAAAATTGTGAAATAATTTATTCCTGGAAGACAGGATTTTTTTAATAGTAGGCAAATCTGACAATTGTCCATTTTTCCTAGGATGATTTAAAAGCATAAAGTAATAGAATAGTATTCAGAATCACCAGATGTTCTTCAAATTGAAAACTGGCGGTCAGTTATTAAAAGAGATGGACATGGGAATAGGAAAGCATATTCGAACAATGAAAAACGTTGGCACGCTATAAAACAAACGAAAGTAATAATAAATAGGAATACGGAAATGTTAACAAAATCTATCATTGAAAGATTCATGAAGGTGAGAGAATGTCAAGAAATATATATTAGCATTTCAAACAATGATTTATAAAGGCTTACGTATTCTTGAAATAAATTTTCGATAGGCAATCTTTTGGATTTATTTATGAAAAATTGTAATTTTTTGCAGAAAAAATCTAATGTATATATATATATATATGTGTGTGTGTGTGTGTAATATATAATGAACATATATATATGTATATATATATATATATATATATATATATATATATATCATATATATAATATATATATATATATATGTATGTATCAAAGGAAAATTTTAACGCATCATCGAAAGCTCGGTTATAAATAATAAATTTATTTGGGCAGGGTTGATGTGTATCATATTGCTTTGCAAACTATACGCTTAGCTCTCTTTATGGATCTATCTTTTTAATATTTTATATGAAAATGACCTACTTTGATTATCCCTTCCGCTTACGGAATTGATATTATTATCTTTCTACACACACTCACATCCACACACACACACACACACACACGCGCGTGCGCATATATATATATATATATATATATATATATATATATATATATATATATATATATATATGTATAATCACGCTCTACTTCGGAGTAAAGCTACACTGCATCTGCAAAAGCGAAGAATTATAAAATCTACACTGCCCAAGCGCATTAACGTACTGCCTCTTAAATCGACTGAAACGAAAATTGAGCTCTCTGACAAACTTGATGCTGTACTTGATTCTGTAAACATTACAAATGATACAGAATCATCTCGTTAGGCTCTGCGGGATGAAACCGACTCTACTTCCTTGGAGGTGCTCGGTCTACCACATCGTAAACATCAAAACTGGTTTCATGACAATAATACTGATGTGCAACAGCTTATAGATCAATTGCACTCTTCTCATAAAGCATGGATTGAGGACAAGAACTCGTCCGATAAGAAGATCGCTTACAAGAAGTGCAAAAGTCAGGTTCAACGTGCTCTCTGAGCCATGAAAGAGCGTTGATGGTCTGAAAACGCCACTGAATTCCAAGAAACTTCAGGATGTAAAATCTTTCTATGCTGGCCTCAAGAGCGATTTCGGTCCTCAGAAATGTGGTGTTGTTCCAATCTCCACAGCAGATGGTCGGATAAGTCATCTATTTTAGATCGCTGGAAAGAGCATTTCGAAATTGTGCTAAATACCGATTCGGTTACTGATGCGGAAACCATCACATCAATTGAGCAAAATCTAGAAATTCCGGAGTTGTCTTTTGAACCTACCTATCAAGAGATAATGACTCCATGAAGCAAATCTCATCTAAGGATCCTATTCCACCCGAAGCATGGTGGCCATTAGTTGGTAGAAAAGTTACATCTCCTTTTCGTGGAGAAATGGAAGGGAGGCTGTGTCCCACATGATTACAAAGACGCCTCTATCAAACACCTCTAAAAAACAAGGGTTCCAGGTGGGTCTGTGATAACCATCGGGGGATATGACTACTTTCAATTGTAGACAAAATCCTAACTAGACTGATACTAAACAGAATCATTATACACCTTGTTGACGACATCTATCCTGAATCGCAGTGTGGTTTTTGGTCGGGTCGTAGCATCACTGAGATGATATTTTCTCTTGGTCAAGTTGCAGAGAAAGTTCGCGAGAAAAACCAGGAGTTTTACATGGTGTTTGTGGACTTGACGAAGGCCTTTGACACTGTAAATCGAGAGGCTCTTTGGCAAGTCTTCAGAAAACTCGGCACACCCGAAAACATGCTAATGGTGATCCCCTCCTTTCATAAAGGAATGAAAGTTAATATCGTGTTTGATTTTATGATGCCAGAATCTTTTGATGTCACAAACGGCACCAAGCAAGGGTGTGCCATGGCCCCTGTCCTTTTTGCACTTTTCTTCTTGGTGATGCTGATATATGCGTTCACAGACACACAGAGCGGCGTCAAGGTTCAGACTGTATCCTACACCTAACCGTCATATAGCCTGACATGGTATACCAATGTAGCCCTTCATTTTCTTTAATTGCAGCTGTAACAACAAAAAAAAAGATTCACTAAATGCAATAAAGCTTGACAAACTGCAACAGCAATCATCAGCAGACAGGTTTGGTTTAAGGCTCCATGTTCATCACAGGGAATTGTTCTAAAGAATGATAGCCTAGTGGATTAAAGAGTTTGTTTCCTGAATTTGGTGAAATACTAAACATATTTCTTGTTGTTCTCTCTCTCTCTCTATCTATCTATATAGAAAACCATATATATATATATATATATATATATATATATATATATATATATATATATATATATATATATATATATATATATTAAACATGTTGTGTTGAATGTCAAGGACAACATAGTCCTGCATAAAATCAATTTGTCGTTTAACATTATATTCTTTGGTGTTGGTAGCATAGTCAACGGTTACAAAGAATATCTTGTTAAACGACAAATTGATTTTATGCAGGACTATGTTGTCTTTGACATTCAACACAACATGTTTAAAAGAAAAGTTGCTGCCAAATTACACACACACACACACACACACACACACACACACACACACACATATATATATATATATATATATATATATATATATATATATATATATGGTTTTCATTTCTCTAGGTTTACCGCCGATGTGTTAATGATTATTATTGAATTTGACTATGAGGATATAGATAAGAAAAGCGTGACTATCGCTTTAGATATCTGACGCTGTTCGATATGCTGCCTTTCTTTATAAGCTCGAGGCGATGATGTCTCTGGATGAATGTTTGGCTTAATCCAGAAGATCTTAACTAATCGGGCGATGAAATTCCTGTTGAACGGGCACACTTCTAGATTATTTCACATTAATGCGGGGTCACCCAGGTCTCTTACGTTGTTTCTTACCTTCATCACCGACCTTCCCGATGGCATCAGTTCCCACTTATGTATCTAGGCTGAGGCTACTACTATTTACTTAATAGTAAATCCGATAGGTCAGACAAAGTAAAACTGGCAGCTGCTCTCGAAAGTGCAATCAGTTTTTAACTGGGAAACGAATGGTTTGTAAATTTTAACATGTCCAAAAGAACACTGCTATATTTTAATTGTTATAGGAAACCTTTATATTCTTGCATCACCATGGCCGAGGCTAACTTCCAGAAGAGCGATTCATTGCACCTTCTTGGTCTCAGGTTTTTTTTCCTGACACGAAATGGAGTCATTATATTAAATCAGCTGCTAGTTCTGCTGCTTGGAAAAACAGGCAACTCTGCAATATTTGCTCTGGTGCTGCTGCTATATCTATCGAGATTCTTGACAAAATCCAAACGGTATGTAATGCTAATGGTCCTGACCTGGCATCTCGACATCACTCACTTTACAACCGCTATGACGTTTATATATTCACGGCAACTGTTCTCATGAACTTGGTACCTCGACTAAATTTAAGCGTATTACTAGATTGGTAAATAGATCTCACCGTTTTACCATTGAACTACCCGTAAGTTCTTTTCTAATAGTCTAATTCCTCGTAATTCTCGTCTACAACTCTATTCGGATTCATCGCTACCTTGCCCCCTACAATCTTCAAAGGTTTGGATTCAACGTGAATCGCAGTATTTGGTCTTCCTGATATCTGTTCTTTTATTGTCCTTTCTCCTTGCTAAAATTTTCTCATTCACTTTCAGTCCCAATATACCCTTGCATCTTAATGGCTTTGTCGCCTAGCTTGGCTTGAAATGATATATAAAACTGATTCTATCATAATTTCCTTACCATATGCGACATATAAAACCAGTTATGCAGCTTATTTTTTTTTCTTTTATTCGATGTATAAGCTTGAGCACGTGGGGACATAGACATTTGAATGTTTTTGAAAAGCGAAACTAGTTATGGTAAAACCGCATGTAAGTAAAACAATTTTGATTTTAATAATTCTCTGTAAACAAACATTTGTTATAAATATTACATATAAATATATAAAAGCAATAGGTGATTTCCTAATTGAATATATATATATATATATATATATATATATATATATATATATATATATATATATATATATATATATAATGCTGATAGCTTCTTTTTTATTACAGCAGCCACCAGAATTTTAAGTGATTTTTTAAGTGTGTCCTAAAAATTGGTGTTTTATACTTAAAATCTGTCTTATATTAATACTATTTTGATTATTTGTTAAGTAAATATAATGTTCATGAGCATTCTTAATTTTGGTATCGAAACATTTTCCTTTCGAACGTAATTCATTATATATATATATATATATATATATATATATATATATATATATATATATATATATATATATATATATATATATATAAAAGTGAACATAGAAGTCAACGCTTAGAGGCGACAGTCTGTTTCATGCTAGATGCAATCGTCAGGCAACTCTGACTCAAGAGTTGCCTGACGATTGCATCTAGCATGAAACAGACTTTCGCCTCTAAGTGTTGACTTTATGTTCACTGTTATATTAATACACGCTCTATCTCTGATATTGAGTACTATATCCCATAAATATAGCACACTTTAAGACTATATTTCTTTATATACATATATATATATTAATTTAAAGAAAAAAAAGACCACTTTAAGGCTCCATTTGTAATAATTTATTTCACCAAAGAATTTTATTTTTCTCTAGATCTTCAGACTTCACTTTCAAAAGCTGTAACGAAAAATAATTTAAAATTTACGCTTTTGACGGGCAGTATCAAGCTTATATAAGTTGACATAGAGGGTGGTGAGGAATGGTATGAGAGACATTGTCGAGTTTAGAGAGGGAAGTGAGGGTTTTAAAATTTATGTTTATATATCTTTTTATTATAACACTTAATATTGAGGAAGGAGGGGGTAAGGATCAGACATTGACCAATTTAATCGGTCAACTCAACGGAAATGATATGGGTAAAGGAAAAAGAGAAAAAAGGGGTAAAAAGAGATAAGAGATGTACGTAGGGTTTTGGGGATAAGAAGAGCTGTGGTGTAGCTTTAGCAATTTAGATAAAAACAGATTTTAACGTTTGATAGTAATTTAAATGTTTAAAAGATCCACAAAGAAAGGGAAAATTAATGCCTGTTAGCAATTTAAATATTCAACTTTAAGATTTAATATAAGTCGAATAATATATTAATAAACAATAATAATAAAAAAAATAAAAATTTACTAAAAGTAATATTTTAATATTGTGAATGATTGTAAAGATAAAATCTTTATCAGTTAGAGTCTAATTCATGAATTTAATTTGTAGCTATTTTTAGATGGGTAATAATTATAATTAAAGTTTAGGTTTCAAATCCAGATAGAGTAAGATTTGAAGGTAATTGTAAAAGAAATACTGTTTTTTTCATACATACACCACATATATATTTACGTAAAAAATACATACACATACATTCATGTATATGTGCAATTACACACATAATCACATACACATGTATCGATATATATCGGTATATATGCATATACATATGCAAATACTTGCATATACATTTACATTTTTACTTAAATTTTACAGTTAACGTATGTGGATTAATTAAGTGTTTAAATTTCAAAAAATACTTTTAATTTTAATATTTTTAACATCATGAATAATGGCTAAGGAATAACATATTTTATTTTAAAACTAAGTGATCAATTTAAATTGAGATTATCTCCAGATGAGTAAAACTTGAAAGATTAGAACCATATATATATATATATATATATATATATATATATATATATATACACGAGCTATGTCTGAAAAGTAACGGGACTGGTGTCACAAACACTATTTCAAATACACACAACAAACTCCATGATTTTGCTTTCAAAGTAATCTCCCGCGAGGAATCTTATTGGATGCCTCTCTGCTGTCTCGTTACGGCCCCCTTGAGAGCCTCTCCACCTTCAAAACTGATCCTTTTTGAGCAATATGAGGTAAATAGCGAGGTCGTTCCCGTAAGGTGATGTTCTTCGCGGTCAAATAAGTCCGGATGCTAAGGGCGTTGTGAGCAGGTGCGTTGTCGTGGTGAAGCACCACTATTTGTCCTGCCACAACTCTCGCATGTGAAAATAAATGGTTGAGGAAAGCTAAGATTACAGCTATAGACTCTCAATTATAAACTCTCACGCTAGATCATAACACAATCCGCTTATCCCTCGTTCGCCCACAGCCAGTCTAGTTAACTTTCAGACATACCTATTATATATATATATATATATATGTGTGTGTGTGTGTGTGTGTGTGTGTGTGTGTGTGTGTGTGTGTGTGTGTGTGTGTGTGTGTGTGTGTGAATTACAGTTAATGGGATCCAAACAATTTACCTCATGCCCTAAAATTTAGTAAATATACTTGCATTGATAAGTCCAAGGAAGAGCTCCTTTTCCCATGGACGAAATGATCATCTGCATGAGGTAAATTGTTTGGATGACATTAACTGTAATTCACTTATATGCTCTATGATAAAAATATATTGAGCTCACTTTTATGGATCAGTTTTAATATTTTATATTAATAGGGTCTACTTGGATTATATACCCACGGATTTTCTTATATACATATATATATATATATATATATATATATATATATATATATATATATATATATATGATGGTTCAATATTGTATAAAGACTTCTACAGTGTATATTTCTTTTCAAATTTGAACAAATGCTCTCGAAATGCTCCTTGAAGTACGGTTGAAGTTCAAATAGACTTTCATTCAAATCCACCCACACAGCTTACAATATCAAGAATTAGTTTCAGGTTGATGGTACGGTACGGGATGTACATAAGAACCGTTGGGGGAAGACCTTGCATAGCAACCACGCCCTGCGAAAGGAAGTATCATAGAATTTTCAAAGAAGTCAAAGAAACCTATCGAATTGTTGATTGTTGCTTGTGATTCCATTGCGTCGCGTTGTCAGCGATGTCTGAATCATACAGGACTTCAAATTGAAAACATGTGATAATAAAATCTTAAGAGCATGCATTTATAATAAATATTGTCTTCACATGCATTAATTAAATTAGACGTAGTTGGTCCTAAAAGCTTACATTTTTTCTTGGAAAAGCCTCAAAATTTGCATACATTTTTGAGACACTGCACATAGTGCTGTTAATTCAAATGGCATGTTCTGTCTTCAAATTTGAATGGAATTAAATTCCTTATGAGGAATCGGAGAGCCGTGTTCGAATTCCAGTAGAATCCATCGCATTCAATTCCGTGCTAATAACCTTGGGAAAGGTATGAATACTTTTCTTCTCCTGCTGGCTATGGGTAGATAGCAAGACAGCCCGGGTTCTGTAACCTGGGATAGCAACTGGTCTATCGCAGAAAGAAGTGGTAACCAACTGCGGGAAAAAATCTGACTCGTCAGTCAAGTATCGAAAGATACATGATCGCCTAAGAGTGTATCATGGCACATAACTGATATCCAAATCAATGTTACTGATAAGTTATCAAAAATGAAGGTTTCCTGGTGTTTGTCAAGAACTGGGTACTGTCCGTGTGATACACAAGTTTCTGACTAAATACTGGCATTATTTCTTTTTAAAATAACTCTGTGCTTAGAATTAGTCCAAGCTTATTTCAGGTGTAAAATGATCACATGGAGCTAGACCGCACTGGTAAAGCATGTATTCCATATTTTTCGTGATGGTATGATTAGTTTATGTGCATATTAAGCATTTTATATATAATTAAATATACATCATTCCCGTCTTCAAAATATTTATGGGATGTGTCTTGTTTTCTTTGTATAATAATTGCTTCGCGTATTTTATTAATTTCCAGGCAGTGGATTTTATAAAGAATTTTGTTATGATTTAATAATAGTTGCTTTATATTAATAATAAATATTTATTTTAGTTGTTAGTTATATGACGATTGACATGTACACGAATTCATTTGATAAGTGACAAATTAAACTCTGAAACGTTTTAGTGCTTGCCTGACCAATGCAATTATGAACCATGAATGTTTTATTATTCGTATTGAATCTCCAAGGGAAAGAAGTATTCACAAACAACATTGTTTTTGATTCCGTGTTATTGGTGATGATTAGGCTAGATATTTGACAATTTTTATAGTAAATGGAAGAACTAAGTTATTTATTGCAATCATTAGTGCTATATACCGGTGAATAATATATATATATATATATATATATATATATGTGTGTGTGTGTGTGTATATATATACACATTACTTATGTGTGTGCATATATATACTCACATATATATATACATATGTGTGTGTGTATAGATATATACACATATGTATATATATATACATATGTGTGTGTATATATATATATACACACATATGTATATATATATATATACATACGTGTGTGTATATATATATACACACACACCCATATGTATATATACATATGTGTGTGTATATATATATATATATATATACACACACACATATGTATATATATATATGTGTGTATGTATATATATATACACACACATACATATATATATATATATATATATATATATATATATATATATATATATATATATATATATATATGTAAAAAGAGACAAAAGGACAACTTATCTTAGCCGATGTGATTCATCTTCTGAGAGACTTTATCAATGCAAATATATCATTTGCCTTGATAAAATCCCTCGTCGACTAAGATAAGTTTTGCCTTTTGTATATTGTCCTTTTACAGATATACTCTATCTGAAATGTTCAATCGGTGCGAATCAAGGAAGGGGAGTATCCTGAAAAAGATATTCTTATGAAATCTAAATACTTTTCAAGTAGGCGATGAAATAGATATATATATATATATATATATATATATATATATATATATATATATATATATATATATATATATATATATATATATATATATATGAATAAATATAGTCTTAAAGTGTGCTGTATGTATGAGATAAAGTGCTCAATATCAGAGATAGAGCGTGTGTAAATATAAAAGTGAACATAGAAGTCAACACTTAGAGGTGACATTCTGTTTCATGCTAGTGCAATTGTCAGGCAACGGATATATATATATATATATATATATATATATATATATATATATATATATATATATATATATATATATATATATATATATATATATCAGTGTGTGTTACAGTACTGGTGAAGAAGTGCGAGTTAACTACAGTTTAATGTAATTTGTTACACAAATATTTAAGAAAATATACGAATTTTCTAATCGTAGATGTGGCATAAGGTCAAAAGTATGGAATACACAGCAAGTATTCACTACTCAGTCTTAATTGATCTAGCGAAACAAGCTTACTAACCCTTACACCACGTAAGAGATATTTACTTAGGATGTTTCAGTGACTTTTAATAAATGAAGAGCCTTTTATATTGAGAAAAGAATGAATATTAAATACTATTTTAAAGTTATTGATTAATAATTTTTGACTGAGTCACATATGGTAGCAAAAATCTGTTACATCAATCTCTCTAGAAAAGATGACACGTTTGCATTGGCTATAACATTGGAAATAATATTTTGTAAAATCATAACAAGCAAGGCGATAAATCCACTACGATTTTCAAGGGGTTACTGAGAGGAAATTACACGGAGGTAATGTTGCTTAGGAGAAAGGACAACAAACAGAAGATGATTTAAGGAGACAGAAGATAATTATTGGTGTTGCAATTAAATCTTTGAAAATTGTAGTTGACAGGAAAGAAAATAAAGATGAAAGTGTGTTTTACAGTAGAGAAGTACTAGAGAAGTGTTATATTCCGTAACTATGAAGACTAATGTGTATTTCATAATCCCCATAAATACTTAGGTCATTGTTGTAAGTGGGGGCAATATGCTGCCTACGCTGGCAGCGTGAGCTGTCATCATGGGGAGCTCGTGACATGTCGAACCCTCTGTCTCCAGGCAGAAAGGAGCCCGTACGAGGCTATGCCGTAAGGCAGAGTTTCGTCCGAGTAGACAGAAACCCGATGCCGCGTATGCAGGGACTATGGGTAGCTCACGGGCTGGTGTTCCCCACATTAAATTTAGCCTTGTGCCGCATCATACCTTGTGACGAGGCAGGTAAATATCGTAATATGCTGTCTAAGTAATTCACCACAAGCAGTGGCTTACATACTTCACGTCGTTGGCGAGTATTTTATTTTGTTGATGTTATAACGATTACCTTTTCATTTGCAACCTCAGTTTTGGTTATTTCTCAATCAGTAACCTTATCTAGGTTACAAAAAGAAGAAGCCATTAGAATGGAACTTACACTTCATTTCAACAGTTAAATGATGAGACCTAACTGCCAATCTAGTACTACGCTTAAATTAATGAAATCGAGGTACAAAAGTTCAGAGCTCATCAGAATAATTTCCATGAAAATAATCGTAGGGAAGGTCCACCGAACCTATATTATGGCGGTTTTTGAAAATGACAGAAGCCGAAATGCCAGGTCCAGACCGAAAACATAGCAAATTCTTTTGCACTGTCTACTGGTTAAAGTGGAATATAAGTAAAGTCTACACTCATCATACATAGCTTTTACAGATATACATTTTTAAATGTTCTTATATACTTGTATATTTATATAGTCAATTAAAAAAAAAACTTTTATGTTTAAAAACATTTAATATCTGTTCAGCTTCTGGTCATAGTAATAACTAACCTTTATACTTGGGAAAGGTATGGTCCCATCTTTCTGGTCACCGTAATAACTAACTTCTATACTTGGGAAAGGTATGAATCCTACGCCCAGATATGGGTAAATAAGAACGCACCGGGTTCTATAGCCTTGGATGGCAACTGGTATACAGAAGAAAGAAATGGCAACCTACTGTGGGAAAAAATCTGCCTCGTCAGTCATGTATCGAAAGATACATGATCTCCTAAGCTTGTATCATTCATGGTACACAACTGACTGATACTCATTAGACAAAGCTATTAAATATTTAAATTTTTAAATTATTAGTTCTTTTTTAATAATTTTAATTATTAAATTTTTAAAGATTCTTGCATAAATTTCATATTTATAGTATTTAAAAAAACAACACTTTCTTGTTTAAAGAGCAGTTCATATCTATTCAGATTTTGGTTGGATGATAAATGGAATATTTGACAAATGTGGGGAAAATTGAAAAATAAGACGAAAAGAATAAGGCTATGGGAAGGGGTAAACAGTTTATGTGAACTTGTCGGCAAGTAACTTAAGCTGACGAAGTGCAGGGCTCAGTAAAAGATGGAATGGCATTACTCGAGAGAACAGTGAATTTCAATCGGAACAGTGATGAAAGAAACAAGAAGGAGCAATACGTTTCAAATTATTATATTCTTGTTTCTTTATCAGGTGGTGTGCTTTGGAGATCCTGCAGAATCTAAAAAAAACCCAAAAAAAAAACAAACAAACAGGTTTTATTATTCTCTTCATATAAGTAAGATAGCACTTATTCCCATTTGCCTATTTAAAACAGAATATCTGGAAAGTGGTTTATCAGAGGACGGAAAGTGCAATACTGAGATCCAAAGGCGCATTGGGATAGCAAAAGATGACTTGCAAACAATGGAGATAGTATTTTTCACAGAAACAGAAAAATATCGTTAAAAACAAAGGAAAGAGTACTGAACCAGGTAGGTTGTCAAGCATATTCAATCTGATGCTCTGGATGTACACTTCTATCTTGGAAGAGTTTTATCAGATGTCGGAAAGTGCAACTCTGAAATCGGATTGTGATAACCAAAGATGCATTCCAAAAGCTAACAGAAGAAAATGTTGGAAGCAAAGAAAAGAGTACTGAACTGTTAAGAGATATCAGTCCTCTTACATGAGTGTGCATGCTGGACAATCCCCACAGATGAAGAAGATATTTGAAGCCACAGAAAAGTAATTCCACAGAAGGATGCTGAGAATACCATGAACCGAACATGTGAGCAACGAAGATGTTTTAGGGAAAATAGAAACAAAAAGGACATCTATATTTAACATCATAAAGAGACAGTTCACATTTCTGAGACACGTAATGAGGAAAGAGGGCTTGGACAATGTTATACTCGCTGGATGGATTGAAGGCAAGAGGGATAGCGGAAAGCAACGCATAACCTACCTGGGGAGCGTGATTGCATGTATTGTGGAACAGGGTGTGTGAGAGATGACAAAAAGACATGTTATTAAGATCTACAAAAGACATGAAATTGTGGAGAGCCATGATCACCAACGTCCTGGGGGATTCGACACATAGAAAAAGAAAAATGCCACGTTTAACGATAAACACAATATACGATGAAAACAATGTCTGTCTACATTTCTGATATGAGGTAATGTATTTATTTACATTCTTCGGACTTTCCACGATGTTTTCGCCCTTTTTAAGGTTATATTTATTAAAATTTCGAAACGAACCCTTTATTTAGTGAACGGGGGTAGATGGTTCTAATTCCACGTACCATGCCTCTTTTGGATATCTCAGTTTTAGTTAATTCGACTTGACAACTTTTCTTGATCTCTTCGCTTTGGGTCAAGTCACTTTTTGGATTAAGCAATCAACGCTTTTATCCACTGGCCATGCGTCATTGGGGTCACTAGCG
Source organism: Acanthosepion esculentum (assembly GCA_964036315.1). Classification (NCBI taxonomy): domain Eukaryota; kingdom Metazoa; phylum Mollusca; class Cephalopoda; order Sepiida; family Sepiidae; genus Acanthosepion; species Acanthosepion esculentum. The sequence goes on along the minus strand of OZ038482.1, from coordinate 99,898,855 downwards.
AGTTACATTTTTTTCAATTTTGTTATTGTTTTTTCTAGATCTCTGTATTACTAGTTTCCCTGTGAGTGCCAAAATTTCCAAGCCCTTTTCGACATTAGTTTTCCCAGAAGTTTCAATGTCCTCTTTAATTTCTACTGTAAGTGCCCCTTTTGTTGCTGTTTCTTTAGAAACTGCATTCCTAAATTCTAATTACTTACGTATTCCTTCATGTGGTATTATCAGGCATCTTTCTGTAGTAAGAAATATTGTTGCTTGAAGTTTCCTGTTAATCTCCGACAAAATTCTCCAGCCTTCACTGACGTATATGAAGATTGATATTAAATAGCCCAATATTATTTTCTTTGTTTCTTGCAAAATCTTCCTATTTCTTATTACTTTGCTTAGCTTTTGAAAGTCACCTTTTACTTTCTAATGTGCCTTCGTCTTTCTGTGAAACTAGCGAGCAAAATATTAAAATCCTAATAGAGTAAAGTTTAGACTGAAATAATTAATAGTTTGAGCATCAAATAATCATAATGCGATGGCATTACTTTTGGCAAATGATCAAGTTTTCTGTAAAAATATCGGACTAAAATACCTTTCTGTCATAAAACGTGTTAAGCAACATTACTGTTTCCAGGAATGATAAAAAAAAACAGCTTTATATCTAGTGCATTAGTCTCTGTTCTTGGAAATTTTAAACGTATTTATCTAAAACTGGTACCGGTTCTTTTCAAAGTTGTCACGTCGTTGGTAAAAATTAGTGATTGCGCAGGAACTCTTATCGAGAAGAAATCTTAGGCCGCAGGGGAATGTATTTTTTTAAATCTAAAGTAATTGATAGTTTTAAAGTTCATATTAAAAAAAAAACAACCTTTTCGATTGCTTCTTTCTTTGCTTAATTTGATTAATTGTTTAATGACGAAGACTCATGAAGAAAGAACGGCAGTAAAACTGAAAAGAAAAAATATGATAATTATTGATCGAATTGATAATTTTAAATTCTTTCGAAAATTTCTTACGTTATTTTCAATTTTTAAATACATTATATTTAAAAAGAATGGTTTTATTTTTTGTTTGAGTTTTCGTTGCTTTTTATTTATTAATCTTCTCGTTGCTAGAAGTCATGTTCTGAGAGTTTAGTGTGTCTGAAGTTGAACGCTGTCAACTGAAGCGTTGTTTGCCGTCACTTATTCATTTGTAGAATTACAATATGCTTTTATTTTAACGAAGTCAATAAACCCTTCCTTGTTTAAGAGGTTTCAATACCCTGGGTTTTCGGTAGTGTGACCGACATCTACATATAGTAAGAAAAATAAAGACACAACAAAGACTTGTATAACTCCTCGAAGCTAAACATTTATTGTAATGACAAAAATACGCAGGTGTAAGCTTTAAGGAAGCTTTATTCAACTGCGAATAAAAGGTTTCCGTATAGTGTTCATTTATAGACCCAGTAAATAAAAATAGCTCTCACAAAGAGGAGAGCAACAAAACAAGGGGACACCACTCTTGGTTATTAATAATATTTATTAAATATAAATTAAGCAACAGCAATTACGGGGAGGTAATGCAGTAAGGATTTCGGAAAACTCTTTTGTGAAACCTTTATTGACAGGAAAAGAAGACTAAGAAAAATCCTTACAAAATATACTAGATAATGTCTTAGAAGGAATGAATAGATATGAGAAAAAAATTGAATATGAGCGATTATAAAAAAAAATTAGAAGTGGGGAATATTTAATCAAGTTTGGTACAAGGCCAAAAATATGTAGCACGATGTGAGCGTTAAAATCACCTGTGGTACCATATTCGTCATTAACAACTTACGCATTAATTACTCTACAGAAGTCATTCTGTACAAAATTTAAAATATCTACATATCCCGGCAAAGACTATGTAATTAACATACTTAGATTATATCTACTTATCGTATCACGCAGACCTAATTTTGAAGCTAATTTGACTACAGTAAATGGATATACAATTTGGTCAACTGCGTAGTCAGGGCCAGCCGTATATACGTGCATGATGAGACCCTCTTAAAATTAGCTTCAAAATTAGGTCTTCAAAAAACGTATGATACGCGATTATATACGGTATCTATTTTTATTTTACAGTGGAAAAACTAATAAAACGTTATAATTTAACAACTGAAAATCCCGGCTTCATAAAATATACCTTAAACAAAATATATTCAGTTATTTAAAGTAATGATATCTCGATTTCCCACGGCACTTATGGGAAAATATTATGGAATATCCCAATGTTGAGGAAAAAATTATGGAACGATCTTGTAAATTGCATTCTTAAAACAGAAACCAACAGGTGAATAAATATGCAAAAGGGTTTACAGTTAAAAGTCTGTTTAGGCAGACGTCAACAAAGTGTTGGGCCCACATAATTGAAAGCTAAATTTATTTATTGATTCGCTTTCTGCGGCTCATCCAAGCCATGTTATTTAGAGACAGGAAATATACTTTTTAGATTGTAAGAATTTCTTTTTGGAAATAATAATGATTTAGTGATACAAGTCTTACTTATTAACCCATAGCTGGAGGGATACTAGTTAGATTCATGTCTTTCATAAGAGTTTTTGCGCATAAGTGAATATAACGAATCCAACTAAAAATTCCGAACCATTAGCCATTACACCTTATAAACCCCAAGATTAAAGCACTTGGTATTTCCAAGCAGTCTCCTATCTAGGTAGTGACCAGGATAGATCTCGCTTAACTTAGGCGGTCGTATGAGAACCGGTGTTTCAATGTGACATGATCATACGTCCTAAAAGGAATTATGGCCCCACCAAAAGAACTGTCAATTCAAACTTTGTAAAGGATAATTGAAGAAGGCAATCCAAAGTGGAATCTGATAAAAAAAAGTTGATTGTTCCCGGTCTAAAACTTGATGCATATATAAAAACGTTAAGAAAGGAAATCATACTGGTAGACCAAGTAAGAAATCAAAACTTAAGGACAGAAAACTGAAAGTAATACGAAAATGTAAATTCAAAACCTATAAGAAATAAACGAGTGGAGTAGGGGACACTGGCTGATTGATATGGAATCTATTCAGAGAAAACCTTTACATACTCTCCGAAAGCAAAAACAATGAGTTTAGAGAGGGCTAAAGTGAAATTAAGAATCTGTAGCTAATTAAATGTCAGTGATATTCAGTAATGATTCAAGAATATCGTGTCTATTAGTTAAATTAAATTCTGAAACGTTGTATCTTAGAAATGATTAAAGATATCTTACAGCATTAATGAACTCTATTAAGCAATAAGAAAGTATAATTACTCTCCAAGCTTAAGAGAAGTATCGTGATGAAATCACTCATAAAAGAAAATGACATGTTTATCATTATTTAATCATAGCTAAAGATCGGAAGCGCATGAAAGATTAAAATAAAGTTAATATATACACACACACACACACATACACAAACACACACACACACACACACACACACACACATATATATATATATATATATATATATATATATATATATATATATATATATATATTAACTTTATTTTAATCTAAATCTAGGAAGAACAATAATTAAGAGGTGGTTCAACGCCCCTCAAAACATCCAATCTCCGATCAGAAGCCTTGCTTTTGGATGTAGTTTATCGGCATACCCATGACCTCTGGAGAGATGCAATCAGCGTATTCTATAAACGCAGTCGACAGGACGGACGTGCAAGAGAAGCAAAGGAAAAGAACACATAACCTACCTAACAAGCTTGAGTAAATCGGCACAAGTTTAGAAGTCATAGCAAAAAGATATTAATGTTGGTAATATCAGTCCTCCTACATGGCAGTGAATTCGGGACACAGATGAAGAAGAGATTTGATGCAACAGAATTCTGGTTCTAGAGCGGAATATCATGTACTGAACATATGAACATCAACGAAGCTTTAGAAAAAAAACGAAACAAAAAGAACATTTATATTTAAAATTAAGAGATAGTTTAAATTTATATGGCATATAATGAGGAAAGAGGGCTTGGAAAATTTGATACTCAGAGGATAGATTGAAATCGCGTGGAACAGACGTAAACAGCGGATAACTTACCTAACAAGCTAGAGTAAATAGATGCCAGAACGGAGATATGACAAAAAGACAAAATATAATAAGTACTACAAAGGAGAGGAAATTGTGGAGAGCAATGATCGCTAACATCCTTAAGGAGCACAGCATATAGAAGAATAATGTAATCTTTTTTGTTTTAAGTATATTTTATGGAACCAGACTTTTCAGCTATTTAATGAAAACCTCCTTTACGTCTTATCTATTATTTATAATAAATTCAAAATTCTCTGAGATTACTAATTTTGAACATTCTTCAAATGAGCTTTTTTATTACGAGTATTAGTATATTTACGTTCAATGTAGTATTTGGGTCAATTGTATTATACAACTGTTTATGCAGGCTCGATGAATTTAGTGCAATTGTAATAATGAGGAAAGGAATTGGGCAATTGAACGCTCAGAGGACATACTGAAGGCAAGACGGCAAGATTGAGTAAGTTACGTAACAAACGTGTATAAATGGACGACAGAACGGAAAAGAAACAGCAACAAAAACAACAAGAAGCACAAGAAGAACTACTACTACTATAACTAGTACTTATGAAATGGATGTGGGAGGCAAAGAAAGTATGAATTTCCCGCACAAACCATCTCATTTGGGTTGGTTTGCTCTGACATCACACTAATAAAAATAGAATAAAGACAGGGAAATAACACCTAAATTTCCTGACCTTGTGATTCGTGACGGTTTTCAAGGATTTTATTGTCCATTTAAGTAGGCACTTATCCTTACACCTACACGACCTGCAGATAACATAATGTTGAATTTAAACTGGATACCCACGCGTACATGAACTCGTGGCTAAAATTACTCAACACCTTTCGGCACTTTTCTTTATGGAGACGACACAATCGCAAGGTAGAGTTTATACACAGAATCCATGATTTTATCTGCGATAAAACTTTGAATACCAATTTAATGTTTTTTTGTGTGTGTATGTTCTGATATATAATAGTCCAATTCGGCCTTTGACCTCATTTCGAAAACCATAGGCTATAGTAACAGGACTGTATTATTCTAACCAACATTGAAATTGTACTCGTTAAAATATTACCCGAATACTTTAAGTTTTTCTACTTCCGTTTTCTCAACGGTTAGGCGATTATGATCAATGAAGTCCCCTGCAACATAACAACGGATCGTATCATAATACCATAGCTATTACAGTGTACTTAGTAACCAATAGCGATGAGGTATGTGTTTAATAAAGTATTTTATCATTCATTAAGTAACTTAACGAAGTGCCGTTATCAGTATATCCTGTGTCTTTATCTAAAGTTTTTATTTTTATTTTATACTTTTTAATTGTCTCTACCCTTTTAACCTCCAGCCGTATAATTTATTTTTTTTAATTTATTTACGAGAGTTTGTTTTGATGGAAGAATTTGCGGAGATAATCGCTTGATTTTTGATTCAATTGATTTATTTGCTATTATATGAAAATAAAAGATAACAGACAAAATATTAAAGAAAAAGAAACCGTCTTAAGTAACACTATCCGCTAAATACCGTACGAGCGTAGGGACACACACTGACATATACATCCGAGAGTGTGCTGAATTTTTTCTTCGCCCGACAGACTACCCGAAATCGGTATTTCAATGACCAAGCAAAAGAATACTAATTTTGGAAAGGGAGTCACCTCAGACACCTCATACATACCCCAGTAGACACACCCAAAAATAAAATGAGAAAGAACACGAAACAATTTTTGGATAGCTATCGACATGCGACTGCTCTCTGTCAAGGTTAACAATGGGTGTAAGATCTTTTCACTGTGACAAGTGTCTGAGCAGTTGACCACACTCTTCGCATTAAACCATCATGCCATGTCTCCGAGAATAAATTTCAGACAATGTACTTATTTTTGCACCTATCAATCGCAGTAAGGATAAAGCTATTATAAACTGTTTCCTTATAAGGAAACATTCGGAATTCATTGACCGAACAACTTGTGCTATTGTCTGTTGAAATTTTAAAAATCTTTCGCTTAAAACAATTTTTCATGAAATATAAGTTTCTAAGCTCTACTAACTGTTATCTCTCATGCCAGTAGTGACCGTAGTTTCCTTCGAAACCTTTTGTTCGAATCAGCGTGGAATCTTCATTGTGCCATCATTTTCTCTTTGTGCAGTTTTAGCTATGGCTGTTGGTGAAAGTCCGCAAGTAATACAGTTTCAGTCATTTGTTATGGTTCTTTGGGATATTTTGGCGCCTGTTTGAAGAAGGATAGTCCTGGCAAAGACCTATAGGATTTGTAGAATTTAGATAATATATGCGAGCTTAGCTGAGCTGTTGAGGGAGAATAAAGAAACGAATATGCCTAAAAGAAAATCGCCGAATGTTTCGAACTAGTATAGTGATCAAAGTTTTATTTATGAGTAAGTTTAAGTCAAATATGTAATGCTGACGTAACGATTATTAGCACGCAAAGTAAAATCGGTGATCCGAGATCAATCTCAATGAATGATCTGGTTTAGTTGACTTCGTACTTATGAAAAGCACGAATCCACTTCCTCTAAACCCCAACCACCAACAAATGGGTAATCTAAATGGGTAGACAAAGTTCTCTAGCCTTGGATATCGGCCAGTCTAGAAGAAGAAATGAAATTAAAAAATGTTGGTTCAACGGGAATCCATTCTACTTCTCGGCCTAAGAAACCGCGTCAATTTACCGATAATAAAATGAACGAATCTGTGGAGAATAATGATCGCTTACTTCTTGAAGAATTTTGTGATAATAAAAATTTAGACTAAAGTGCTGTTTCGTGAATTTAGTAAAGTGTTTTAACGGAAGACGGAAGTGAGAGACTGAAAATTCGAAAGCGCATTAAGAGAGAGAGAGAGAGAGAGAGAGAGAGAGTGAGATAAAATCTCATTAGAAATAAAGAAAAGAATACTGTACTGTTACGTAATATCATTCCTCCTATATGGTAGTGAATGCAGCATTTTGGTTAGTTCGTGTCCCTTCTTCATCAGTGAGAAGATTGTCCCACATTCATTGTGTACAGAGAATGAAACTAGGGCGCATGTAGAGAAAATGATGGTTCTACAAAGAAAGAAAGAAAGAAAGAAAAAGAGGAAAAAAAAAGAAAGGGATATGTTTGTATATAAGAAAGGGAATGACACGGTAACACGGGTGTATATAGATCAAAGAAAGTTGTAAAAAGAAAGAAAATAAGAAATAAGTAACAAAAGATAAAGTAACAAAGAATAAATAACAAAAGAAAAAAAGTATTAAAAAACGAGAGAAAATCAGAAAGAAAGCAATAAAATGAAAGGGAGATGTCTATAGATGGAAAGGAGAGTGTACAGGGAAACTAACATGGGTGTATATTATTTACATTATTCGGACTATTGTCCTCATCTTTGTCGCCATATTTATTACAACGTTTCGGCCGTTGTACGCTCCGGGCTTCTTCAGGTGGTTGGAATGTCGAACTGAACACTTTATTTCGCTCACTGGGGTAGACTGTTCTAGTTCCACGATTATGTTTAATGGATGTCAGTTATCAGTTATCTCCTGTTAAATTTTCCCTCTGAAAGTTCTCCACTGCCTTAACCGGGTATTGAACTCACACTCTTTGGGTCCTGTCACTGGATCTAACCAACGCCTTTATCCCCTGTGCCATGTGTCCTTGAGGAAGGACGGAGCGTACAACGAAATGTTGTAATAAATATGGCGACAAAGATGAGGACAATAGTTCGAATAATGTAAATAATGTACATAATACCTCATCTCAGAAATATAGACAGATAAATGGGTGTATATAGAACAAAGAAAGTTATACAAAGAAGTAACAAAAACAAAAAGAGTAAAAAAGAACAGTATTTACATTAGTCGGACAATTGTCCTCATCTTTGTCGCCATATTTGTCACAACGTTTCGGCCGTTGTACGCTCCGGCCTTCTTCAGGTGGTTGGAATTTCGAACCGAACCCTTTATTTCGATCACTGGGGTAGACTGTTCTAGTTCCACGAGCCATATTTGATAGATGTCAGTTATCAGTTATCTCCTGGTAATTTTCCCTCTGAAAGTTCTCCACTGCCTCAAGGACACATGGCACAGTAGATTAAAGGCGTTGGTTAGATCCAGTGACAGACCCAAAGAGTGTGAGTTCAATACCCGGTTCAGGCAGTGGAGAACTTTCAGAGGGAAAATTACCAGGAGATAACTGATAACTGACATCCATCAAACATGGCTCGTGGAACTAGAACAGTCTACCCCAGTGATCGAAATAAAGGGTTCGGTTCGACATTCCAACCACCTGAAGAAGGCCGGAGCGTACAACGTGACAAATATGGCGACAAAGATGAGGACAATAGTCCGACTAATGTAAATACTGTACATAATACCTCATCTCAGAAATATAGACAGACAGTAAAAAAGAAGTAACAAAACAAAAAAGTAACGACAGAAAGAAAGGAAGAAAGAAAGGAAGAAAGAAAGAAAGTAAGAAAAGGTTACGAACGAAAGAAAGTTGATGAGTAGAAAAAGAAAGAAAGAATCGATAGTGATGATGCGAAGAGAAGAGGAGAAGCTATGGTGCCTGCAGAGATGAACGTAAGTGCTTCACACATATATACAAGAATAAATAGGCTCAGTGGAAAATACATAGACATCTCCCAGATTGTAGCCAGCGCCATCTACACTGTTTTAATCGCTTCAGTTACAGAAATTCTTGCTAACGAGTGGCTGTCTCCTGAATATTTTAATGATCTCAAATTCTGCAATCTAGGGCAGTCTAGGAAAAAAAAAACGCGAAATAAAAAAATAGATTCGAATAGTAATGAAAAAGAAACACAAAGAAAATGAAATTTTTCAAATTTGAAAAAAAACAAAACAAAAAAACGCAATGACGAGCAAATAACATTATTCCAAATAACGGTTTTGCAGAATAATTAAGACGAGCTCGAATCTTGCTGTAAACGTATTTCTAACAAGCACCATAGTAAATATTGTATAACAAAAGAATTCCTGCTACAGAAACTAATTATAATTATTATTGTTACTGCAGCTATTATAATTTCTATATTGATTATTAATGCCAGCACCCGTCCCAAAATAAAAGAAAAGGAAAGAAAGGAATATTTTGACAATCATAATAGAATATTAAGAGGTCGTCTCCAAAAATATAAGAGCACATACGGAGAACTGAAAAGAGCCGGAATAGAAGAAATGTAATGGAAGAAGAAAAAGATGCTTTTTATTTGCTATTGATTTTTTTCTTTCAATCTGTTTTAAGTTATTGAAAACCGGAACTTATTTTTGTGTTGTATGAACAATTCTTTTTTTTTTTTTTGCTAGTGAATATTGTATTAACAATTTTTGGAGAGATAATCATTTTCAGATACAAATCCTACTACTTAACCTAAAGCCGGGGGAGAAGAGAATGTACAATCGAGGAGAAAACACCATATTCGTTAGTGCGAAATACAAAATCTTAGCTTTTTATTTCTTTACGTTTATTTATCCTTTTCTTACCTTACTCATTCTTTTCATTTTCTTCCTCGTTTTCTTTATTTCTACTTCAATTTCTTCCTTTTACTCCACGTTTATTATGTCTGTTCTCTTTTGGTAAACATGGACCAACGAGCCTGCAAAAATGTGTCAAAAGGATCTTTTTATCTATGACACCGTTATCATTTTAACTCCCTTCACTCTTCGGCTATTGTTTGAAAAAACAAAAACAAAAAAAAACGATTAGTAATAATAGTAGTAATAGCAATTTTAGAATAGTAATAAAACCTTAACATATGAATATGAAATTTTACATTTATTTAAACATTTATTTATTAGATTATTCATTTACAATGTTTAATTAGCATACTTTTATTTGAGTGGTTGGAAAAGCACGGCTAATTGACATGTGATTCGAACTTTATAAAATGGTAAATAATAAAGATTTCTTTAAGGTTGTTTCACATATTTTAATAATATAGTGTTATAAATTTATGAGTAAAAATTGTTTTCATATTTATTTCATATTAATTGGTGAATATTAAACATTGCGTTTCATAAGTTTTAATTTTATTAGTTTTTAGAATATTGTAAATATAAATTTATTCTTATAGTTAAAAACCTAATAATCAGATAGTGTTTAATATTTTTTAATGAATATCTAATTTAGATACCAAAAGCAGTTTATTGAAAAACAACTTAAGATATCAGAACTCGCTTTAGAAACGCAAAAAGTGTCACGGATCCATAGAAGCGGGCTGGGAGAGAGACGCACTCCTGTATTCAACAGACAGATATAAAGATAATTGTTATTTCTAAACATATTTGAACCTCTTGAGTTTGTTTCATTATTTTTCTTTTACATACACTTATGCGGTATCATCTTCATCCCGGGTTCAGCTTGCACTTCGGCCCGACGCCTGATTGATTTCGTCTACCTAAGATCAAATCATAATAGGTTAGACTAGAAATCAAATCAGTCACTTCGGTGACCAGACGTTGGACGCGAGCTGAGAACGACAAAGCTGATATCGAATCTAACCAGACACCGGGAGGTCAGTGTCACACATTGGGGCACGGATCGACTCTCGAGTGGTTGTGGGTGTCACACAATTGGTGCTGCGACCAAGACATCGACTACAACCATCGAACCAACCATAGGGGTTAGTGTCACAAATGTCTATGTTTGCCTTTTTTTCCAGAACTTTTTTATTCTTCATATCCTTCCGAAGATTTTTCATTTCTATATTTATTTTCATTTTTGTTTATTTCTTTTCACTTTGTTCATGTTATCGACATTCTTTCATTATTTTTCATGTTTTCTTATTTGTTGCTCTTTTCTGTTTTTTTTATTTTCTCCCTTTTTATTTTTTAAATTTTTCTTTATTTTCTTTCTTTCTTTCACACTTTTTAATTTTTTCTAATCTGTCTTTCTTTTTTTCTTTCTTTCTTTTTTCTTCTTTTCTCATTTCATTTTTTCTGTTTTGTCTTTCTTTATTGTTTTCTTTCTTTTCTGCCTTTTTTTGTGGGGAGGGGATTATTGACATTTTTTTTTCTATTCCTTTTCACGTATTCTCTTTCCTGATTTACTTATGTTTTCCTACCATATTCTCATTGTGTTTTTATGACATGTCTTAGATTAAAGTTTTACCCGATACAAGGATGACGTGCCACTCGCGGTAGACAGTTACTGAATGAGATGTGTGGTACGAACTTAAGAGAAGCTAAAAGGAAGTGAAGATTACGAGGATAAGTGGGATAGATAGCGATAGACTCTTGACTCTTAGAGGTTAACTTTACAACTTACAATGAAGAGTCCACGCAGGAGATTTTTTCAGAAAATAACAGTTCTCGCTGAATGAAACTTCCTCCTTACAAATGGAATGCGGATGAGAATGTGTCATGATTTTGTTTTTTATTATTCCTCTTTATTTCTACCAGTAGTTTTACATTTTTGCTTTTTTTGTTTTCTTTGCCTTTCTTTTTCGTTTTCTCTTTCTTTTTTCCATGCTTTCTCTTTCTTTCTTTCTCTTTTTTCGTTTACATTTATTTTTTTACTATTTTTGTTTTTTATGTTTTCGATTTTCTTTATATTTCCTTTCATTATTTTCTTCAGTGATTTTGCTATCTTTTTTCTTTTCACTTTTTTTTACTACCCATTCCCATGTTTACGCTTACTTTGTGTTTTTTCTTCCTTTCTATCTTTTTTCAGGTTTCTCTTCCTTTGTTTCCTTTTTCTTTCTTTCTTTATTACTTTCTTTATTTATTTCCTTTTTCATGTTTTCTTCTTCTTTCTCCTCACCTTTTCTCTTTCTTTCTTTCTTTCTTGCTTTCTTTCTTTCTATCTGTCCTTTTTCATGTTTTCTTCTTCTTTCTCCTCACCTTTTCTCTTTCTTTCTTTCTTTCTTTCTTTCTTTCTATCTGTCCTTTTTCATGTTTTTTTCTTTCTTTCATTTTGCTCATGGTGCAATCTTGCTAAAATCCCTTGAAGTCTAAAAGATACCGCAGTTGCACATTAGTACCGAACTGGGTGGTCACTTACGTATTCTATATTCTAGGAAGAAATTCTTCCATGTTTTCAGAATTCGTGCAATTTCCAGGTGCCGTGAACATTTAAGAATCAATTCATCCTGGTGACCAGAGATCCTTCTCAGAATATATCACACTCCGTTAGACTAAATGGTGCTTGTAATTAAAAAGACGCGCTGATTAATGAAGAGACGAAGAATTGATCTTTCATGTTTAAAATTACATTCTCTTTCACTACTATACTTAGTCAGCCTGATAGAGTTTGAAAGCGATTAAACAACCTTTTGAGTGATGAAATGTATTCATCCTTTTACTTCCTTTCCCACAGACAAAGTGTTACACCCCACTCGTTTTTTTATCGCTATTTCCATAGCATAGGTTCAAACGAGATTCATTATTTAGTTCCACCAGTTCAGATATTCACAGATAGCACCCACCAATGCCACGTACACAGGATCGACACACCTTAAATCCCTTGGTTCTCCATTAATAAGGAGGAATTTTCTGCTCATACAGCTCCTTCCCCAGAACGCCCAAGAGGATGCTTCACCGATCACTATTATTTTAACCCATCTTACGTATCCCCATAATTTGCACTTATTCTCCCCCCCCTATTTACGTAATTACAACAACCTCGTTCAATAACCCTATACCATGAATGGTTCTTGTACCTTGCATTTTGAGAACTGTAGTATAAAAATGTTGCTACCCAAATCCTCTCTGGTGCACTTGTTTATATAGCCATCTCTCCAAAAATATTACACACGCTCACACTTATTCGGAGCAGCCCAGTCTCCAGGTGTTCCCCATTTGGGATCACCACCGACAATGGGTGAACCATAGATATCTATCGTCGACGGAGGTCATCTCAGGTTAACCTGGTCCTGGCTTGATTGGTCTGGTGGTAAATTTTAATGCAAAGCCTATTCTTGTATAATATTACATGTCTAAACTTGTCAAGATTGAAAATATAAAAATAGTCTTTCTTTTCTTTCTCACTTTTCATAATTATCCATACCATTCTTAGGTACTTTTTTTCATTGAATTCTTTGTAATATCTTATAGTTCTTCATTCTTCACTTATTTTTATGCTAGTTTTTTTCCTTTTTAACTGTTTTTCTTTCTTAGACTTCATCATTCTCTTATTTGTTATGTTATTACTAGTTTTATTTGTGTGCTTGTTGCTTTATTTTTTCTTTTTAGGGTTTACACTCATTTTTTTCTCTTTATTTCTGTTAGATTCTTTTATCTTCCTCATATGTTTTTGTTATTTTATCTTCACTTTTTTATTCTTCTATTATATTTTTACAATTTCTTTTTTATTGCTTTTTTTCTGTTTTACTTTATTTGTTCCGTCTTAAAGTTTACATTTTGCTCTTTCCTTACAATTTTACTCATTTTCTTTTCTTTTCTTATTTATTGTTTTCTTTTTTTTCATCCTTACACACTTTAATTCTTCATTTTCTCAAATTTTTAAAATGGTTTTCCTTTTTTTTTCTGTTTCCTGCCATGTTTAATTATTACATTTAAAAACTTTTAATTTTTCTCTTCTTTATATTTAGTTTTCTCTTTTCTTCCCTATCATTCATTTCTTGCTTTCATTCTTAGTTTCTTTTTCGTTATTTTTTAACCTCCATTTTTCATATATTTGTATTCGTTTTTCTTTCCATTTTTATCCATCATTTTTTTTCCATTTATTTATTTATGAATTTGTATTTATTTCTTTCTTTTCTGTCTTATCTTGTTTCTTTTCTTTTTGTTATAACTGGCGCTCTTCTTCTCTTTTTCATATTTTCCTTCTTGTATTAGAAAGAAAAATGAAGAGTAAAGGAATGTAAAAATACTCGTTTACTTTTCAGTTTCTTATAATTATTATACTTCTTTTTTCTTTCTTTCTTTCTTTCTTTCTTTCTTTCTTTCTTTCTTTCTTATATGCTTGCACCCGATTTTTTTTCGATTTTTTCATAGGTGTTGTATCTCTTTCTTTCATAGATACATTTTTCAATTTTGTTTTCTTATACTTTTTTACTCGATTTTACTTGTATTCGTTTTTCTTTCCATTTTTATTCATCATTTCTTTTCATTTATTTATTTATAATTTTGTATTTATTTCTTTCTTTTCTGTCTTATCTTGTTTCTTTTCTTTTTGTTATAACTGGCGCTCTTCTTCGCTTCCACTTTTTCCATCCTTCATTTTCTTTATATTTTTACCCATATTCCCCGCATTTTATTCTGCCTTTATTTCTATTATACAGAAAATATTTTCATTCCTCGTTTTATTCTATTTTTACACTTCCTATGTCCTTCTTTTGCTTTCTCTATTAATTTATTTGCTACTTCCCTACACTTTTCCTTCTTCTTTTCTTATAATTTTACAGTCGTGCTTTTCTTCCTTTTTATATATATGTTAACTTTCTTAGACCTTTTTTCATTCTTCTTTTTCTCTTCTTTTAAAACTCCTTTTTTTCCCCTTTTCTTCTTCCTTGGATCCTTTTCTTGATTTCTTTTACTTTTTAATTTTACATTTTCTTATAATTTTTGCACTTGTTTACCTTCTGTCTTTCTTTCTTTCTTTTCTTTATATGTTTGCACCCGATTTTTTTTTCGATTTTTTCTTTGCTGCTGTATTTCTTTCTTTCATATATACATTTTTCAATTTTTGTTTTCTTATACTTTTTTACTCGTTTTTACTTGTTTTTCTTTCTTCATTAGCTTATTTCCATTATTTTTCTCTTTCTTTCCATTTTCATTTTACTCTTTCTTTTTATTTTGCGCTCATTTTTCTTCCATTTCATTCTTCTGTTTCTTTCTTTCATTCTTTCTTACGCGTTATCGTTTTCCGTTTTCTAATATATTTTTCTTCGTTTTTTATTCGTTGTCTTTCTTTTTGACTCTCTTTTTTCATGCTTCTATATATACATTCTTCCCTTTCTTATATTTTTAGACACGATTTTTCTTCATTTTTTATTTTTTTCATATTTTTCTTTTTATATAAGAAAGAAAAATGAAGAGTAAACGAATGTAAAAATACTCGTTTACTGTTCAGTATTGTTTCTTTTATTATTTTCATTCTTATATTTTTTACAAGTTTTTCTTCTTTTTTTCGTCCTTTGTTTCTTTTCATCCTTCTCTTTCTAATACTTTTATAGTCATTTTCTTTCTTCTTATAAATTTGTATTCGCTTTTTTTGTTTCTTCTTTATTACTTTCATGCGTACACTTTTCATTCTTTCCCTTCCTAATTTTTACATTTGCTTGTTCTCTTTTCTTTCACGTTAATTTATTTGCTCTTTTTATAATTTATAATTATCCTTTTTTTATATATTTTATATTCGTTTTCCATTTTTCGTTGTTTCTTTATTTGTCTTTAACGCCTTTTCATTCTTTATATTTTGTTTAATACACTTTATGATTTTCCCTTTCTTATATTATTTACACTTGTATTTTTCTTCTTTTTTTCCTTCCAAATTTTGTATTTTTTTTAAATTTTCACTCCTCTCTTTCTTATAATTTTGCACTCAATTATTCTTCTTTTTCCTTTCATTTTCACTTTCTCTGTTTCCTTCCATTTTTAGACTTTTTCATTCTTCCCTTTCCTATTTTTTCTTTCATTTTTTCTTTCTTTCTTCCTTAATTTCTCTTTCTTTCTTTCTTTCTTTCCATTCTCACGCCCAGTTCCTATTTATTTTTTCGTACTTGATTTTGTATACTCGTTTTCTTACTTAATTTAATTGACTTTCTTTCTTTATTTTTTTCTTTCTTTCTTTCTTTCCATTCTCACGCCCAGTTCCTATTTATTTTTTCTTACTTGATTTTGTATACTCGTTTTCTTACTTAATTTAATTGACTTTCTTTCTTTCTTTCTCCACCTTCCTTTCGTTTTAATATTTCTCTCTTTTAGAATTTCAACTTGTTTCAGAAAATGCCAGTGATTTCAAAATTTACTTACATCATCTCACCCGTATAAGTCAAGTACATTTTACGAACGGTTGCGCAGAAGTAACCCGGGTTGAAACAACAAACGTTCTTTGATCACGCCATTTCGTTTGACATTGCCGATTACAAATTTATAAAGTCTCGAAACTTGCTCTCTGCCAGGGAATATGAATCACCTCGATGGATTTCCTTGGCTGATAAACCTTTTTTATTTATTTATTTTTTTGGACTCTGTGCGTGAGTTGATTCTCTTCTCTTCATTATCTCAAATACTCATCTTGGAGATAACTTACTTCTTCAAAATGCCCAAAGCAATCATCTTAATATGCGTTATCACAGCACCAATCAGTTTTTTTTTCTTTTCTTTTCTTATCTTTGCAAGTTCTTACATTCTCTGAGAGTTCTTCATTTCCAATACTAGTTTTTCTTTCTTTTAGCTGCTGGTACCGCCTGCCACTTTGGAAACATTTTACACTCTGTGTTTTATTTTTCTTATCTGGACTAGAATAAATTTCTCGCATTCCTTATCGGTGTTATCTGCGCGAAAGAGAGAAAGTTAAGATAATTATGGGCTCCAAAAGAACATAAGGAATTGAAGACAATCAGAAAAAGAAGCAGGCATCGCCGAATCGGATTTATATCTTGTTCTGTAATCACTGTCTTTGAGTTAATCTGATTTTTTATACGCTTATAGACCATTTCATTGCTTACGATGATCTCCGACACTTTTCCCCAACAACCGTGGCGACAAAAGGTAAAATTCCTGCTAGTTTTATACAATAGTGTTTAGACTGTTATAATATTTAAGGTTTGGCCGGGAAGTAATACCTCGTTTTTTTTATTATCCTGTTTATGGTTTTATCTAATATTAGGTGTGTAAAATAGAGGAAGATAATGTAGGCTAAAGTATTAAGAAGAAGTATAAAAGATTTTCTAACTAATAAACCACCAAATAAGTTGTTTGATATATAACATATATATGAAAAAACGATATATTTGATTGGGCCATCTCTAGGTCACAATTTCCGCTGATAGGGGAAAAGAGAAAATTGATGAATCAGCGATTAACGAGAACGCGAGATCCCCCCCCCCCAAAAAAAAGAGAATATTTTCCCTATAGAGTATGTGTGTGTAACGCTACAAGAGGAGAATTCCTTTCATTCATTACACTCTATACATCTCTATCAACCAGTTGGAAAAATTTCCCTACTGGAGACAATAAGATTAACCAATACAAATCATATGCTCTGTGCTATTTATTACTACAAAAAAAATGCATCATTTGACAAAAATATGATTTTAATTTCTTAAAAAAGAGACAGGACGGTCCACAACGAAACAACGACCATAGTCGATAAACACCAGTTCGAGCCAGATATATGTTGTGACAGTGTCAGCAGTTTGGGAGTAGAAGAGGTTAATCCTCCTCGCTAATAACCTATGATTCAATTGTTCTGTTATAGATAGCAATCTATCAAAATGTAAGTGCGTACGACGCTGTGGTGTCTCGGTAAATTCTTGTATGGATTTAACATAAAGGTAAATATCATTTAGGCTTTTACAGTTAGGAAACAATGAATGGAAACAGGAGTAGGTAGTGAGTCATGCATTTCAGAAGTAGGGATAGCGATATGTGTTACATGCAACCTGCCAGAGGGTGCTGCTTGGTCGCCATCTAACGAAACAAAAAGCGCGTTGGAAATACTTCGCCAATGGTAGTGATTGGATAGATACTGTATTTTGTTCTAGAAAGATTATTTTTTGTTATCATTAATATCTGTTACTGTGGAAATAAATAAATGTCTTCGTTTCGGAGTTTTTTGTCCCCAATAACTGTACAGGGGTTGATATATATATATATATATATATATATATATATATATATATATATATATATATATATAATTTTTAGACATTTTTATGTTTATACATTCTTCTTTTATGGGTACAAATATTTAAGTAAATGTTCTGTTTATAATAAACAGTATTAACAACATTTACCGGCCTGAATGTCCGAGAAATAAAAATGTCTATAAAAACAATATCTACAAAAAAAGAATGTATAAGCATAAAAACCTCTTAAAATAATTGTCGGACTTTGTCCATTTCATACATATATATATATATATATATATATATATATATATATATATATATATATATATATATATATATATATATATATATATATATATATTATTAGGATGATGGGAGGTAATAATAATTAAGGAATTCATCGAGTCTAGAAGAAACCTTAACAGAATGAAGAAAGCACTGGACCGCCGTTTCGTCCTATATTTGGGACTCATCAGCAGTGCGCATCTATTACCGAGAATTGAAATCGGGGCCATTACGATATCAGACAAACGTCTTTACCAACTGCACCAAGAGGTAACGAATTAGACTCGATATAGCGCCGCTCTTCATAAATCCCATGGTGTAACTCATTTGAGTTTCCCTTACCCATAGGACTGTGACCCTACAAGCCACGTATATTATCCCCAAGCCGCTCCATCCAGAGCATTAAAATCCGGTTCAAGCAAGGATATACAATTAATAGAAGTTATTAGGAGGACATATGGGGTGAGTGCGTGCGTTTGTCTAATCCGTCAAGACTCTTCAGATTCTCATTGAGACGAACAAGTCATATGATGTCCGGTGGACTTCAAAAGTCATATTATTGACGTGATGTTAAAATCTATTTTATCGGCATAGCATGTGTACTTGCGTTCATTCCGAAATCTAGGCGCTCAACACGAAAGTTCCTCTGGATATCGCTCGACTTCCTGCATTCTTTCCTTGAAAATAAACTCCAGTGATCGGAACGACTCGGAACAATACTTCGGCTAGCTCCTTTGTCAGTTTTTCTTTAACATCCAGAAACATATTCAACTCGAGTAGAACTCAACAAAATCCTTGACAGTCACTTCTAGTCCATCCTATTCAAGAAAACGGATTGAATCGAAAGATTGCTGGCCAAATAGAATACGCTACATTACACACACGCGCGCGCGCGCGCACACACACACACACACATATATATATATATATATATATATATATATATATATATATATATATATATATTGATGCATGTTTCATTAAATAATATAGACAAGTTTTGTCTATTTATTTCATGCAAATTCCTTTCATATTGTCTGATAAGCTTAATAAAATTATCATTGAAGGACGAAAGAAAATCACAATATTGATACATGTTTTCTAATACTATTTAAGCTTTGGGCTTGCATAAGTCATTATCAAAGATGACAGTACCATTGCAATATATTAAACAGTACACGAACAAAACAATAATGATGGTCTGTTTTTGTTTAATGGAAGATTTCCCAGCAACGATAAATTCGTGCATACGAGACTTTGGAAGCGAAAATCGCATCGCGGCTCATGACATCACACATGATCACACGAGAGTGAAAGTGTTAAGTATGGCTTCTGTTGTCAATTATAGGCATTTGAGTATATTTCTGAAGTTTTCATAGTTTATTTTGTTCAGGTTAAGAATTTTTAGTTTTTCTTTGTTTTCATGTTTAAGTATAGTTGTGTTTTCCACAAGGATTTTCCGGTATTGTGTATGTAGCCAGGCATGTTGTTTATATATATATATATATATATATATATATATATATATATATATATATATATATATATATATATATATGTATATATATATATTGTTGAAAGTTGACTAATGCATGGAATAATAATGCAACACAAAATGTACTTAGAACAAAATGTATTGAAACAAGAAAGTGTACACAATATTTACATATAGTCTTTTGTATATTCCTGGGAAGACCGTTCCTGGAGAATGTGTTGAGTAAGTCGCAGTCAGGCAGAGTCTCTAATTGAATCTCTTGATTCGCCTCTCATGTCTTCCCGGTACCAACCATATTTATATAGTCGGTACTCCACTATGCAAATTAGGTGGATCCTACCACAACACCCCGCTCCCAAGCCTTGGAATCCCTTTTGGATTTCAACTGGCTTCCTATATGGGATGATGATTATGGCTATTTCTTTGTAGATTCCATTTGCATACTTCATATGTATATGTCAATCCGCTTAATTTTAATATCTTTTCCGTTTTGGATTCACGTCCAATGGGTCCGTGAACTTTCGTTTCCTACCGGATCTTCTCGGTTCAGGAATATTCTGCGGAGGTTCTACTTGAAAAATATCATACATTACATCAATGAGATCTTCCTCCTCATCCGGTATACTTTCTTCATGCTCTAGAACGTAACATTTTTTAAGTTGGTTCTGGTGCCTTTTATGAGTATTCTTCGGCCCTTTAATTATGTAAATCAGGTCACCGATTCTCTTGTCCACTATGCCTCGCTCCCAGAACTCAACGTTGTTTCTGTAGCACTTGAAAAACACCTTCTCTCCGGCGGTGTATCTTTTTCTAGCTGTATACATAGTATTCTTTACTCTATTTTTTCCTGGCAAAAGCTTGTCAAACACTGACTGAATTTTCCTAGCGAACATTAGATCAGCTGGTGCCATGTTTGATTGTGTTCTCTGGTTTGGCGTGATTCTGTATACTTGTAGGAATTGCTGAAGCGCCTTTTCCGTTGGAACTCCTGAGGCTTTCTTCAGAGCGCGCTTTAACGTATCGACAAATCTTTCTGCGAGTCCATTGGATCTCGGATGATACGGCGGCGTCGTTATGTGGTTAATTTGATATAACTCACAAAATTCCTTAAATTCGTCAGAAGTGAATTGTGTACCATTGTCACTCACAATACACTCTGGCACACCGAACCGTGCAAATAGTTCATGCAAAAAAGTTGTTGTGGTATTGGACGTAGGCTTTTTGCAGCGTAGTACTTCCGGCCATTTTGTAAAACTACCACTATTAAGTAGTAATAATCTTCTACTGGACCAGCGAAATCAATGTGTAATCTTGTCCACGGATGATCCGTCTTGGGCCATGGTTTGTGTACTACAGGTGGTGCCTTAGCTGCTAACGCACACCCTTTACATCGATGAACCATGTTTTCGATATCCACATCCATTCCTTTCCAATATACAAAGCTTCGCATTAAGCTTTTTGCTCTATTAATCCCCAGGTGACACATATGAATGTCCCGTAGGATTCTTTTCTGAAACTTTTTTGGTACTACTACTCTCTCACCATATAATAAAATTCCGTCACATATTGAATAAATCTCCTGCACTTTTTGGTCATTTGCTACCATTTTGCTTTTTATTTCTAAAATGAAATCATCGCTTTCAGCTTCTTTTTTGATTTCGTTTGATGTAACCGGTAGCTCTCTTACAATGTTGTTTACCATGCTTTTCACCTCATAATCTGCTCTGATATTTGCAATAATTGATTCTTCGAATCTTTCTTCTTGACTCGGTACGAGTCTTGATAAAGTATCCGCATGAATTATATTTTTGGATGATAGGTCCTTTATGTGAAAATCATAATTGAGAAGAATGGTTCCCCATCTTAACAGTCGATTTGCCGTATAAAGGGGTAACCCTTTCTTTGAACCAAAAATAGTGATCAGAGGTTTATGATCCGTTTCTAACATAAATGTCTGCCGTAGATGTATCTATGAAATTTTGTTATGGCAAAAATGATACTCTGCGCCTTTTTTTCTATCTGTGTGTAACTTCGTTCTCCTGGGAGTAATGCTCTCGAAGCATGTGCAATTGGTTTTCTAGAACCATCTGGCATTATGTGTTGAGTACACGCTCCTACCCCGTATGAACTAGCGTCACTTGCCACTACAATATCAAGTTTTGGATTGTAATGGGTTAAAAAGAGGTCGGACGTAAGCATTTTCTTTATTTCATCAAAGGCTTTCTGACATTCTACCGTCCATTCCCATGCCTTGTCTTTTTTTAGTAGTTCATTAAACGGAGCTCTTAGATTGTACATTCCTTTAATGAACGCTTGATAATAGTTTGCGAGCCCCAGAAAACTCTGTAACGTCGCCACATTAGTGGGCGTCGGCATGTCTCTAATCGCAATGTACCTTTCCGGATCTGGAAATCTGCCATTTTTGTTGATTATGTGACCTAAATACTTAATTTCCTCCAAACCAAATTCGCACTTTGATTCTTTGACTTTAAATCCAAAGTCCTGAATCTTTTTAAATACTTGATTGAGGTGCTCTCGATGTTCGTCGACGTTTGCACTCCTTACTATGATGTCATCTAAGTAAGCACACGCAAAGTCTAAATCATTCAACATGACGTCCATAGCTTGTTGAAAAATGGCTGGTGCCACTTTAATACCAAAAGGAAGCCTGTTGTACTTGAATAAACCTCTATGCGTGTTTATCCCTAGTAACTTCGAACATTTCTCTTCGACAGGAATTTGGAGATAGGCATCTGATAAGTAGATTTTTGAAAATATCACTCCGCCATTTAGCTTGTTAAAAATCTCCTCCGGACTCGGTAACGGGTAATGGTAGTCCTTTATTACCGAGTTCAACCCTGTCGAAAAATCAACACAGACTCTGATTCGGTTCGATTTCTTTTTTATGCACACAATCGGCGCAGCCCATGAATTAGATTCTACTTTCGAAATAATTCCCATTTTTTCCGACCTATCAAGTTCTTCGTTAATTTTCTCTCCACTTGCGAAAGGCACGTTACGTTTCTTTTTAAAAATTGGCATAGTATTTTCCTTTAATTCAAATTTAGCTTCAAACTTGTTACATCTTCCAAGATCAGGTGTGAAGGTTTCCGGAAACTTTTTCTTTAATTCATCTTTAATATCCTGTCTTGTTTGCGTATTACTTTCTACTTTTCTGCAGAATGAGTTTAACGGTTTATCCCACAATTCGAATGTTTCAATAAAATCTGTACCCATCAAGTGTTCTCCATTTTTCAGAATGAAAACTTTTATTTTTTTAACGATCCCGTTCAATTTCATGTGAAGTACAACCTCGCCTTCGAAGTTAATTTCCTTTCCAGTTACCGTTCGAGCGAGTTTCGTTGACTTCATTATTGTAGGCCTTTTTAAAATTTTCCATGTTTTCTAGTTCATTATTGTTAAATCTGACCCCGAATCGAGTTGAAATTTGATATTCTTTTTAAATATTTCAGTCGTCACATATTTCCTCAAATCTCTATCTGATTTGATATTCGAATTTGTTTGTCTAATTCGGCTATTGAATTTTTTCGTTTTACAACACGATCCTTTGTGACCATTCTTGTGGCACACGAAACATTTCTTATTTCTATATGGGCAATTTACCTCCCAGTGTCTTTCGTTACAACGTCTGCAATTATATGGTGGGACCTTTTTTCCATCCTCGTTCTTTTTATTTTCTTGTCTATTTTTAAAATACGCCGAATTTTTACTCCAATTTATTGCTGATGGGTAATTTGACTGTTTTTTTAAATTTTTTTAATATAAGCAATGCCAGCTTCTTCGATTTTTTGAGACTCTTTCTTTAAACTTACGGCCCGTTGACACTCCTCTGCTAACTTTTGCAGGGTAAGGTTTTGTTCAGATTCGAGTTTAGACAAAACTCTACGTCTTATTTCGGCACTCTTACTGGATACCAGTCCTTGAGCAAAAATTAAACACTTGAATTCTTCAACCGTAATCTCTGCCAATCTGAAATTGTCACAATGTCTATTCACTATAGATGCATATGTTATGTAATCCTCATCGTCGGATTTAAAGACATTCATGCATAACCATCGCTTATGCCAAAGCGACATATTTGCTCCAAACAGCTCTTTTAGCAATTTCACTGTTTCCGAGAATTCCAATTCAGTTGTTTTTCTCGGTAGAATAAAATCTACAAATTTGCTATGTTCTGCTGTACCTAGCTTTCTTAGTAATAGACTGACTTTTCTTGAATTCGACCAGTTTTCACAGTCTGTGTAGAAAATATCTTCATATCGTTTAAAGTACGCTTCAAACGTTTTTTCTTCGTCTGGCACATAGTTGAAAGTTTCCAGCGAATTAAATATGGTGTTATTAGGATATGAAGAATTTCCTTCATTTGCCTGATAGTTGTTTAATTTCTCCAGTGTTAACTTTTGAATTTCTAAAAGTCTTTCCTCTTGCTGTTCTTGATATTTTTGCTGTCTTTCATCTTGCTTTTCTTGATATTTTTGCTGTCTTTCATCTTGCTTTCATTGATATTTTTGCTGTCTTTCATCTTGCTTTTCTTGATATTTTTGCTGTGATATCTGTTGTTCCCTTATTAATAAGGCAAACTGTGATATGGCTTTGGATAATTCATCCATTTTTAGCTGATAGTGTTCATGTAACAAATAATATACTTTTAATTTGTGTATCCACGGATATCATATCAGCTGACCAGAAAATCGATATAACGTACGACTTTTTAATTTTATGTCTTGCTTTTACATTCACGCCCGTGATGATCAACTTTGTTTTTTTTTTGTTTTTTTTTTTGTGAACAGAGACCGTCGGACTTTTTTTCCGTTTTCGACTTCTGTTCGCGTATTTCAATGACAACTTCTGATTTTATTATCAGAGGTAATTCGTGACTATATTGTTGAACAAAAATAAAATAATTTTTTAAAGTTCGTTACCTTTCAAAGTCAACACGGTGTATTTGTGCGCCTTTTAATTCCATGCATGTTTTGTAGTCGGTCAGTTTTTTTTCTTTTCTTTTTAGCGGGTGTCTCGTTGTAGATAATTTTTTCAATTTAAAATCACCGTTATTCGTTTACGACACATTTCAAATTTTTCTGAGTGAACGTTCCTTTATGCTTAGTCGTCATTTAACGAGTTCTACATATCCAGAAGTTCAGAATCCTTCGTCATTACGTCAAATTTTGGACTTTTAATTAATAATTTTTTTTTCAGCCTGGGTTCTTCAATGACTTGTCCCAATTGTTGAAAACTCTCAATTATTAATTCTTTTTTTTCCGTATGGTTCTTTCTACCTCGTCGCCATTGTTGAAACTTGACTAATGCATGGAATAATAATGCAACACAAAATGTACTTAGAACAAAATGTATTGAAACAAGAAAGTGTACACAATATTTTCATATAGTCTTTTGTATATTCCTGGGAAGACCGTTCCTGGAGAATGTGTTGACTAAGTCGCAGTCGGGCAGAGTCTCTAATTGAATCTCTTGATTCGCCTCTCATGTCTTCCCGGTACCAACCATATTTATATAGTCGGTACTCCACTATGCAAATTAGGTGGATCCTACCACAACATATATATATATATATATATATATATATATATATATATATAATCAGCACAAAATTTCTGTTTTTTTAATATTTGCCTTAAAGAATATTTGTTGCCTAAATACACAATATATAAATAGATGGCCACTCATATTCCAGGATACTCGTTACTAGAGCTGCAAGACAGTCCCTATTACAGACGTTCGTTCAGGTACATTTGTTTTTATTCAACACCCACAGAGCCCACCTGTAGTTTATAATGCAACTATGCTGAGCAGACCTTAGTTACAGTTTCTGGTAGAGAGCGTGTCATGTAGAGTGATCAACAATCTGAACAAGGCCAGCACTCTCAAACCCTCGGTTACGATGACTTGTGACTTCTTGCTAGCACAGCTATCGACAGCACCCAAGTGTTCCGTCTACCCAATTTCACTCACAAGTCTAGGGCCAACCCGTGGTATGGTTTTCAGACATTTTCCAAAGGTGTTCCACGCTGGGATCGACCTCAATCAAGTCTGATAACATCAGGAACTCACCTTCCCGACAAATCGACCATGGTGAGATTCAAACCCGGGTCTCATGGTCAGAAATCAAACGTTATAACCACTCGGCCAATATATATATATATATATATATATATATATATATATATATATATATATATATATATATATATATATATACCTACAGGCAGACAGACTGTGTGTAATTTAAAATACTAGTAGATTTGTAACTATGCATGATAAGGAAGAAAAAGTATTTAAATTTATTATTGGGATTTTCATTCCCAACATGTCCGCCATCATTACACATAGACAGGGTAATACGATTCTTTTTCAATTGATTTTCAGTAATACCTTTAATCACATCAATTATAATACATTACAATACCTCTAAAGATTGAGCTTATTTGAATAAACATTAATTTTCACATATCCCTATAAAGAGAAATACATTGGAGTAAGTTAAAAAAGAAATTGAACTTTAAAGTAATTGAAAAAATAATAGGTACAACAAATAATACATTTTCCGAAGACAAGCAAAACTAGACATATCAATCGTTCTTATAGATTTTACAAGTTTTTTATATGAATTATAATTACTAAACTACAAGTATTTGAAATTGTACATTAAGGACACCGGACCGTATAGAGATGAAGGTGTAATTCTCTTCCGTAAAACTAGCCCAGGAAACATTTTTCGATTGAGAAAGGAACTGAATTTTTTTTTAAATATCAAGAAGTAAATATTACAACCACGATAATGTTTAAACTGATCAACTTTCTCTTAAATTAGACTTGAATAATGTTTATTACAAACCATATATAAAAACTAAAAAATGAATTTTAAATTTATTTTTATATACATATACATATCCCGTTTATTTTAATTGCCAAATATAATTCCTAAAAATTAAGAAAAAAAAGTAATTCCAGTAATATATATATATATATATATATATATATATATATATATATATATATATATATATGCGCCAACATTGCGATAACCAGATATATTCATTAAAATTGAAATTACGTCAGGGTCAGTTCACACTCAGCACCTGAAGATTTCGTACTGCATGAAACTCCAAGTCGTGTTAGTGATGAGGGATACTATACATATATATATATATATATATATATATATATATATATATATATATGTGTGTGTGTGTGTGTGTGTGTGTGTGTGTGTGTGTGTGTAATGCAATGTATTAAGTCCGACAATTATTTAATATATTTTCTGTTTATATGTTATTTTTATAAATGCAAATTATTTCAGTAAATGTCGAAGATTGTGCGTTGCAAAACAGTAATTTGGACTTTGATAACTAGAGGCTTCCCTGCATCTCTGTGGCATAACACATCAGATCAAATGACGGTTTACGTATCGGAATACAGATTCGATTCCTATCGGAGTACGCATATTTTCTAAGAAATTTCTCGAACATTCAGGTGGGTAAATGTAATTAATACTGTTTAATTTAAAAAGCGAGCATCTTTTAATTAAATTGTATCCATAAAAAAACGTATAAACAGAATACACACACACACACACACACACACACACACACACACATATATATATATATATATATATATATAAAATAAAATCGGATAAAATTCGAATAATAAGTCAAATAAAATCGAATAAAAAAATCAAATTAATTATCTACTATAAAACATTTAAGACAGCTAAACTTATCCTAAAAAATAACAACACACCAGCTAAGTCAAAACTACAAAGAACGAACATTATCTATGGGTTCAAATGCCCCTTAAGGAACTCTGTTCCTGATCAAACCGGACTCATGAATAATTACATCGGATACACAACTGCATGCTTATCCAGACGTCTTACGTTACACCTATCCGACCACAGCTCCATAAGAACGCATTTAAACATGCACATAAACTTACCAGACTCCATTAGAAACATATTAGTAGAAAACACATATATATTAACTGCTTCCGACTCCAGAAAAAGATTAAAAATAATGGAGGTTTTAATAATAAAAAAGAAAAAGCCAACTCTTAACAATATTAACTACGAACACAGCCACAATGTGCTAACCGTATTCGGAAATTAAAAACATCCTTACTACACACTAAGACATACACATAATGCACGTACTCAATTAAACAGAAAAATCGAATCATCCTTGATAATGGCTAAAGGTATAGCCGAAAGCGCTCGGAAACATAAAACATTTGGAAAGTTCCTACACACCCTTTGTCGTGTAAAGAAAGCTCTTGCTCGAACACAAGAAAAATTAAATAAAAAGCTCAATCGTAGTATCTTGTCTGTCGTTTTTAATGAAACATGCATATATATAAATATGTATATATATATATATATGTATATATATATATGTGTGTGTGTGCGCGTGTGTGTGTGTGTGTGTGTGTGTGTGTGTGTGTGTGTGTGTGTGTGAGTGTGTGCTGTTTAAAATAACCGGAAAACCAACTAAAATATGGTTATCCACAAAAAGTAAAGTTTAAAGTAAAGTTTTAAGTTTTGAAGAAATATGACAAATGGGAAACCGTTTCATTGGAACTAGATTTGATTACTCGTTTCGCCTTTCGAAGCGACATCAGATCGAAAAAAACGAAAAATATATAATGGTGTTGTCATTTCAACTTTGCTATATGGTTGCGAAACCATGACTCTATAAGGTCGCGATATTTAACAATTAAAATGCTTTCACCATCAAAAGTTTCGTTGAATCTTGGACATCAAATAGATATACTACGTGACCCTCACTGAAGTCCTGGAAAAAGCCAACAGTCAAAGAATCGAATCGATGATCATTAAACACCATCTTCGACGGTTAGGACATGTAGCAAGAATGGAAGAGTCAAAGTTTCTAAGGCAAGCCTTATTCAGTGAGCTCACTTCAAGGGAAAGACCACAAAGTTGCCCTCTTCAATGACCAATTCAAAAGAAAACAAAAACAAAATCACCGAAAGCAACTGGATTTGAGCCTACATCGATTGAAATATGAGGACCAGGCCCGACCAACTGGCGGTTTTCCATCACCATCGGAACCAAAATTTCGAAACCACCAGGAGAGTAATGGAAGGAGTCAAACAGAGAAAAGCTCAACAAAATCAACCTCGTCTACGACCAACAGTCAATGCCATCGTCTCTTCAATGAAAGGATTGGTCTACTTGATCTCAGTGCCAGCATCATGAAGGAAGCGATCAGAAAAGAAGAAATGAAATGCTTGGATACGAGATAAAGCCAAAGACGATATTTTCAGCTGAGGTATTCTGTCACAAAGTGATATCGTGCGCCACAAAATAACGATAAATATATCAGCCAATTAACGCTAATGATGTTTATAAATCCCAAATAAGTCTATATTGGATAATATTGTCTTTATTTGTAATCGTTGGGTGCTTAGCAACAACGGAATTTAATACAGAATTGAGACCTTCTAAACTTTTCTCTATCGCAAAAACATATGCGCAGACTCCCAAAATGTACGTGGCTCTATAGGGTTTATATTAAGCTTGAAAATTATGATCATTACACAAGTTAAAAATTTAGGTTGTTGGTAACAAAACCGTTCAAAGTATGGAATAGATCCCTTCAATTTTATTTGTTTTTTCTTCCGAATTTACTGTATAAGAAATAAAAGAACTAACATAATAGTAAACATTTCCTATTGCAAATAATGACATTTTTCGCCGACAGACGTCAGACAAAGAATAAGTGGGACAAAGGATTAACGTATGCCCATTCTCACTTAACAACTTACATGTTTAATGATTCCTGACTTTTGACTAGCGATAAATTAGAATCCTGGCAGGCACTGACACTGTGGAAACTTCTTATTGAATGAAATTACAGGATGCTAATTTAGAAGGACTACTAATTAATTAATAGGTTGAATAGTTGAGAAAAAAAAAGTGAAAATGAAACGTATTAAAAATTTATTTCAAAATAATACAATGAATTTCAGAACAGTTCTAAGGAAAATAGAACACAGAATTAACTAACCAAGATTAAACAAAATTGAGCAAAACCAAGGTCCCCCACCTTATCCACTTCCCGCCGATAAGAAGACATGACTAATGCGTTATCCGTATTTCTTTGGTCATATGAAATTAAATTCGAGGGTTTCTTTACATTATACTATCTGTCCGAAACGTGTGTGTTCTTACAGAAGGGACAGATTCAATTTTTTCTAGACAAAGAACAATTTTAAATTTTGTTTAATTCTTAATATTGGGATTTGTTTATGCTGATGTTGTTCACCCAGAAACGCTATTACAGAAAGAAGGAACATACGATTCTAAACAACTAGAGTAACGTGTGGTTATTAACAAGCTCTCCTATGTATAAAATGGTCGGGTTGGAGAAAGTATATATATATCAATATCGAATATATATTTTTGAAGCGGGTAGTCGCCGATATGAACGAGAGCTCACCAGGCCAAAAGATACAAAGCATACACAGAGATGGTCCCAGAAGGAACTCGGCTCGGATCTGACCCGGGATTACTTCGTAAGCCAGTCACCACTAAAAAACACACTTACAATTCCCGTGAATGGAGCAAAAACACAGACGCACGCATGACAGAAGAATTGAATGAGATTCGACTGGGTGGTTATTACTTGGAGTAATTCAGTGTGTGACGACTTGCGAATAAATTCTTCAACCACCATCCCGGAGTAGAGAATTTGATTTTGCAGTAGATAATAGAGACATTTTATTCAACCAGTTTTTTCTTTATACCCAATAATCCCGTTGTTTTATTTATCAAGTTATTTATTATTAGTTACGTATTTTATTGAAGGAGTTCTTATTCCAGGCTAATTCCGACGTTGCACTTGGTCGCAAAGAGACAAAATTTACAATAGACGTAAGTTAATTATTCATTTATAGCTACGGTGCACAACGTACGTCGAGTGATCTAGCTTAGACCTCGGCGTCAATCACAATATCGTGAGATTTGGGGAAACCCGAATCAACCCTATCGACACAGCACATCGGACCCAACCAAGGAGGGAAATGAAAGCCGCATGAACAGTAATGTCAGTATAATTCAACAAAGCTAGCGACTGAGGAAGAAGAGTAGTGAGAGAAATGACAGAGTGAGAGGGAGATTGTGTGTGTATGTGTGTGTGTGTGTATGTGTGTGTGTATGTGTGTGTGTGTGTGTGTGTGTGTGTGAGTGAGTAAAGAAGATGTGTGCGTTATATTTGGTGCCGTAATAACCATGATAAAACTCTATCATGTCGACTTGGGACGCAACCGAGGACTTGGGACGCAACCATGAAGTGGACCCAGCCAGAACAACAAGACAGTAGGCCTAAGACACATTCGTTCAATTAAGTTCTAAGGATAAAACAGAAGAGCCTCTAATCAAAAATCAAAAGACAGAACAGGCATGAATAAGATGAGCAAAAAATGACATAGATAGTAGCCACTAATAAGACAGGAACGAACCGATATGTTAGGCCGAGATTTAATTTTCCTCTTTTCCATTTCTTTGTTCGGTCGTATATTGCTGAGGGTACTCTTCGGATTGACTGTGATATCCTTGACTGTATTTTTTGGTCGGTTTAGTTCTTGAAGTAAGCACAAGGGCGACAAATGATGCTGTAAAGAAAGAAATAAAAAAAAAGAAAGCTATGATGAGTGTCCTCTGTCTGACGAGCTCTCCAATAGGTTAACGGCAAACCTGAATATAACAGTTTCGAGGCTATTGCATTTTGATGACTGGGATGATAAATTTAAGCCCTAGTTAAGAGCTACCAACAAAAATGCTATACTATATTAAATGAGTGATGAGGAAATGTTCACCCTGGCGTTTGATTATACCAAGTGCGAAGATTTCGATGTTGCGCTGTCCCTGTTGATTACCTGAGCAGAGTTGCAATGCGCACTTCGAAGTCGATTTGGTTGTCTAACCATCCACACAGAAGCAATGTGAACGTTTACAGGGATTGATCAGGTGTAAGTAGATATTCTTGTTGGATTGTTTTTAAGGAGGTAGCTTCCCCAGATCCAGATCGTAGATCTGATCCGATTGGACCTTTCATGTTTATCTGGCGGATTATTTTATCAATTCTCTTCGATATCCTCTGTTAAGGGGAGTTATGGTTAGGAGACGGCAAGTATCATTGAAAGAGAGGTTTGAAGAGCTGTATTCGAGTGAGAACATGTTAGTTCGACTGGGACGGCTATTAGGGGTGAGTTCTGAAGGGAGAAACCCACTGCATTGCTGCAGTTAAGACACGGACACAAAAGCGACATTAAGTTTATTTGAAGCTGATTGGCTCAAACCAATTGCAAGCATATTATGCCAGGAATAGCGGTCAGATAAAACTTCTTTTGATAAAAAAACCAAGATTTAAATGAATTTCACGTTGCTTTGTAAATAAAGAAATATCTGTAGTTCAGAGTTGTAAGAATAAATTAAGATTATTGCAAAATTTATTATTGCAAATTGTCATATTTCACGACGAAATTATTTTACTCTTATTTGAAATAAGGTGGTGTTATTTTCGAACTATCTATACAAGCATTTAAATCTTCGCTGCATATCACATGATCTTGATTAACAAGAGGACTCTCATATAATTCGGGCACCTCGAGTTGGTGTAATGGTTAGCAAGCTTGTCTCGCTAGAACAATTACGACTGAGTCGTGAGTGTAACGATATTTTCGGCCTTGTACCACATCTAAGTTACGCTTGGAAAATCACTAGGTTCTCGCCTCTCCCACGGATTCTTCCGGAAAGATTGACAGAGGAGGAGAAGGATTTTTTTTCCTGACGGAGTAGATGCTGCGGTTGTATTATCTGTTCCGTGCCGGAGGCCTTCTCCCTTGCGTTCCCCCACCGTTACGTAACATCTGACCAGCTTAGACAAACTATGACCAGCTTAGGCCAGCTCCCCGACTGGAAACATTCGGGTCCCCACGTTAAAAATCTTGTCTTGCTAGAAAAATTACGTCTGTGTCGTGAGTTCGATCCTCACTGGGTGCCTTCTACTTTCGGCCCTGTGCCACATCTAAGCTTGGAAAATCACTGGGGTACCTCGAGGCGTTGAAATGGTTACCAAGCTTGTCTCGTTAGAACAATTACGACTGAGACAAACTCTGACCAGCTTAGGTTAGCTTCCCGATTGGAAACACTCGGATCCCCACGTTAAAAACCTTGTGCCACAACCTGGCTCAGTTGGGAGTCAAGGTAAATCTCAGAATCTCATGTAATGCCAACATTAAGACAAAGACGAGACAATCATAACAGATGTATATTATTCTGAATGAGTGAATTTTATGCATAACATAAAATCTGTTAATGCTCCGAATGAACACGCAAACCTAAACGCCTTTGATAAGCTGTGGGATAAAGGGATGCTACACAAACTCTAGTCAAGTTTCATCTTCAAAAGTTTAAATGCAATGTCAGTCGTTAAAGTTTGTCTTAATTTATGTTCTTTCATCGTTCTCGCACTTAAATAATGTTTTTCTTATATTCGTTTACCCACAGTATCCCCATGAGTTTTAGTAGATTGGTTGCTTTGATTGGGAGGAAAATATAATTAAAATAAAACTTATGGAATCTCTGGAAGAATCTTAGCAATCATCGTATTTCCAGACAGGTTGGTCCTTGAAAGTCGTTGCCAATGGCGCAACTCCCGAAGCCCATGAGATTAATGCAGTTTTCAGGCAAGGCTTACTACTGATTCCAACCAAGTGTCTGCTCTATAATAACGACATGCCTGAGATCATTTTCAGATCGTTAGTAAATACTTATGTTGATGATACCACAGTGTATGTGTGCACATTGGAAAATCAAGATGGCCTGAGCCTGTCGGCTGAACTCTTGTCTGACCTAGCTGTAGCATCCCAATAAGGAAAAAAACTGACTTGTAACTTGCAACACCAAAATACCAAGTCAGTAAGTTTTCATCATCGCCGAAGTGACCGAACTTTGTATTTTCAAACTGGTTGCTTGATTTGAACGTTTATTTGGAGTCAATCGCAAACTGGACCTCGTATAACTCATATATACGAACTATCGCTAAAGAGGCCGGGAAAGTGATCGTTTTTTTATACCGCTCCAGTAAGTTCCACTGTCATGCCTTATCTTTATACCAATCGCAACAGTATTGGAGTATTGCTGCCATATCTGGTCCTAATCTACCCAATCCCGTCTTTCCAGCCTCATTTACGCGGCCTTGTAGGTGATGTCTTAATTTCCACCTTAATACCCCATTGCCACAGACGCAGCGACACAAGACTATCAGTACACTATCGCTATTTCAGTGGAAAATCGTCTGAGAGACACAGTCTCTAGATCCGCCAGTTCAGACCTTTACAAATAAAACGGACACGCCATGCTATGTACAAATAGGCGAACCATCCTCTTATCCTTTGCATTCCATTTGTAAAAATAAGGTTTCATCGGAATCAGGTTCTTCTCAAGGACGACTACCCTGCGAACCAGACTCCCGAGAGGATGCCAAACAGATCACCGCGTCCTGGGAATGACGATAAAGTACATCCAGTAGAAAAGCCTACGATCAATTTGTGAGGAGCGTGGAACCGCCTCTTAATTGCTGGTGTTCCTAGGTCCACCCTGACCCGGGGTGGTAACCCTTGTTAGGGTCTCAGCTATGGGCAAATAGTTAACCCCCAAGCTGGAGTCATAACACTATTGTTGTAACCAAGTAAATGGTTAAGAAATAACAAAACAAGAGGTTGCAGATAAATCGTGTATTGAACGGTAAATACCACAGGGAGTGTGTGTCGGGTGACCAGCGTTCAATCTCTACTAATTTTCCCCCGAGGTTTACGTTCCTACTAATTTTATAGTTAGTGGAAGAGTCCACAGTAGACTCATTAGAGGGGGGACACCAAAACAACTATGAAAGTGTAATAATAAGTTTTAATACCAGTAATACATTTTTGAAAAAAAATACCGGTAATACATTATTACCAGCAATACATTTTTGAAAAAAAATATTACCAACAATAAAAATCTTGTCGACATTAAATAATCTACTGAGCTTGATATGCCTAAAAACAAACAAACCAGACCAAGCCAGAACACTACAATCTGAAACTCTTCAATTCTGCGGTCAAACGTTATCTATACTGCATATCCTCATAATCTACACTTCTTCCGTTCGCAAAATAGCCTCATTCAGGTATCGTCTACCTTGAGTCGCTTGTTTTTACGTGAATAATAGCGTAAAATCACTTAGGAAATAAACAAGGAATTAAATCACATCATTCGTTCAGGGCGCTCTATCAGAAATCTGTATGCATTACATTTAACGTTTTCGTATTTCTATTTATTTAAATGACATCAACACAGTCATCACGTCATGGGCCTGATAAATGCACATGGCGTCAATTCAGAATTACGAGAAATTTAATCGTTCAGAAACTAGGAATAAAAAATAAAATTTTTGATAGGATTTTACCTTATTGAATTATGATAATTATATTTTGACAATGAAATGCAAATATAAATACTTTTGAAAAGATTTATATTCGTTTAAAATACGATATTAAATTCCAAATGATATAATACAAAGAATAAAATCGTGCGATATTTGTTTTTGATCGATTTGTAATATTTTCTTTCAAACAATGACATCAACATCACGCTATCATTTCACCAGTAAATGCGTGGAGACATTACTTGATTTTAATTATTTTTCATTTGTTTTGATATTGTATTCTAGATTTGAACAATATTATATTTTATAATGCAAGTCAACAATATTTGATTTAAGCATCTCATATTGATAATATTTTCAAGATATATTCATAATTTTAATTATATGATATAATAATATATTGAGCGTTTTTTCAATAAATTCTTCATGTGAATTTCAGCCAGTTATATTTGTATTTAAAAAAACTTGCAGTAATGGATAGCGGATCGGATTGAGGAATCGGAGAGCCGAGTTCGAATTCCAGCCGAATCTATTACGTTCACTTATGTGCGAATACCCCTGGGAAAGGTATAAATCCTCTTCTTCTCCAACTGGCTGTGGGTAAATGGTAAGACAGATCAGATTCTATAGCCTTAGGTGACAAT
Source organism: Acanthosepion esculentum (assembly GCA_964036315.1). Classification (NCBI taxonomy): domain Eukaryota; kingdom Metazoa; phylum Mollusca; class Cephalopoda; order Sepiida; family Sepiidae; genus Acanthosepion; species Acanthosepion esculentum. The sequence continues at coordinate 99,863,095 of OZ038482.1, read as the reverse complement.
TAGTCTACTGCAAAAAGAAATGGCAAACTACTGTGGGAAACAAATCTGCCTCGTCAGTCATGTATCGAAAGATACATAATCGCCTCAACGTGTATCACGCATGACATATAACTGACTGAAATTATTTTGTGACAGGAGAATTTATGAGGAATCCCGACGTGTGTTAATTACACTAATGTACCCAAGTTTTTTTGGTTACCTTGTACAGGGATATCAATAGTTCATTTTAAGTAAATTTGCGCTGATTTCAAACATTATTTCAGTTTTCCTCCCCATCACCTCTAGTCTAGCTCAATATAAGCTTTCTACCTTATAGCTTCCCAAAACGTTCCTTCATTTTGTCATTGCTTGTGAATTTAGGATAAATATACCCGAAACAATCTCCATCTTTGTCCAAGATTTTGTCATACCATTTCACAAGCCCCGATTTAATATGTGAAACATGAAAAATATTTATTTCGATCAAAAAGGGGTTTATGAATGACATTGTTTTGACCAATATCCATATTGTATATTAAGGGTCACTCTTTTCCCACACGGTTTTGTGGCTATACTGACTGTCCGAAAACACAAATTCCACTTTCTGACAATTTTAATTTGACCATTTGAATTGGTGTTCGTTTATAAAAGGTTACAATTATAAAACAATTTAAACCTTAAATACCTACACATTATATTGTATTGTTCCTTCATTCTTGTTGAATGGCCAAATTGGAAGCTTACAATCGGTTTCTGTTTCTGTCTATATTTCTGAGATGTGCTATTCTAACTATTTAGTGTTGTCCTCATCAATATTGTCCTATTCACAACGTTTCAGGCGATGTAAGCTCCGGCCTTCTTCAGGTAGGAATTTCGAAACGAACCCTTTATTGCGGTAGATTGTTCTAGTTCCATGTGACATGCCTTTTCTGGGTATCTCATTTTCAGTTATTTTCCTTTTAGTAACTCAGCTCTCCAAGTTTTTTTGTTCACCTATTCTGTGGCCAGGTATTGGACATTGGAACAAGTCATTGGATTATTTCAACCAACGCATTTATCCACTGGGCCCTGTGTCCTTGGGGATATAAGTGAAGGAATTTTTGTTATTTGTAAAACTTATAACTTGTTTTTAACAGAGCTCATATTACAATTTGTTGTTATTGTTTGTTTTCTCTATCACTCTGTATTATTGTATTCCTATCTATGATTGACCGGCTTAGGAGATTTTTGTGAGCAACCTTTTAAGGTCGAATTCCCTTTTATTTTTGTAAAAAGCAATATATTAGATGTACTAGGTATCTTACTGGGATGTGGGTAAAACGGAAAACATAATTACCTTCTAAGTATCCGATGAAAGGGTGTCCACAAAAAAAAAAAAATTCCACGCAAACAACTTAAATAGAGCACACACCATTGTGATTGGCTATTGATCAACTACCAATCAAATGCGCGATGACGGGGTATATTATAGAAGTTAGTGTCTGTAAGCATTTTTAGAGGGCGTATCAGAGTCCGATCAGCTCTGATGGGGTCGACTTGGTGAGGTCAGTATGATGTTTGAAAGACCCGAAACTGCCCAATGATCCAATTCAGAACATCACTGACGACGCCCTCTAGCGCTAAAGAGCGTATATTCAAAAAAAGTGCTGATACCATAAGTTTTCGTATTTTCCAATGATGTTTTCTGTCTATTATTTCAGTTTCGCGGTGATCTCCCTTTTCACTCCATATATGTTCATCTATGCTTGCTTCTTTTCTATTTCCACTTATGTTTCGGCTTTATGGTGTTCCTGCAGTCTTGTTTAAGCGGCGGCATGTTTCTTTTTTATATATCTTGTCGGCTTCGGTTAGGCAACAAAGCATATTTCAAGATTACCTTTGGGTTGTCTGCAAACAAGCTCCAATCAACATGATTCTATTCCGGCATACACATCTTCAGGGGCAATCCTCCAACATTCTTGTACCCCTTTGGAGGTGGTTTCTTTTTATTTTAATCTTGAGCTTAGCAAGTATTTTTACACAGACCAAACTGTCACACAGAATCATTTGCATAATATTGGGAAACTGTTTGTGGGGATCATTGCAATCCTCCCTTTGAATGGACGTGTGCCTCAGTATCATCGTTGGTATTAGCTTCAACATGTATATGTACAGTATTCCACGAGAAAGCTTAGCTTGTGAGTAGGAATGACAAGGTAATAACTGATAAGTCAAACATATAATTTGTCATATTTCATGGTTTCATTTTTATCGTTCATTTATAGTAACTCTTTTCTACAATTTATTTATGAATTCAATATTAAAAACACTAAGTCTTTTCTACAATTTACTTATGAACCCAATATTAAAAATAATAACTCTTTTCGACAAATTACTTATAAACTTACTATTAAAACTGAAATCTCTTTCCTGAACGTTCTATTATACGCTGATACGTATGATTTTATGAATTCAATATATATATATATATATATATATATATATATATATATATATATATATATATATATGTATATATATATGTGTGTGTGTGTGTGTGTGTGTGTGTGTGTGTGTGTGTGTGTGTGTGTGTATAAACACTTGTAAAAATTCATGTCTCCTTAATTATAAATGCGAATATCAACACAAGTATAAAATAGGTGTTATAAAAATAGCTTAGCTTGTGAGTAGGAATGACGCGGTATTAACGGATAAATCCAACATATAATTGATCATCTTGCATTTTATCATTTTTATCGTTCATTCTGATAAATCATTTCTGATTTTCATTCCTTTCTTCATTAAAAAAAATCACCAAATTTCTACTTCATAGGTAAAATATACGCATTTGACTTTGACCTGTCTTTTAGAATATTACACAAATCTTGAAAAAATAGACATATTTCACGCGACACTATGGAAAAAAAAACTGATGCCATTTTAAAAAAAAATCAGAACATCTAAAGTACATAGAATCGCCTACAATCATGACCACACTTGGACACACGAAGATTACTGTGGACCAGACTTTTATATAATCGAATAGTTATTTTAATAATGTTTTAATTTCTTATATATAAAGATTTCCGTTGGTCGTAAGACGGTCATAACGTGAAACGAGAATAAAACTGTATTATTGTTATTAAATGATGGGGACATAAAATTGCAAATAAGCGGGAATATTCAATCGTGATCATAAAAAAGATCATAAAAATAACTAAAATATAGACAAGAATAAGAAAAAAAACTTCCTCTAAGAAACATCGCAAAAAAGAATTCGAAGAAAATTAAAAGGTCAGTAAGAAAGAAAATCGGACTGCCCAGCAAGAAACTCAGATTATTCTTTAAAGACAGATAAAGTAAAATGAAATAAACCGACACTTTTCAGTAATCGTCACCAAGAAGACATGAAAGTTTAGTTAATTATTTTTTCTGGTGAATATATGATGGATCTGATGGAGGTTCAAATGATCTTGCCCTTTATAGAGAAATGCAATCAATACATCTTTAGATGTGTAAGCGGAATATTAGTGAGGATAATAAAAGATAAATATAGGATCAGAAAAAGGTGGCTATGTTACTGGAGAGAATAAAAGTTACTGGACAAGAAATGTTATTATAAGCCACTACTAAGAATCCTTATGCTAAAGAGTATATAGATGTAAGAAAATACTACTTTATATTCGGCAAAGCTAATAATTGCCCACCTTTCCAAAAATGGATAGAAATGCATCAATTAATGGAATGGTAATGCTAATAATAGCCGTTTCCTTATAAGAAAATTAACCGAGTGAGAATTCAGTGCTGCTATCGATTGAAATTCTAAAAACATTTCCTCTTAAAACGATTTTTGATGAAGTTAGGTTTTTGAAAAGTTCAGTAGTTATTATTAAGCCTTCCAGTATTGATGGGTGCTCTTACTTTAGTGTGGTTCTTTTAGGTCGAGGGAAACGTCAGCCTGCCCCACAGTACTGCAATAACTCCATGGAATAGACACTTCTTTTACTATTACGTTAGAAATTTTCGACTTTTGTTATCTCTGGGTCAGTAGTAAATTAACATAATTTTTGCTGTTCAGTGTTTTCTCGATTTTTATCGACATTTTGTACCATTGGATTCACATGGTTCTTTAATATTTGAAAGTAATTCTTTTCTACAATTTACTTATGAAACCAATATCAAATATAGTAACTCTTTTCTACAATTTAATTATGAACGCTCTATTAAAAATAATAACTCTTTTCTGCAGTTTACTTATGAACCTAATATTAAGAATGTAACTCTTTTCTACAAATTACTTATGAACTTAATATTAAAAATAAAATCCCTTTCCTGAACGTTCTATTATATGCTAATCAGTTTGATTTTATGAATTCAATATATATATATATATATATATATATATATATATATATATATATATATATATATATATATATATATATATATATATATATATATATGTATGTATGCATGTATGTATATATATAAACACTTGTAAAAATTCATGTATCCTTAATTATAAATGCGAATATCAGCACGAGTATAAAATTGGTGTTATAAAAATATGATTTATCATTTCCTCTTTGGACACATTGTTTTATAGAGAATTAAGCCACATAATAGAAACACAAGTCCGCAATCATTTCGCAAACCATGTTGTCAATGAAGTAATGAGATTGCCTTTACAGAAATATAGAAAAATAATAAAGACAACTATAAAAACTCTATTAACCGTATGGAAACGATTTCCTTTTTGGACACATCGTCTTATAGAGGATTAAGCAATATAAAACAAACACTGATCCATAATATTTTCCCAAACTATGTTTTGTTGATGAAGAAATAAGATTGGCTTTAAAGAAATTTTGAAAAAATTCTTATAGACAACCAACTTGACATGAACAAAAATAATGACTCGATTAAATTGTTTTATTGCAACCAGATGCATCCTAATAAGAAAAATAAAAAGTCTATTCAGATAATGATACGCCGTTATATAAAAGTTATCGATCCTAACAAATACCGTAGATTTATCATTTATTATTAAAAAAATGAAGAAGTTTAATCTAATACTTAGAAATAATTCACCACCATAAAAATTCACCCTATGTAAAAATAATACATTTTATGTGTTCATATGTCCTTTTGAAAGATCGTATCTCCGATACTAGCAAATGAATCAAATACTTACGTTGGTCACACATGTACCACACATTCTCGTAAGTTAACTTGTTATTTATCAAATTTTAGTGCAAGTTCGCGCACATAGATCAACATATCAGAAATAACCGAAATAATACTAACATATTAAAATTAAAGTAGATAAAGCCATAGTATTATATAGAACTTAATGTAAGGAAACACTGAGCATTCTGGAAGCCATTGAGGTAGCCAATATTAAAGAAGATATCTTCCGCCGTATGGGATTATATTTTGAAATGTGTATAAGAAATAAAATGCACATAAAAATTGTTTAACCGTTACGTAATTTGAGATTGGTTCCAGCAAGCAACAGAACGCTGAAATTAATGAGAAACAGGTGCATAAGCATACACAAAATGCGACATTGAAAATGAATGTCGCAATATTCAAAAGTACTCGTAAAAAGTAAACTTTGGCTAATTCACAGATTATACATAAAAAATTAAAATTCGTAGATTTGAAAACGTTAATAAGCAGTTGGATAGACAGAGATTGTCGATAATATTCAAGTAAACATGTTGAAATATTAAGAGTACCAGACATGATAGCTATATGAAAGCCTCGATGAGGCAAGTGTATTTAATAACAGAGTTTTCAGGTTAATGTTTCTCGTTTTGTAGCAATTTGCACTGTTGTGTAAAACTACCTATATCGGCGCAAACTATTTGATGTTAAATTTAATGTTCTCCTATACTAAATTTATTATAACTAATCAAAACACTGATTTATTTGTAATGGCTGAAATTTACTAAATCCATATCCATTAATGCTTTTAGCACATGATATATATATATATATATATATATATATATATATATATACATACACACACACACACACACACACACACAAACATATATATATATATATATATATATATATATATATATATATATATGTATAATTATCGTGAAGAGCGGCTAAGAGTCATAAGCAACCGTGGCCCTTAGGGAACTGTTCCGAGGTCATCCGTAAACTTGGATGAGTATCACTGCGGAACTGAGTGTGTAGCGGCGCTATATCGAGTCTAGTTTGTGTCATCTTCGTCACCGAGGCCCATGGTGCAGTTGGTATGTCGTTTGCGTTGTATCGAAATTGTCCGGGTTTAATTCTCGGTAGTGGAGGCGCACTGCTGATGAGTCCCAAATGGAACGAAACGGCCATCCAGTGCATTCTGCATTCTGTTGAAGATTATTCTGGGCTCGATGAATTACTACATATAAGAAATGTAAATCTGCCGAACCAAAACAATTTTCTTTACTGTATATCCTTGCTTGACCCAGCTAATGCGCGGGAAGAGCATCTAAGGCTCAATAAGCAGACGTGGCTCGGGGCAATATTCCGAGGTTATCCGTAAACTTGGATGACTATCACTGACGGACTGAGTGAGCGGCGGCGCTATATCGAGTCTAGTTTGTCTTCTTTATCACCGAGGCCCCTGGAACAGTTGGTATGATGTTTGCGTTGTATCGAAATTATTTTGGTTTAATTCTCGGTAGTTGATGCGCACTGCTTATGAGTACCAAATGGAATGAAACCGACATCCAGTGCTTTCAGCATCCTGTTGGAGATTATTCTGTGCTCGATGAATTACTACATATGATAACTGTAAATCTGCCCCACCAAAAAAAAAAAATATTCGCTGTATATCCTTGCTTGACCAAGCTAATGCGCGTGAGGAGCGGCTAAGTCACAATAAGCAAACATGGCCCTTGCGACACTGTTCCGAGGTTATCTGTATACTTTGATGGGTATCACTGCGGAACTAAGTGAGTATCGGTGGTATATCGAATCTAGTTTGTGTCATCTTTGTCACCGCTGCCCGTGGTACAATTGGTATGATGTTTGCTTTGTATCTAAATGGTCCGGGTTTAATTCTCGGTAGTGTAGGCGCATTGCTGATGAATCCCAAATGGGACGAAACTTCCGTCCAGTGATTTCTGCATTCTGTTGAAGATTATTCTGGGCTCGATGAGTTACTCTATATGATTACTCTGAATCCGTCCCCCAAAGATTTTCTTCACTGTATATCCTTGCTTGACTCAGCTAATGCTTAAGAGGAGCGGCTAAGTGTCAATAAGCAGAAGTTATCCATATACTTGGATGAATATCGATGCAAAACTGAGCACAGAAAAGGATATGTATAGATATATTTATTCTTTAGTGGCTGAACAAATATTTGGATAACTTCTTCTGAATATGCATCATATATCCTAAACTTATTTGATGTTTACTTGAACAACTACTGCTCGTGTTCGTGGGAGAAATGCATCAAACTCCGCTTTTATGCCCCCTCATCTAGCAGGTGGAATATGGCGGGTAGACATACCTGCAATAAAGTGACTCCTTAAAAACGAACCTCTACTCCAACAATCAGTTTACGACAGGATGTTGCCGATTGAGAAACATACAGATATATGGTCAGCAGGTCAACCTCATTGCTTACGCAAAAACGCCAGGCAGGATCCGAAGAGAAAATGTGACGACTTGAAAAAGGAGACCTCTCCAGTCAATGGACCATCAGTAGACGCTGACGAAAAATCTACTTCTCCCGTGTAAACCTTACTTGTCATCGGTGGCCAAGCAACTGACGGAGAAGCTTTGGAAGCTATAATATGAATAACGATATTTAATAAAAACGAGATGGCGCTGATGAAAATAAAAGAGGCATTGAAGAGATTCTATTTGGGAAAGTATATTTTGATAAAGAAAAATCAAAATTCCCAAAAGAAAAAATGAACGAATGAAATCGAGATCTTACAGAACAGGGTTTGACTGCAAAGGATCAGGTTAAATGTTATGAATTTGTAACATTCGCTTCAGTATGGCGCCAGGCATTACAGCAGAGAACGAGTCATTACCTCTACCAGAGTTTGTTTGTTCTAATCTATCTATCAATCTATCTATCTATCTATCTATCTATCTATCTATCTATCTATCTAAACAGAATCTATCTATCTAAACTCAATCTATCTAACTAGCTATCATATTTTGTATATATCTATCTCAGTTTGTTCATATCTATCACAGTCTGTACATATCTATCTATCTATCTATCTATCTATCTATCTATCTATCTATCTATCTATCTATCTATCTATCTATCTATTTATCTATCTATCTATCCCAGACTGTTCATATCTATCTATCTATCTATCTATCTATCTATCTACCTATCTATCTATCTATCTACCTATCTATCTAAACAGAATCTATCTATCTAAACTCAATCTATCTAACTAGCTATCATATTTTGTATATATCTATCTCAGTTTGTTCATATCTATCAGTCTGTACATATCTATCTATCTATCTATCTCAGTTTGTAAACATCTATCTATCTATCTATCTATCTATCTATCTATCTATCTATCTATCTATCTATCTATCTATCCCAGACTGTTCATATCTATCTATCTATCTATCTATCTATCTATCTATCTATCTATCTATCTATCTATCTATCTATCTATCTATCTATCTAAACAGAATCTATCTATCTAAACTCAGTCTATCTAGCTATCATATTTTGCACATATCTATCTCAGTTTGTTCATATCTATCACAGTCTGTCTATCTATCTATCTATCTATCTATCTATCTATCTATCTATCTATCTATCTATCTCAGTTTGTAAACATCTATCTATCTATCTATCTATCTATCTATCTATCTATCTATCTATCTATCTATCTATCTATCCCAGACTGTTCATATCTATCTATCTATCTCAGTTTGTAAACATCTATCTATCCATTTATCTATCTATCTATCTATCTATCTATCTATCTATCTATCTATCTATCTATCTATCTATCTATCTATCTAAACAGAATCTATCTATCTAAACTCAATCTATCTATCTAGCTATCATATGTTGTACATATCTATCTCAGTTTGTTCATATCTATCACAGTCTGTACATATCTATCTATCTATCTCAGTTTGTAAACATCTATCTATCTATCTCAGTTTGTAAACAATTATCTATCTATCTATCTATCTATCTATCTATCTATCTATCTATCTCAGTTTGTAAACATCTATCTGTCCATTTATCTATCTATCTATCTATATATCTATCTATCTATCTGTCTAAACAGAATCTATCTAAACTCAATCTATCTATCTATCTATCTATCTATCTATCTATCTATCTATCTATCTATCTATCTATCTATCTATCTCAGTTTGCAAACATCTATCTATCTATCTATCTATCTATCTATCTATCTATCTATCTATCTATCTATCTATCTATCTATACCAGACTGTTCATATCTATCTATCTATCTATCTATCTATCTATCTATCTATCTATCTATCTATCTATCTCAGTTTGTAAACATCTATCTATCTATCTATCTATCTATCTATCTATCTATCTATCTATCTATCTATCTATCTATCTATCTATCTATCTAATTAGACAAAACTACATAAAGAGATCCACTAACGACGTATACATGAAATCTTTTCTTCGGGCCACGACTACTGGTCATTTATTTGTTCACATCACTATATTTTTACAAGCAGGTGGTATGCCGTCTTCGTAAAAAAGCAGGGAAGCAGCAACCTCAGTGGTATCAGCAAAACTGAAGGTAACAAGCTGCAAAAAAAAGATGAAAAAAGAAAGAAAAAACTCGCATACATATCAGTAACCATTATATACGAAATAATAAACAATTGAACAAAGAAGATATCGATTTATTTTTTACCCTTGCAAAACACGAAAAAAGAAAAACGTTAAAGAACGGATTGGAGAAAATGTAAAGAACAGAGAAAAACATTAAGTTATCGATTATTCATTATTTTAGTTCGATTAACAAAGCCAATCAATGTAGAAAGGAGAAAAAATCTATAAAGAATAGCATTCAAGAAGAAATAGAAATCTTATTTCTTTGTAATATATTATTTTTTTGTTTCCTTGCATTTTCATATATTAATTACACTGAACTAAATGTACTGAATGGATAATATTTATGCCTGGGTTGTTTGCTGGGTTAGAAAACTGTGTGTCTGCCAGAAATCGTTATTTGCCTCCAAATACATTGCGTCGGAACAAAAGTTCATAGCCTTTTTTCTTTAAGTGAATTTCGAAGACAATATCCAGATATTAAATAAACGCGATACAAACAGACATGTTGAAAGAAAAAAAATAACATTACCGTAAACATTGGTAATATCGTAATAAACATGATTAACTAAAAGGGCGGCAAAACCATTTTACCTGTTGCTGCAAAAAAATAAGCACATCCCATCTGCCCATCACCATGTAGTCCGGTTCTCCTGATATTTACGTTGAGCTCCTTGAAATCCAAAAAAGAATCGGCAATATTATCGGTCCTGACTTGGCAGCTCGTCTTCAGTCAATTTGCCACCGCCGTATGGTTGCCTCCTTGTATGATTTCTATAAATTCTGTAATAGTAATTGTTCGGATCAGCTCTTTGCAATATTTTGTCTGCATTTTGTAAATACTCATTGGGGTTAGTTTTTAGAATTGTTATTTTATCCCCCTCCCCCTACAGACACTGAATTGTAAATATGGGGACTAGGTAGTATTTACATGGAGACAGTGAGGTATTATGGTGGTTGTAGTAAGAAAGGTACGTACGAATGTGGTGTTTTGGTGTAAGGAATATTGTTCGTACGATTGGGTCAGTGTTTGCGGCTAGCTAAGTTATAGTTAAGACAGAAGAAGACCGTCCTTTTCCCCAATCCCCCCTTCGGCCTTGTGCCACATTTCTGTAATTTATACAGAATAAATATCGCTCTTCGCAATGGTGCCGAGACTTTATTAGTTTAAACGCAGTACTAGATTAGCGTCGAGATCTCATTAATTTACAGTTAACCTGGCTAGATGTAACCGTAAATTCTATGTTAACAGTTTCTTTTCTCGGACTTCTTGTGTGGAACTCAGTCCCGGCTCTATGCTTTTAAGCCAATGTTAAAATTCAAAACTTTAAATACAATGTCAACCGCTATATAATGTCCCCCTGATTATTCTTTTTGTTCTCGCTCATTGGTAATCTTTCTATTTATAATTCTGCCACGCTCAATAACCCCTTGTTTGTTAGCGGATTTATTGCCTTGCATGGGGTGAAATCGATAAAAAATCACAATAAAAATCAACATTTTTTCAACGTTACAGCTGAATTGGTCAAATATATCTTCATAAAATTCTACATCATTTTTTACTATATTAAACCTGTCCTTCCAAAGCTCAATCGAATACGGAAAATCTGTACTGTGACCAAAAAATGCTCTAAAAGACAAAACTTATATAATTCGACTATTGTTTAGTTCACAGCCGCCCCCAAGTTTTTGAAATGCAGTAGAGGTATATCCGTTTTTTGCTTTTTAAGAATAGATTTTCGGTTACATTTAAATCTTATTTTATTTTACACCCATTAGCTCTTTGCGTCAAAATGACATCATTGCTTTTCCGGGGGTGAATTCATTAAAAAAAAAACAACAACTTTTAAAGTCTAACTACATTTAAGACTAACAACCACTCCTTCTACATAGTGAGATGGTTAGTAGTTATTTAAATAAATAGATTACAGTACCTTCAAGTGAAATCCAGAATTAGCTTTTTCAGTATTGCGAACATGTCTTGACTGTAATGTTGCAAGACGACTCATCACCGCCAACTCAATGCCTCCGACTCAACACCGCCGACTCATTACCGGCCCACACATCTCCGTGACAATTCAAATCCAGGACAAATCATCACCAGCACGAAGACAACTTAACAACATGCAAAGTATGAATTTTTCTTCGCATTTTTAAAAACAAATAAAAGTAATTTATTAACGATCATATTTTAATACGTAACTTTATTTTTAATTTAAAATCTTATTGAAAATTGTACGCAATTTCCTTCAAATATTCAGTTGTAGATCGTTTTGAAAACGAAGAAACAATCTGCAAATTTCTTTGATCTGACTTCATATATTTCTTCAATTTAAAGAGAAGGGGATTGCCTCCAATTAATTGTTCTAAAAATTAATCTCGGTTTCTTTGAACCTTTTCCAGTGATAAATCTCCATATTGTGGCTTGCTCCATCCCCAATTCTTTGTGTAAACTTCTATTTGTTGCTTCAGTATTGTTATTTGTCCGATCTTGAAAATTAAACACCAGTCAGCCAAATAGGCTGTGATAATTAATAAATCACTACGACATGCAATTAAACATTGAAAATCTCTACGAATCAAAGCCGAAGACATGTGCACTATGACAGGTAACATCGGCCTGAAGCTATGAATTCGACGCCAGCGTTGAGTTGTTCTCGCACGGAGTAGGTTGGTGGTGAGTTGTGCTGGAGTTGAGTTGGCCGGTGTCGAGTCGGCGTTGTCGAGTCGGTAGTGATAAAATGTTCCATAAAATGTTCCATGAAATGTTCCATACAAGACACATTGTTGTATATATATATATATATATATATATATATATATATATATATATATATATTTGTGCATTTAGGCAGCAATCCTTCTTTCATGCACATTTTATTGAATACGACAGACATGGTGCTTTTATTTAGTTTTTTTTATACAGTTTCTCGTGCGATCTAATAATTTTTTTTCTTCGGGTGATAAATTATACAAAAACTGTCCGAATTTTCTTTTTACCGAGCGCTTTCGGCTATACATTTAGCCATTTTCAAGGATTAAATATTTTAAATTTTAAATAAGAAATGGTTTGTTGTATGTATGTTTTATAAAAATGTTTTCATTTTTCAAAACACGGTCAAGATATTGTGTCCATGTTCACAGTTAATGTTATTAAGTGTTGTTTTTTTGATTATATTAATAAGGCCTCCATTATTTCTAACCTTTATTTGCATGTAGATAATGCTATTATATATATGTATATATTAATACATATTTCATTAAATAATATAGATAAGTGTTGTCTATATATTTTATGTAAGTTCTTTTCATATCGTCTGATAAGCTTAATAACATTATCATTAAACAATGAAAGAAAATCACAATATTGATACATATTATTTTTTAATCCAATCTAAGCTTTCGGCTTACATAAGCCATTATCAAAGATATGAAAGTTTGATGATAATGTTATTAAGCTTATCAGACTATATGAAACAAAACTTAAATAAAATATATAGACAACACTTATCTATATTATTTAATGAAACATGTATTAATGAAAAAATGCTGCCTAAATACACACACAATATATATATATATATATATATATATATATATATATATATATATATATATATATATATATATCGTCATCCAGATTTTGATATTTTGTATCTCAGCTGATCAGTGTTGCTAGACATGCGATTTCTTCAAGTCAAAATCGAAAACCGACCTATTTAACATTAGTTGGAGAATTGCACCCTTACGTCATCACCTCACGCCGCGGAGAAAGATAATTTTTAACGTCTTATATATGAGGTATCAGTATTGGCGGCTACCATTGCGCTCAATTCATAGCAAAGAGCTTTTAGCGTTAAAAGCAGCAGTCGACAAATTCCCTTTCTTCCAAAGTGTTCATCCTACGAGACGAGGGATGTATATAGTCATCCACATTTATATATATATATATATATATATATATATATATATATATATAATATAGAAAAAACAACTGAAAAGTTGCAAATTAAAAATAATTGAATGTTTTTTTGTGAAAGTATTTATTTATATTTATATATATATATATATTTCATATTTCAGTTCGACCCCGATCTTCATCAGAAATAACTGTTTTCAGAAAAGACTTCTCATTATGCTATATATATATATATATATATATATATATATATATATATATATATATATATATATATATATATAATGAAGCGATCATAGTCATCCATATATATATATATATATATATATATATATATATATATATATATTTATATATATAATATAGGAAAAACAACTGAAAAGTTGCAAATTAAAATATATATATATATATATATATATATATATATATATATATATATATATATATATATATATAATGAAGCGATCAGCTAATCATGCTACCTTGCTTTCACTCTTTCCGGTATCCTCAGTATCTTCTAATGCCTTATTATTTATATATAAATACACAATATGAAGTGTCATAGAAAGTGAAGAGTAAAGCAAGAGTAATGAAAGGAGAGGGACTGCGCATGTGTGTGTGTGTCAGACGATAACGAGGAAATGGAGCCTTATTATACGCGTTTCTCAATGGCTCCAAACACAACATTCGTGGCCAAGTAGAAACAATGATGTCGATGGTGAAAGCGAATAACCACTCCGCCCAACCACCATCATCAAATGTTCCAGTTTGTTCCCGTAGCAGTATACGGCGTTAATATCAAGTTTATAAATCGAATATAAATGCTCATAAAAATCCCGTTAAAGCTTTTTTTTTAATCGTAAGTAAGTTTGCTTATTTTTCGATATAACACCAAAATAACGCAAATCTTATTTTGTTTAAAATCCTACCCTACATAGCTAATATTTTCAGCATACATAGCATGAATATTTTAATAGATTTCCGTGACTTTTTGAAGATCTCCAATCTATTATTCAACTTGTTCATATTTAGATGGAGGGAAATGACTAATATTATCATTACCTCATCAATATTATAGCATACTAATAAATCATTAGTGTTAAGCGGAAACAAATAAACACATTCGAAATTTTGCTGAGACCGTTTTCCGATATTTTTTTATACAAAAATCATCATTACGACGACATCGCATACAAACAAGGGTTCCTGTATCATTGTTAAATAACAGTTTAGAAGACTATCAATTTTAGAGAAGTGTATTTCCGCTCTTACCACCTAAGTTTAACCTTAGGGGTCAGATATACGGCAAAATAAAGGAAGTCGAATTTGACTGCCTGAGCTATCGTGGGAATGATAGAGAAATGTTATAATGTAGTCGAACATATCTCGAAGCGGCTTCTCGATGGCGTGAGGGAGCAACACCACTGGATAGTTAGAAGATGTATACGTCGACGTTAATAAACTAGGTAAGTCAAAATTCCCTTTGTTGATGTCACTCATCTCTGAATCCCAAAACATTTCGTTACCCGGCTGGAAGATGACAAAGAGAAGAGAGAGCGAATACAACATTATATCAATTTAGCGGCGATGACCAAGACTCTCCCAGTACGAAGGGATCTTACAACACAATCATCAAAGTTAAACAACATAGGCCTTGGTCAGTAACCCGATATATGACCATTTGGGATTGTGAGTATCAGTTAATGTAAGCTTGGATGTACGGATAATGGATAATGGCTCAAGCCTGATCAGTATCTAGAAGGGAGGTAAAATCAGAAGGGAAGGTACTATAAGCTTGAATGTGAGGTGATGTAATGCATAACGTTTCGGGTTTTTTAATGGGAGAGCCGAATTCCAGTTCCATTTGTATCGTTTTATTCACTTACGCACAAATACCCTCGAGAAAGATATGATTTCACCCCCTCTTCTTCCAGCTATGCCTTAGTGAGACTTGTATCACTAAAACCATTTTTATCTAAAAAACAACAAAATAAATAAATAAAAACCACCCAACCAACAAAAATTAATCGAATGCAAGGCATTTCAGCAACTCAAAGGTTTACTTTTGAAAGAGTAATGATGAATGAATTGTGTGACATGAGCAAAAAATACAGTTAGCAGGATATCTTGAGAAAAAAAAAGAGAGAATATATAACGATTAACACTAAACTTGAAAAGTTTCAAACAGTAGCGCTCGCAGATGAAAAACGCGGGAATCTATTGCCCAATGGGTCAGTTCTTGGAACTTTACTCTTACATTTCAAGCACGGTGTAGATGAGGGTGATTTTTTGCTCCGTGGAATGTGTAACCTATCTGTGAAAATTCTGAATGGGTGGAAAAAAATCGATTTCGTCTGAACATATAAAAATACTGGTTAATCAGCGTTAGGCATGCAACGTTATTTGTTGTGGGGAGAAAGGTTGCAGAATATAATAAGCGACCGCGTCAACGAACGGTTTTGCCCTCAAGCTAAAAAATGACAGCAATAAGTCATCTATCGACACTGACTGTTTTGATAACAGAATGTTACTGTGAATTTCTCTGTGCTGTCTCTCTTGTTATCAGCCAAATGCAACTTTTTAGAACCCGATAAATCACAGATGATACTGGGTTATTTTGCGTGATAGAATTATTTTTTTAATCGAGTTCACCTTAATCAAGACAGTAAAGCCACTAAGACATAAGTTATTAGTGGATGAGGAAGAATTAGAAAACAGAAACATTACCAAGGAGTGACGGCAAAAGAAGAATAATCATGGGGGAGAGTAGATAGCGATTAAATTTAATTTTTTGATCATTAAAATTGACTGGAAACCGTGGAGACGGAAGAACGTTCCACAAGCGATAAGTGCAAGAAAAGAAACATTTAGCATAGAACTTACGGTTACATCTAGCTAATTCAATTGATGAGGCCCCGTCACGGTCTTCTACTGCGTTTAGTTTATACCCACATATTTTATATATAATTTATTTATCAATAGCCTAAATTGAACACGGTAAGTACTAATCAGCCCAAACTTGAGCAAGCCTTCGTTTATTGCACATATAAGAAAATCATTATTAGGTAAGTAAAGAGTGGAAGAGTCAACAAGTTTATGACAAGTGTAAGATTATAAATTATTTCTACTTTTTGGATTATTATATAATTATATGTATATAAATAAATTTGTAGCCTAAAGATAAAAATGTATAAATTTTATACACATATTTCAATACAATTTTGTTCCTTATCAATACACTTAGCCTAATATTTTTCTATTAATCACATAGCTGAAATATCACGTGAAACTACATCAGAATTCAGCTATTTCAATTTCATAAAGCATAGGCTACATAGTGAAGAGCGATATATATTCTGTTTATTTACAGAAATGTAACACAAGGCCAAAATGGGGAACGGGGAAGGACGATATTCTTCCTTCCTAACATTAAACTTAGCTATCCACAAACACTGACCCAAACATGCCACAATATTCCTTACACCAAAACAACGCATTCTTACTTATCTTACTTAATACATCCAACATAATACCTCAAGGTCTCTATGAAAGTCCTAACTAGTCCCCATATGTACAATTCATTGTCTGTAACGGGGAGGGGGATAAAATAACAATTTTAAAAAATCTAAACCCCAATGAATGTGGGTCAAAAATATATACAAGAACCAAAAAAATAATATTAGTAATAAAACTGCCCACAATCTTTAAATGTGGCAGAAACATCAGTTAACATCAGGGACTTAAATAATATAAAACATTCATTCATTCCAAGCACTCACTCAAACAGAAACTTATTCAAACACAAGAACAAATACGAAAATCACACTCGAAAAAAAGAGGCCCCACATCCATGATAGATCTGAAGTCTCTGCTCACCTAAATGGGGGTGGTGATTAAACTAAAGAGAATAAGGACAGAAATAAATGGGCCCAATGAGCATACATCCTCTAGCTAGGTTATCGTGAAAGAAGAAACTAAGCAGAAAACTAGCCTAGAGCTGGGCGGGGTTAACCAAAGTTTAAAGCAGGGAGAATAATATCCTGATGGCTAACCGGCATCAAAGTGCCACTGCAAGTCAGCCCCTTTTACTCTACACAAAACACATCCACCGTTTGCCAAATTCTGATGGAGGGAGCCACCCTGTTTCTGTCCCAATCTTGACTTTAAGCTGCTGCGTAAAGTAAAAGATTAGTTGGGAAGAAGTGAAATTCTCGCTTCCATAGAATTCCTTTTGACGCCTCGTCCAGATCAATACTGTCCTAGTAAGCAAAAAAAACAAAACAAAAAAAACACGTATATTCAGACTTCCACAACTGCGGCACCAATTTAATACAAGCAGAATTGGCCTCAAGGACAAAGAACTTTCCGCGTAGCATGCGAAACATGAGACCTTCAATAAACATACACAACGAGAATAGGAACCTGCAATGAAAGAAAGCATGACGCAGGGTTTCCACCTCCCCATCACAGTGAACACAGAGAGCCCTGCGAATTTATCGTTATTTAGGCATTTCAACCCGAGCTCCCACGGCCATATTGAGCGACTCTCCTGCATCATAATAACGAGCTCGTCAATCAGATAATATCAGACGGACCCCTTAACTAACTCATGATATTATACCATTCGACATAACGGCTGGACGTTGGTGAAACCATCCGATCTCCATAGGAAGTGTTTCAGAGCAATACGACATACACGATAGAAGTATCACTCGCATTGGGGTAAACGACGGGCCTCCTCCGCACACGAATGCACACTTCTCAGGGCTGAGAAGTTCTTACGGGTATCTTTCTTCCAGAAGACGCCATCCTTATCCGAATCGCGACACATTCCATCTAGGAACGCGATGCGAAGCGTATGTTGACGAATTCCAACGCTATGCATTCCCAAACCGCTTTCAGAAGGGTGGAGGTAACAGATGTCACGAAGTATCTTAGCGGCCTTACTTCCCTAAAAGAAGAAGAAGAAAAACTTTACTAATGCCATTAGTGTGGTAGACGGAAGTGGAAGCACGGAGAGTTGTTAAAGGAAAATCGGGTAGATGTGAGAGGCACATACTTCCGCCCACTCATTTAAGGAAAGATTCCTCCGAGATAACAGACGAATTGTTAATTGGGCTTTCTCTTGTACCTCCGAGCAATTCCTTTCCAACTGGATATCGAGACCGAACGAGACACAAGGTATCGTGACCGGCCCGTCAGTCCAGAAGAAAGGTCCGGGAAGAGAAACTACCTTCTACTCAGCCTACGACAAGCTAACAGACTTATCGAGGTTGATCTTGGCCCCTGTCGGCGTTCGAACCCTCTGATTTCTTTGCTGTGTTCATCAATCCCGGCTCTGCTCGACACTTAAACCGAAACGTCGTCAGCATAGACAGAATACGTGGCCAAGATGGTAGCACCAGGTAGGGAAATTCCGCGTAGGACAGGATTCGTCTTTAACTTGCGAAAGAAGGATTCTAACGCAAGAACGTAAAACAAAGGCGAAAATGGACACTCTTGGCGAATGGAACGAGACAATACGAAAGGATTCACTTCCAACAGTGCAACTGGAGACACATTCAGAAGACGAATCCAGGTGCGAAAGTACGGCCCGAAGCAGGCCACCAAAAAGACAGTCTCCAGAAATCGATAGTCAACCCTATCGAATGCCTTGGACTGATCTAAATTGATCCGTGCTGTTTCAATCTTGACTTGCTCAATGATCAAGCGTACCATATGAAAGTTGTCCTGAATAGTCCTGCCCTTGAAAGAACAAGTTTATTCAGAGCGAATCAGACAAGAGTGGATAAACTGCAAACGTTTGGCTAAGGCCGAAAGTTACCTATCCCATCCCTACCTTTGTTGTCTTTGTGTAGCAACTTGATCACACCCTTGGTGAAGCGTTGAAGTATAGATCCCTGCTTCAACCAGTTGTTAAAAATCAGTGACAGCAAAGGAACAAAACGGGGCTACTACAGTTCGTAGGGTAGAACATCTAATCCCAGAGATTTGTCCCGGCCAACCTGCTTCGGAGCTTCACAAATTTCCGAAACTGTAATGGTACACTCTCACCTAGCCTCTTCAGTTGCCTCAAGGCAGGTAAAGTCATCTAAATAGGCGTCAAACTGAGCAGTCCTCAGGCCGGGCTCCCTGGTTAAGTGATCCTGAAATTATTCATGAAAATCGCACATATGCCCGCATTTGTAGTCACGGCCCGATTATCCGGCGATGTGACGCACGCGATCTGTCGCTGCGATACATTTCGAACTTCCTCTGCAAGCAATTCAGCAGCCATAGTCCTTGTTTCCGAGGACATTCTTTTTAACCTAGCGCTAACTACCAGAGCTTGACCCTTCTTGATTAACAAGGAGGCCAATTCTGCCCTAGCATAGCGAAGAGCTCATCTGATCAGTTATCATGAAAGTATTTATAGAAAATACACAGGGAGCCGATGGAGATGTGACTGAAGCCGAGATGCCAGATCGGGACCAATAGTACTGCTGATTCTTTGGGTTTTATGAAGGATTTCTAGATATATAGCAGGATCACCGTATCATATGTGGCAGCAATATTCTGAACACTGGGGAATGGTAGGCTTATAGATATCTAAGAGAGTTACTAGAGAAAGAATTGTCTAGCACGATTCAGTGAACCAAATGTCTTAGCAGCTGACCTAGCAATGGATTCAATATAGTATTTTCGCTTCAGGTCAGCCAAGAACGTTAGCCCGAGAAGGGGTATTTTTTTATAAACAAACATGTTGCTTTCTGAGTGTACTAATTTTCCATGTACTTTCGTATGCAGACAGTATACTAAATTCTGATATAAGTTCATATTGTTGGTATCAATTGTATGACTTTTTTTGATGTCGTCATTTTATGAAATGTCTCGTTACTAATTTGCTTGACTTGACATCACCAAGTTTATTTATACTAAAGTTCTCTAGGGCGTAATAAGCATCTGTTAAGGTAATATAAATCTAGCTGCTTTAATTTGCCATAATTTCCCCGGGTAACATTCTGCCGTCCATAAAAACATAAATGCCACTTATTCTGTTTTTTCTTTCTATTTTTATTGAGCAGATAACACTGACATATTTGCTTAACACATCTGTGAATAAAAATAACAAATAATGGCCGGTTTTTATGACGGGTACTCAGTCCCTGTTGCAGACGTCTGATCAGGCACATTTGTATTCGCTCACCAACCTGAGTTTTATACTTGAACTATGTTGTTACAGATATTTAAATTTTAAAGATCGGGGAAGTGTTTTAACAGAAGACGAAAAGTGCGTATTAGCAGAGTGGTAGATGTCTTCCAAAAACGAAGCAAAGTATGAAAAAACAAAAACAAAGAAAATAATACTGAAATATTATGCAACGTCAGTCCTCCTATATGGAAGTGAATGCTGGGAAATCCGCACGCAGATGAAGAAGAGACTTGAAGAACTAGAATGGATGCTGAGAATATTATGAATCGGACATGTGTGCAAATACGAGGTTCTAGAGACAATGGAAGCAGATAAAAAAAACTTATACTTAACATCAGGAAGACACAGTTGAAATATCTATTATATATAATAAGGAAAGGGAGTACACACAAGAGAGATAGCAAGAAAGACAGAGGAAAACAGTGCCTAACTACCTGACGAGCTTGAGTGAATGAATGGCGGAAAATGGTTTGTAATTGATATAGAAAGGACAAAACTTATTAAGTGCTATAAAGGATGTCTATATTTCTGAGATAAGGTATTGTAAGCATTTACGCTATTTACATTGTTCGGACTGTCTTCGTTATCTTAATTGTCATATTCACTTCGTTTCGGTCGTAGTCCGCTCCGGCCTTCATCAGGTGAATGGAATTTCGAACCGAACCACTTTATTTCGTTAACCGGGTAGATTGTTCTGGTTACACGTGCCATGTTTCAGTTATTTCCCTTTAGTAACTCAGTTAACCTTATTTTTGCTTGCCTCTTCTCTGGTATTGAACGCACAACTCTTTGAGTCAAGTCACTAGTTTACTTCAACCAAGTTTTTTTCCTCCACTGGGCCATGTGTCTTCGATGAAAGCCGGGGTGTACACCGGCCGAAACGTCGTGAATAAAACAACAAGGATCAGGACAACAGTCCGAACATTGTAAATAGAGTAAATTGCTATACAGGATAATTGGGGAAAACCATGATCGCCAACGTCCTGAATGAACACAGCACGTAGTTACACTTTCGAGGAGAGAGTGCTTCATCTGGCGTAATCAAAAGTTTGAACAAGACCAGTACGCCTCAAGCCTCGACTAAAAGGAATTGTGACTTTGAACCTCTGAATAGTCCCATTTACACAATTTTACTCGCAAGCTTTGCATCAATTCGTGGTATGGTCTTCAGGAACTTTTCAAACGTGCGACACGCTGAAATCTTCCCCGAAAGCGGATAACATCAATAAGTCACTTTCATGAGAAATCGACTATGGTGCGATTCGAGCCCGGACCAGAAAGCGATGGTTCCACCACTCGGCCGCACCAAACAGCAAGTAATATCAACGATATCATAGTAATTTCTATTCCTTCTACATACGAATGATATGCAAGGGCCATATTAGAAACCTATGTTCAACTCTTGAATTTTCAACTTTGTCTTGGACTAAACTAAATTGGACTTTACATCGGAGATAATCAAAATGTTAACGTTGTTCCCCAAAGAGCCTTGCAGCGATCAAAAAAGGTAAGTATATATTCAAATTCAGGTGAATATGGTGGGTGGGGTAAAACAGACAAACCAGGTTCTGGATTATTTTTCCCTTGTTACTCCTCAGGTATACCTCCTTGCCTTACCGTGGAAGACAAAAACATTTTCCTGTAGGTGAGCACAGGAAAATTTTATAGACGCGTTTCAGGTGCTGAAAATATAAATGTGCATTTAGTGTTTAATTGCTTATTAAGAAGTTTAAATTGAACATACCCTGACAAAGCTGCCATATGCGCAACAATAGACTTCTTCAATGGAGCCCAGTTTTGTGATCCCTTGTGTAGATTTGTTCATGTCAACCCACCGTAATTAGTGGACTGCAAATTTATTTTTAACTGATACGTATAATTCGGTGTTAGGGTGAGGCAAATAATATTACACATTGTTCTTAAGAACGGGACTTCGTAGTTATAAGACGGCCTAATAATAAGACAATAACAACAAGACGGAAGTTAATGCCAGTAAGAATATTGGTAGAAGGCGGAAAACGCAATATCAAAGTCTTTGTGGTTAAATCCCTGTGTGTTGTTCCACATCTAGTCATGTCAAGTTCTTACTCCCTTTATTTGTTTATTTTTGTATTTATTTAAGGCATGGTCTACCAGATTCCCTTCAATGAGTCTATTGGATATTTTCCAATCAATCCGAGGGCTTCAACTACAACTGGAATTGTTAATGTGCTCATGTGCCACATTTTTGAGATTTCGATTTCGAGGTCCTTATATTTTGATAGTTTTTTGAAGAGCTCAAAGATACATTGCATTCTGCAGGGAGTGCCACGTCAATAAGGAAACACATTTTGTCATTGAGTTCTCTAATCTCGATGTCCGGACGATGAGGTTTCATTGTTATTATTATAATTTTTATATTTTTATTATTTCCTTTTGTTTCTGTTGTATACACATTTCCTTCCGGGTCGAAATCAGAGACTTAAGGTAACAAATGGCATCATGTCCTTGTCAAAAAAAGAAAGAAAAGAAAACTAGAAAAAATGCAACCACAGACCACACACATCTTACATAGATAAGTCCATTCATAATCTGTGACTTATACTTGTGAGTACAATATTTTGTATTTCCTTAAGGCATTGGGCACGAGCGATCCACTGAATGAGATATTCGGAACTTTTTCAATCAAACCGAGGGCTCCAACTACAAATGGAATTATTGGTGTTCTCATATGGCACATTTTTTAGATTTCCCCTTCAAGATCCTTGCATTTTGATAGATTTATGGATTACAGTCTGCAGGACCTATCATATCAATAAGAAAGCACATTCTGTTTTTGTGGTTTTTGATCACGATGTCTGGGCAATTAGCTTTGATAGTTCTGTGTGTATTGTAAAGTCGCATAAGACTGTTACAGTTCCTATGTCTGTAACTGGGTCTGGGTAAGCTTCCTACCAGTTTCTTCAAGTTTCCTTTCAGTAAAAGTTTCAGATTTTGCAGTACAGCCTTTGGCCCGCTCTATCGTGCTGAGGTTAAACCAGCGTGTGCTAATACAGTGTAACCTGACACAAGATGATTAATAGTTTTTGGATATTTATCACAGAATATGCATTTCGGGTTAACTCAATATTTCAGTATGTATGCTTGGTAATCTCTAGTTAGCAAGCATTGGTCCCGTGCAACAAGAATAAAACCTTCGGTTTCAGCTTTAAACGCTGCACTTCGTAGCAACTGATGCGTACGGGGTTTGTATACATCAGCTAATTTAGCGCGGGCAGAATATTGACTTTGGAGAAGCTTATCTCGCTATCGCTTTT
Organism: Acanthosepion esculentum; assembly: GCA_964036315.1. NCBI lineage: Eukaryota > Metazoa > Mollusca > Cephalopoda > Sepiida > Sepiidae > Acanthosepion > Acanthosepion esculentum. Next base: position 99,838,889 of record OZ038482.1, on the reverse strand, counting down.
GCTTTGGTCCATTATATCTGCTGTTGTTTTCTTTTTAGGTTCTTTGCCGCTGCAGTATATGTATGAAGGTTTATTTGCACTTCTTCATGCACTTGAAATTCCAGTTTTTGAATTTGTTGGCTTCCTTTATTACTGAATAAAGTTTCTTATTTCTTTCACGTTCTTTGATCATCATCCAGTCTTCTGTAGTTTCTAAGTATTTTTGAAGACTGATTGTCGTGATTTTGTAAGACAGTTCCAGTTGAACTAATCCTCTACCACCTCCGGATCTGGACACATACAGACTATCAATATCAACCTCAGGATGATGCATGCAGTGACAAGTAAGAAACTTTTTCGTTTTGACATCTATTCGCTTAATGTCAGTTATTGTCTATTAACTATGAAACTATTGCACCACAGAGCCAGCTAAAGTGTTTACGGCTGATATTCTGTTTTGTGAATTCAACTCGGTATTCAATACCAGACGCACACACCGGTCGTATTCTTTTTTTTTTAATTTATCCTTAATTTGTGTATGCTGTATTCTATTTTTTTCTCTGACTCCTAGGTATTTATAGGCTTCTTCTTGTTCCAGTTCACAAATCTTAATATATTAATTGTGTTTCTGCAGTTCTCCCTTTCTTGCACGTTACTTTTGCACATTTATCTAATTCGAAATCCAGGCCGGTGACATCACTGAAACATTTTATAGTATAGATGATACTCTTCAACTCATTGTTGTCTTCGGCATCCATCTAAAATAGGTGGTTAAACAATTTCTTTATTTGCTTTGTATCTATAGTTATTACTGTTCGATACCCCTTCTGTTCCAGTGAAGAATGTTGTTTTCGCCGGGTAAAGAGTAAGTGCAGTTCGTCAGGACAGACGTGATCAATTTATATGTGGTGGACAGACATGTTATTGACCGCTAATTTATTATTATTAAGTATATTGTTATTATTATTATTATAATTTTCTTTGATATCTGGCGTTTACACATTTCTTTCCGGGTCCCGGCCAGGGACCTAAGGTTAAAAATGGTATTATGACACTTTTCACTGCAAAACAAAAACCAAAAAAATAATTACATAGATAAAGCCCTTCGTAAAGTGTGGACTGTACTTGTCAGAACAATCTTTTGTATCTCTTTGAGGCATGGACTTCCAGGGATCCCTTCAATTAGTCTACTGGAATCTTTTCCAACCAATCCTAAGGCTCCAACTACAACAGGGATTGTTGATATTCCCATGTGCCACATTTTTGAGGTTTCTATTTCAAGGTGCTTGTATTTTGACAGCTTTTCGAATATCTTCAAAGATACATTGCAGTCTGCAGGGACTGCCATATCAATAAGGAAGCATTTTTTTGTTTGTGATCTTTAATAACAATGTCTGGACGGTTGGCTTTGATTGTTCTGTCAGTGTGTATTGTGTAGTCCCGAAGAATTGTAACAGATCCTATCTCCGTAACTGGTTCTGGGTAGTGTTCGTACCAGTTTTTTTCAGTTTCCTTCCCGTAGAAGTTGCAAATTTTCCAGTGCAGATATTGGCCCATTCTGTCATGCCGGTTTTTATATTCAGTGGGTGCCAATATCGTGCAAGCTGATACAAGATGGTCAATGGTTTCTGGATATTTATCACAGAATATGCATTTTGATTATTATTATTATTATTATTATTATTATTATTATTATTATTAACACCAAATATATAGCGATTCCTAACAGCATATCTTCTCGAAACTCCAGCATCGAGTATTCAAGAAGACACTGGCACTACCGTGTCAGAAGAGCATTAGTTTTTCTCATATTTTTAATTTATCTAATCTTGATTATGTTGGGGCTGGGGGTACATTTTCATTTCTGTGGAAAGTTCCTTATGTTTGTTTTAGTTTGTTTTTTTCAGTTTCTTTAACATTCGATATATTATTCGGGGAAGCAGACATGTTCGCTGACAGCTTCTTCTTTTTATTTAGGATAACCAGGACATGCACATTCTCTGCGAGATTGCCTAATCTCATTCGATTTCAAGAGCCCATAAAAAAGGTTTATTTTAATCCTATATTAAATATATCAGTCTTTGTGCTTTATTCTCTGTGTGTTGCTTTCCACATCTAGTCATGTCATATTTTTACTTCATTTAAACAAATATCATGTCTCCGTCACGCATTGTTTTACATATGTACTTATTAGTTGTTGTAGTAAGTTGAACTCGCCAGTTGATTGATTTGATTTTCTCCGGTTTATCAACCCTTTGCAGGTTATTTAAAGCCAGATAACAAGAAGTGTAAAGACTATATTGAAGCATTGCTCCTGCTATTTAACTAGAACTCCTTGACAAAATTCAAAGGAAAATCAGCAATGTTTAGGTGCTGAACTGGCGACTAGGTTTCAGTCACTTTCCCACCGCCGTAAAGTTGCTTCCCTGAGTCTTTTCTATAAATGATTCCATAGTAATTGTTCGGATGAGCTCTTTGCTACAGTTTCATATTGTAAATACTTATTGGGGCTAATTGTAATATTGTTGTTTTATTCCTCTCCCCAAGACAAGGAATTGTAAATACAACGACTAGTTAGGATTTTCATAGAGGCAATGAGGTATTATGTAAGAAAGGTAAGTAATAACGCGTTGTTTTGGTGCTAGGAATATTGTTGTATATTTGGGCCATATTTGTGGCTAGCTAAGTTTAAATTTAAGACAGAAGACCGTGCTTTTCCGCAATCCCCATTTTTGGTCTTGTGCCACATTTTCTGTTTTTAATACCGAAATAAATATCGCTCTTTGCTGCAGTAACTAAACTTTATGAATTTAAGCGTAGTACAAGATTAGCAACAAGGTAACATCAGTTTAGAGTTGAGTTGGCTAGATGTGACTATAAGTTCTATGCTATCATTTTATTTTCTCGCACTTCTTGCTTGTGGAACTCTGTTCCGTCCTCATGCTTTGAACTCCAAAAGTTTAAATGAAATGTCAGTCGTTAGCTACCGTCTTCATGATTACCTTTCTGTTTTTCCCATGCCTTCATAATGTTTCTTTTTTAATTCTTCCACGCCCAGTAACGCCTTGTGTCTTAGTGACTTTACTGTCTTGCTTGGGTTGAAATCTTTTTGGGGAGAAAATAATGGTTTAGTGATAAAAGACTTACTAATTAACCCATAGTTGGTGGGGAGAGGTAGATTCAATGCTTTGAAAAGGGTATTTATGCATAAGAGAACATAACAAAAACAACTGGAATTGGAACACAGCTCTCCGATTAACAATCTAGACCCATTATCCATTAAACCAGACATACATGCAAGCTGACAGCCTCTTCTATCCCCAAGCGGTCACTCATCAAGGTACTGACAAGGATCGAGATTGCCTAACTTGAATGATCGAACGAGAACTGGTGTTTGAACGCGGTGTCCGTAAGCCGGCTCGCCAATCAGTTTCGGAGAATGAGGAATATTTAAATGAGACCAGTTGTTACTAGTTTCTCACGATGACCCTTACATATCAGTAACAGCTAAAGAGGATATCGCATTTTAGTGCTGTTATTTGTTACAATTCGTTGTTTATGATCGTGTAGCGCCATTGCACTCGGTTCACAGAAGGATGATCCTCGCTAAACCGACAGGTTTCATTCGCCCAACGCTATCTTCGAACATTGATCTGAGAATTCAGTTGAATACAGGTGACACTTTAGATAACTCTGCACGAGTATGATGCCATGCATTGCATCCAAATGGAAATCTCGATTTGACATGATTGTTTAAAAGATGACACATTGTTTCCGGTTATTGCTTTGCTTTCGTAGAAAATTGCAGTGTTATGCGAAATGACCACCCCATGCTGTCTATTCTAGGCTCTATTTCCTTAACTGCCATACTAAATTTATGACTGATCTAAACACCGAGGTATTCGAAGTGTTTAGTAGGTACTAATAAAACATCCTGGATTGAGAAGAGTGAACATATCTTAATAAATAAACGACAAATTCTGTCTGTCCGTCCGTGTGTCTGAAACACTGTTAACTCGGGTTGCACTTACTCTACACAGACATATTATAATTTTTTGGATTCAAGACGATTCCGGGATTGAACATCTACCATTCCTGTGGAGGTTGAAGATCTAGCATTAGGATTTGTGTCCGGTTGAGGAGCAAACAGTTAGAAATTATTTTAAAATAACTGAAAATTTTATTTTTTAAAAATTATATTGAGTTTAAAGTAACAGAAAATGTTTTTGGAGTTAAACATTTTTTGTTAAACTAACTTTAAAATATCTTCAAAATTTTGTGAATTGAAGAAATCAATTTGATTTCTTCAAAATGCCAAGGAGTTAGATTTAAAATGAGAGATTTCGTGACGTGAGGTTTTGAAGTTCCACGGAGTTTGTGATTTGAAGAACTAAATTTTCGGCCTGAATTGGAATTTCAGGCCCAAATCAAACCTACGGTCCCAAATCAGTCGGAATTTGACTTATTGCCTGAATTAGAGTTAAAGTGTTGTTTTGAAGTTCCACGGAGTTTGTGATTTGAAGAACTAAATTTTCGGCCTGAATTGGAATTTCAGGCCCAAATCAAACCTACGGTCCCAAATCAGTCGGAATTTGACTTATTGCCTGAATTAGAGTTAAAGTGTTGTTTTGAAGTTCCACGGAGTTTGTGATTTGAAGAACTAAATTTTCGGCCTGAATTGGAATTTCAGGCCTAAATCAAACCCACGGTCCCAAATCGGTCGGAATTTGACTTATTGCCTGAATTAGAGTTAAAGTGTTGTTTTGAAGTTCCACGGAGTTTGTGATTTGAAGAACTAAATTTTCGGCCTGAATTGGAATTTCAGGCCTAAATCAAACCCACGGTCCCAAATCGGTCGGAATTTGACTTATTGCCTGAATTAGAGTTAAAGTGTTGTTTTGAAGTTCCACGGAGTGAATTGAGAAATTCAAAGTTTTTTCCTCAAAATTATCATTGCTGTTTTTTAAGCTGAACCCGAGGTCCGTTTAGTTTTGTGTCGGAGGCCCAATTAGCCCTTCGCAGGAGGTCGCTTAAAAGCTGGCACACAGTTCGGCTTTGAAGCTAGTAACTGAATAAAATGTAATTGTTATTTATGTTTTGAAAAATAAAATTGATAAACAAAAACAGAAAGCGTAGGATTATATGGAACTGGCAATATTTTCCCCGTTTTAGTAGACCGTATTGGCTTAACAGATCATCTAAAGCCTGACTTGCATTGTCTGAGTTGTTGACCCTGATTTTTCTTGTGATTGGTAGTAGAGTGGTTTCCTGTTGTGGATGACAGAACGTGGTCTGGGGGAGGAAGCAGAGGGAAGGAACCTGTTGAGAGCTGCAAGGGATAGACGGAAATGGAGAGCAATGATCGCCTACGTTTTCAAAGCACATAAAATGAAAGAAATGCCTGACAATTCTAACTTTTCGAAAGTGGTTCTGAGTAGGTTTCAACTACATTTACTAGAAAATTTTGGCTCTTCAAGTTTCAGTGATTTATTGCCATCTCTTGGGAAAAAAATGTAATGATATTTTACTGTTTTCTCTTTCTCCCTCATCTTTATTGCTTCGACTCCTGACGTGGGTCGACTATTAGTCACTCAACAAGAACTGGACACGAGACAAGGCAAAGTTTAATTGTGAATCGTCGTACACCACATGTGGAGGTAGTTTCCAAAAATCGTCCAGTTACCCCCTCACCTCCCTTTTGGCGACCTCAGATATCCGGAATTAATCATGCACTTATTTAATTTAAATTAAGTAGGGAGAGGCTATAAATGGCGGCAGCGCACTGAAACAGAAACAAAAATGCAAAATCTTTTTTTTATTATTATTATTATTATTATTATTATTATTATTATTATTATTATTATTATTATTCTCCTCCTCCTCCTCCTTCTTCTTCTTCTTATTGTTGTTGTTGTTATTATTATTATTATTATTATTATTAAAATTCTCATTATTATTACTACCAATAATATAATTGTTTTATTATTACTTTGATTTTTGCTTTGCACTCATTTCTTTTCCGGGTCCCAACCAGAGACCTAAAGTTAGAAATGTCATCATGACAAAAGACAAAAACAAAAGTAAATAAAACACAAAACCAAAAAACACACACATATTTTACATATTTAAAGACTACCAGGAATCCCTTCAATATGTCTATTGAAATTTTTTCCAATCAATCCGAGGGCTCCAACTAAACTAGGAATTGTTCTCATGTGCCACATTTTTCACATTTCGATTTCCAGGTCCTTATATTTTTTATAGCTTTTTGAAGATCTTCAAATATACCTTGTAGTCTGCAGAGACTGCCATATGAATAAGGAGGCTTTTTTTTGCTTGTGGTCTCTACTTACGATGTCTGGGTTATTAGCTTTGATTTTTCTGTCTGTGTGTATTGTGAAGTCCCATAAAATTGTTATAAGTTCTATCTCCGTAACCGGCTCTGGGTGGCGTTCATACCAATTTCTTTCAGTCCCTTATTATTATTTCAGTCCCAAATAATAATAATAATAATAATAATAATAATAATAATAATAATAATAATAATAATAATAATAATAATAATAATAATAATAATAATAATAATTATTATTATTATTATTATTATTATTATTATTATTATTATTATTATTATTATTATTATTTGTGCATGTTATGTTTCCTGCATTATATCCTGTAGAGCCGGGTCTAAACTATGTCCCTGATGCGCTATAGTAGAAATGTCATTTTATTGATAGCAATTTTCTTTGTATATAGGATATTCCTAATAAAGCGATCTTCTGTATGTTGATATTACCCATGACACAGTAAAATTGTCCATTTCTTTTCTTATGAGTCTCAGAACTTCGATTATTATTGGCACAGTCTCAGTCTTCATTCCCTACATCCAGTTAATCTCGATTTCTAGGTCCTTGTATTTAGACAATTTCTCGATAATTTTCATGGAAGTGTTTCTCACAGATGGTACTGCTACGTCAATAAACATGCACTTCCTGACTTAGTTTTCTTTTATGACAATATGAGGTCTGATGGCTTTTGTTTGAATTGGCATGTCCCACAGGGTAGTTATATCGTTGTTTTGGGTAACTGTGTCTGGTTGGTGCTCATACCATCTCTCAGTGGTTTCGATGTTGTGCTTTTGCATATTCTTCCAGTACACATATGCTGCTAGCTTGTTATGTCTATGGGTATATTCATTTTTTTTCTAGTTCCGGACATCCTTAGAAAAATATGGTTTACAGTTTCATCATATTTTCTGCAGATCCTGTATTTCGGGTTAGTTCCATCCTTTACTATGTGACAGTGATAGCATCTTGTTGCGATGGTTTGGTCCTGATCTGCACAAATTGGGCTTTCTGTCACAGTTTTCAACCAGGCGCTTCTCAGCCACTGATGTGTTTTCTGTTGGTCCACATTTGCTTCTTTCGTTCTTTTTAGGTATTTGCTATGAAACGCTTTGTCCTCCCATTTTCTTCGTTTTTTTTGTAATTTTGTTGTTTTTGCTTTCTGTTTTAATCATTTGGCGTAATTGGTATTCACTTCATTTTTGTTGGTAGGGTTTCAAGTATATCAAGCTATTTCTTGGAGAGAGCAGCTTTGTTGATGGAGTGAATTTGGTGTTTTACTAATTGCAGGAGAGGATCATTTGTTTTTGTGAGGTATGCTTCAATCCGATTGTTGTAATTTTTAGAGTTAGTTCAAGTTGGATAAACCCATTGACCCTCTCTTTATTATTATTATTATTATTATTATTATTATTATTATTATTATTATTATTATTATTATTACTCGTTAAAAATTTTCTTTCTGTATATTACTATTTTGTTATATGATTTTTAATAAGTTTTTGCCTTATTATTATTCTTAGTATTATTGTTCGTATTATTACTGCAATGGTTGCGTGGGTTTTAGATGAATGTTGCCAGCTGTGGGCTTTCTGAAAGCATATCAACTTTACCGACATTTACAGATCATAAACTTTGTATCAAGATTTCACAATTGGATAGAGTAGAAGATGAATGGACCTTCCGTCGGTAATTTCAAATGAACAGCAGCGGAAGCAGAGAATAATGGGAAGGGGAAGAGACATAAAGGGGAAGAGTATAAGTTAGGAAGGGAAAAAGGATGAGGAAGAAAATCTAAATAGTTGGGAGGGATAAATGAGAAAAAATGAGCAAAATGGCGAACGTGTTTTTGTGTTTGCGTGTATGTATACTTGAAAGGAGAGAGAGGTGGGAAGAGGGACAGAGAGAGCTAGAGAAAGATATATATATATATAGAGAGAGATAGGGGGAGAAAGAGGGAGGGGGAAGTGATTAGGTAGAAAATCACAGAAAGAAGGCAGTATGTATATATATATGACAAAAAAGACGAGAAAGATGAGGACAAAAGAAAAAATGAATAGAGGAAAACAGGTGTAAGGAAAAAAATTGAAAGAAAGATGGCGGACACAAATTTAGTAAAAGAGGATATCGGAAAGAATAGAGGGTATGAGAAGAGGTAGAGAAAGACAGTTAGAGAGAGAGAGAAAGAAAAAAATAGAAAGTAAAAGAAAGAAAAAAGAAGGAAATAATTACGAAAAAGATTTAGAGAGAGACAGAATAAAGATGAAAGTGGAGAGATCCGGGAAATAATTAGAGACAAACAGAAGGAGATAGAAAGATAATCAAAATACGAATATTAGAAAAAGTGAAAGAATAAAATAAGAATGGAGGAAGGAAACATTCCGAGATTGAAGCGGCTAAATGAGATGAGTAAAAAAAAAACAAAAAAAATTACTCAATTATCAGACCTTTGTGCGATTAGCTATGAGAGGAAAAACTTTATTTCTTTTGCATTAATAATGAGGTAAATTAATTAGAAGCGAAATTAATTATCAAAGAGTAATTGCATAAGGTATTTCTCATTCCCTTTTTCTCTCTCATTCATCTTAACTTCCCAGTGATACGTAGTCAACATAGTGCGGGAAACATTAACTTCAGACTTTCTTCGAGATTATTAATACAAATTAAACGTATACTTTAACAAAACGTAGATAGATTGTTCTCTTTGAAAAATTCCGCAGTGTGGCATTGCGTGATATCTATGGATAGATTCTAATGGTCTACAAGCAACTTCTTAGTTGGAACCCAATGCTACAGCAGGTTGGTAATTCGGAGACTCTTGTATTAGGGTTTGCCTGCCACTTGTTCTGTTTTTATTCGACTTACCTGGGCAAGGGGTTCGCCCGATAGGTAATGTTTCGGCTGCATCTGATTTCCAATGTCGGTGAATGAAAACAGATATGAATTTTTCCGGTGTCGTTTCATTGGATCCCACTTCTCCGACTGACAATTTCCTTTAAGTTTCTTTTCTACTCTGCTTTCTTCTAGTGGAGGCATATTAATAGTAATTGTTTGACGGAGGAAACGAGCAGAAGTGGCAGCTTCAAAGAGCTGATACCAAATGGTTGACTAGGTACTCATGTTTACCATTTGGTAATATCAAGGTACCCAGTGGAATCTTAAAGAAGGTGTCTGCGCTCTTAGCTACACTACTGCCACAACCGAACTGACAGTTTTTGTGTTGACCATGTTCGTCGTAGTCTATGAATATAGAATCCAGCGCAGTACGTAATCTGTTCAATGAAACAACGTTAAAGATTAACTCTCACGAGTCAGACACTCTACTGGATCTGACTATATCACCAATAGCATCAGCAGCTGTTCCGAAATTCTTCAGTCTTCGAAGGTTTAGGGGGTTGGCAGTGAATATTCGGAAAAAAACATGGCTGCCTTTCTACATGTCGAATTGAATATTTTGTGCTTTCTTATTGGTTAACACTTCTATTGGTCAACTATAAAATGAGTCAGCTCATTTTGGTTGGCTCACTAGTACACAGAGTACCCAAAAACTGTAACATTTTGTGCGTTTTTCGGTCTTATATGAAACAAAAACAAACACATCACAGTAAGTGCAAGAAGTAATGCTATTTACGGGAAGCATGCATTTTGTAACATAAGCCAATTTTTAAATAAAATCTACTCATATGACCACGAAAGTTTAGTAGTCTCAAAAGTAATAAAAATCTTTTTTTATGAAGCTGAACGGTGTCTCAATCCAACGAAGAGGTTGTGTCCCAATATAAAGAAACGAGGAATCCTTGGAAAATACTAAATTATTTCTTGTTACAGAAAAGGATAAATGGGAGACAGAGGTATAGGTGAAAGGGCGCCACGGACGGGCAGATAATCTATTAGGCTAACTAATCGGTAAAGTAGATCGAATGAAATAGAACTGAAAAAGTGACATGTAGTTCGCAATGCTAGACTCTCAAAATTATTATTGTGAAAGCATGTAGGAGATGTGGAAACCTGACAGAACTCTTCGTTCCTGACACTACACTTGCGCATGTGAAGTAACATCAATGCAAAATGCAGTTTTGTCTGATGATGTCCTAAAAGACGAAAGGCCTCACACGATGTTTACCACTTTGTCATTAATTTCCCAAACGTATATATATATGATGGACGCTGCCGACCATTTCAGCAGTAGAAGGATACTTATAGAACTGAAGAGTTAGAATAACCGCACATAGGATTTGATCATAATGGTGAATGTTTCTGTATAACCAGCCTTGCTTTTTTGGAGAAAAATAATTCATATTGCAGAGAATTGGCCCACGGTGTGACCAAAAGAACAACCTAGAATTCAAAGTTTTACTTTTCACAGACAGGCTCCAATTCAACGAAAGATTGCCTCGCATTATTGCCATTAAACTCATGGGGAAGGTAGAGTAACCTCTTTTTCCAATGTAAATGAAAAATTTGTATACCATATTTTGGGACATGAAACTGAAAGTCACAATGCAGTGTTGATCACTATATCCAATCTCTCTCTCTTTCCATATACATATATATATATATGCGTATGTATGTATGTATGTATATATATATATATATATATATATATATATATATATATATATATATATATATATGTACATATATACGTATATATATACATACGTATGTATGTATGTGTATATATATATATATATATATATATATATATATATATATATACATACGCATATATATATGCGTATGTATGTATATATATATATATATAAATATATACATATATATATATATATATAAATATATACGTATATATATATACGTATGTATGTATGTGCATATATATATATATATATATACATACATACGCATATATATATATATATATATATATGTATATATATATATATATATATGTATATATATATATATATATATATATATATATATATATATATATGTATATATATATATATATATATGTATATATGTATATATATATATATATATATATATATATATATATATATATATGTGTGTGTGTAAAGGTTATTAAAAAAGAAATGAACCGATTTCCGATTTCATTACTTTTATTTCCTGTCTTACAAGTGTTCAATGTGGCCACCATCTGCAGTTCGGGCAACATCAATACGATAAGAATTTTCCTCCCAGACATGTATCACCATATAACGATCCACAGAGATTAGAGCTGTTGTTATTGGAAGTATAAGGTGATCGAGATTAGTGGATAGCGATGGAGCATAAAGACGATCTTTTACGTATAACGCACAAGAAAAAATCACAGTCTGGGTATCTCGCAGATTAAGCACAAAGTCCAAGGATTTTGCAAGTGCTTAAACGAGGGTTAGTCTGTGAGGTTTCACATGTAGACGTTTTCTTAGCACACGACAGATAATGGATTGAGAGTTCACAAGCTTACGGCTAGCTCGATCGATTCGTGGACTTCTGTGGACTCCCCTCAGACGTAGCACGGATTCTCGCCAGTTGTTACTCCGAAGTTTTTTCCTTTATACAGACACCCACTGTCTTGAAACTGTCGAATGTTTTTAGGAGAGGGCAGATTAATGTCGAATTACCTTCGAAAACCACGCTGTACCGTGAAAACCGTATTTGTTTACGCGAACTCTAGAACGCATATATATATTGTGCAGTGCAATTTATATTACAATGAATCATTCATACAAAAAGTAGACTAGTAAAGTTAATAATATAAAATAGCGAAATCCCTTCGCAAACAAAATTTTAAAGGTGCATTAACCTTCAAATCACTCGATGAATGTTAGGATCCTTGTTTTTAAAAATTATAAGCTGTATAAGTTCTTTCTTTAATACGCAAGTACTTTCAACTGTACATTCAGTCATCTTCGGGAATATTTCAGAATATAACGATAAACTCCTACAAAAAAAAAAAAGAAAAATTCTCAAATTGTCATATTAGTAAAAAAAATGCACTCTTTTAAATTTTCAAAAAATTCAACCTTAGCGTTGTGACTACACGCTCCAAAAGTTTGTATCCGTTAACAATAACACATTTAAAAGAAAACATATTTCGATTCGCAGTTAATTTTTTCAACTCGGATGCTATCTGAAGTTTACCAAAAACAAAATAATTTCCATGCTTGCTGATCACTGAATGTACAGTCTAAAGTACTTGCGTATGAAAGAAAGACCTTATACAGCTTATAAAGGATTGGAAAAAAGTAAATCTATATTAAGTTTACACATGTCCTCCATCATTAGCAATACAAAGGTTAATACAATTTTGCAGTTCACGGAAGACATTTGTCAACTGATTTACAGTAATGCCTGAAATCACATTAGTTATTTTAGCTATACTTACAACTAGGTACATTAAACTTTATAACATTTTTTACACATTATTTCTATCTCAAATGCAAATAAAGTTATAAAATGTTTCAAGTGCACACGAATTACATGGACACCCTGTATATATATATATATATATATATATATATATATATATATATATATATATATATATATATATATATATATACACATATATATATATATAAGGAGCTACATATTGAGAGAGAGAGAGAAAGAGAGAGAGATGGAACAACAAAAAAGACCCAAATAAATTAAAGTAGAAAAAGTAAGAAAAACAAAAAGGAAACGTTGAAAGAAGATAAACAGAAAAAGAGATGAAATCTAGATAATTTAGAGTAAACAAAAATGGTGAATAATGTAAAATTTACTCAGAAGGAAGTAAAACAAATTGAAGAAAATGCAGAGAAGAACAGAGAGAAAAAATATAGAATATGTCGGTAGCGAGTCAACGAGTTCATCACCTACAGAGATGCGAACAAACTGGGTGATAGGTTGAAATAAAAAAGAGATGAGCAAAAGATGATAGATAGATAGATAGATAGATAGATCTGAAAGGCAGATAGTTAAATCTGAAAGGCAAATATATAGATTCGTGTGATAGATAGATAGATAGATATGCCCAGACTGTGATAGATGTGAACAAACTGAGATAGATATGTACAGACTATGATAGCTAGCTAGCTAGCTAGATAGAATGAGTTTAGATAGATAGATAGATAGATAGATTGATAGATAGATAGATAGATAGATAGATAGATCTGAAAGGCAGATATATATATATATATATATATATATATATATATATATATATATATATATATATATATATATATAGATAGATAGATAGATAGATAGATAGATATGAAGAAATGCGGTAGATATGGAAAGCCTGAGATATCACCAGAGAGATAAATATGATGATTTAGTCAGCTAGATGGAAGAGAGGAAGCGATAGCATATGCAAATGTCCGGAAAAGACAAATTGAACAAGAAATTAAAATATCAGTTAATTAAGGAAGGGATAGGAAAGAAAAAGCAAGATAGGAATAGATTTGAGCAATACATATATATATGTGTGTGTGTGTGTGTGTGTGTGTGTGTGTGTGTGTGTGTGTGTGTGTGTGTGTGTGTGTGTATACGTGCATATACATATATAGGCATGTATATATATACATATATATATATATATATATATATATATATATATATATATATATGTGTGTGTGTGTGTGTGTGTGTATGTGTGTGTGTAAGACGGAGTATAACGAGAAAACTATTCGTTAAATTAAGATTGACGCAAACATGTGTCAAGGGAAAGATGTCCAGTTTGAAAAAAAATGAACGATGCTAAATTAATATTAACATCAAACGCAAGGTGCGAACAAAGCCAAGACAATAAAAAAGACAAGAAGCAAATAAATAAGTTTAAAAAATGACTGAATTCCAACTCATAATATAAATGAAACTCAACAAAACAAATTCGATGAAATTTGGAAAAAGGAAAAAGGAAAATGCAATAAAGAAGACGCCGAGATGTCTGCCACTGAAAAATATCTTTAACTATAGACAAACTAAATTTATGGAAAATGATGTACCATTGAAATATTAGAAATATTATCGAGGGAAATGCTTGCTCACGAAAGCAATGACATTCATTTGCTCCTCAGAAAAATAAAGTAATGGGAGATAACAGAAAATGCAAGTAATATTTGTATAAAACACAGATTTGTAATTCACCATCTTAAAAATGGCGACAGCAAATATATTAAGTCTGATTTGTTGGCGAGAAAACGGCGGGAAGGCTAGGCAGCCGTATGATAAACCCGAAGAGAGATGCAAATTCCAGAAAGTGTGAAATTAGTAAAATTCAAATTATTTACAGGTGAAGCGAGAGAAATACATTACAGGAATTTCCTAAAATGAAAAGCTATCATAGATTTTTATGATTACATACGTTCTAAGTAATGTTTTTGTTAAATTCACTTCGCGTTATTATAATGGTCTTTCAAAAATATTTAAATTAAATAAATAATTTATATTCAAATATTAAGCGTTTGTGAAACAGATATAAGTTGTTCTTTTTTATTTGCTGCGTCGCTTCGGGGCGTGGTTGAACACAGCTCTCCACAACTTCCTATTTTTGTAACTCCAATCAATACTTGTTCGTTCACTATACCTTCCAGTGCTTCTTATCTTATCCATTTATACATTCTTATACGATGGCTCAAAACACCAAAATGAAGCAAGTACAAAAACATAAATATTTAGGGAGTGTTTTAACAGCGGACCTAAAAAGTGACACCTAAATCAGAAAGGGCGTTGGCACAGTGAATGGCTCATCCCAGAGATAAGCAAAGTATTAAGATAGAGAAAAAAAATTCGTTAGCAACAAAGAAATGAGTACTGGACAGTTAGGTAAAATCGATCCGCTTATATGTCATTGAATTCTGAACAACAAACTCAAAGATGAAGAGAAGATATTATCCAACAGATATGTAGTTCTACAGAAGGATGCTGATAATGTAATGGACTGGGCATCTGAGACTGAAAATAGAAACAAAGAAGATCACTTATACTTAGAATTTTAAAGAGTTGAAGTTTCCTGGACGTATGGCGAGGAAAGAGGACTTAGAGAATTTGACGCTCAAATGATATACTGAAAGGAGGGACAGAGAAAACCAGCGTATAGCCTATCAGGCAGGCCTGTGTAAATTGTTGGCAAAACCAGGATGAAGAGAAAAAACATTAAGATCTACAAAAGACAGAAAATTGTTGACAGCCATGGCCAACAAAGTCCTGAATAGACGCAACATATCACAGTAGAATACAATGGTTATTTGGCTCATTTGATGGTGGGCAAAGTAAACAGGTATCCTCTTGTCTTTAACTAACAAGGAGGCTCTGACCAGCGGCTAAATCTCTGGCCCCTGATTGTTTTATGATCGACTGATATAATTGATGATTTTGTATTTTATACCCAGATGCTAATTCTCAATGGATTTCAAGTAGAGATTACCGGCCAAGATCCTTTTTTGACTCGTGGGAAGAGATCTGACTTTAACACATAGCTAGACGAAGCTGACTTGAATTAAAATAAACATGCAAGTGTGCAAGACAAAAACAACTAGTAAATTTAAGACATGAATGATGTTATGTGTATTTGCCATTTTAAGCAACCGAAACATGTGTAGAACTTAAATTCAGTTCGTTGTCCACGAGATTTCCTTGCGTTTATACGTATTTCCGTCTAATCATTTAAATGCATATATAGGGTGACTACCCACTGTAAAAAACAAAAAAAAAAACAAAAAAAACAAACAGAACCAATAAATATTGTAATAAATCCTACAATGTTCCAGTTAATTTCAAGAAACTTGGTGGATTTACACTTCAGTCTGTGTACGATCATTCCGCAAAGTTTTAGTTAAATTAGTCGCTTTGCATAAAAGTCACGATCTTTCCAAAATATGCGTCGTTGGAGGCAACCTTGCAAACGTCGCGTAAAATTTTCAGTTATTCGGATACATTCCTCTATGGGCATTCCTTCATTTCTGCCGTAATTGCTTTCTTCAGATCCCCAATCGTGTGAGCATTGTTCTGGTACACATTATCCTTGAGATACCCCCACAAATATAAATCTGTGGGGTTCAAGTCCGGCGAGTGCGGTGCCCTCTCATCGTCAAACTCCCTGCTGATCATGCTCCTGAAATCTCCCTCTCAGCCACGCTAGGCAGTCATTTGATCTGTATGTGTTTGTGGGGGCCGTCTTGCAGGAACCATTATTCATCGCAATCTATCCCTCTGCGATGTCCCGGTGATCCCCAAAGCTTCTTCAGAACTGTAGGTTCTGTTTTTTATGTCAGCCTGTATATATATTTCAATGCTTTTTTATCGTTAGTGAGAGACTGCCTTGATACAACTTATTTTATAGATGTAATACCGATAAATTGTTGAATTAATAGAATTATTTCTCTTGCATCAAACATGTTTACGAAGACGAGGACAAATACAAAACAAAATAATAATTAATAGTAAAAATTTATTTCTGCGATCATTTTTGAACGTATCTTCTTTTATATGTCTTGGCTCTCCACGAATTCCTATCCCTTGTCGCTCTAAGCAATGTTTTTTTTATTACTATCGTTCCAGTCATTTTTTGCCTTAATTTACACACGCTCGTTAGGTAGTTGAGCTTGTCTATCTTGCCTTCAATATGTCTTGTGTGTGTCAAAATTTCCATGTGGTATTTACTCATTATGCGTTGAAGGAAATTTAAATGTCTCTTTCTGATTCTAAGTTACTTTTTTTATTATATTTTCCTTATAACTTTTGCTTTGTTCACATGTTCCGTCCATGGTATCCACAGCATTTTTGTGTCTGACCTCATCGCTGTTGCTTTAAGCATCCTTTTCATCTGTGAAAAAATTGTCCAGCATTTCTTGAAATGTAGAAGAATTGATATTGATAGATTAAAAGTCTCTATCGTTTGTTAAGTGAGTTTCAAAACAATATATATATATATATATATATATATATATATATATATATATATATATATATATATATATACACACAACTAAATCTAGCATATTGTTTTTACAATTGTAAACAAATGCCAATCAGCCAAAGTGCTCCATTCATTTTACTGAAGAGCTTTGCATTAGTGCAGGTGGCTGTTGTTTATAGAATTAGCTTATCACTCAACAGTGCTCAATTGAAATGTATTTTCAACAGCTAAATTATGTCATTCACAGACAGTACTGTTTCGCTGTATCACAGCTCCTCAGTGCGACTAGACTTCCGAATGTTACACAACTAAATCTAGCATATTGTTTTTACAAATGTAAACAAATGCCAATCTGCCAAAGTGCTCCATTCATTTTACTGAAAAGCTTTGCATTATATATATATGTTTGTATATATAAAGAAACATAAAGAAATATAGTCTTAAGATGTGCTATATTTATGAGATAAAGTGCTCAATATCACAGATAGAGCATGTGTAAATATAAAAGTGAACACAGAAGTCAACACTTAGCTGCGACAGTCTGTTTCATTCTAGTTGCAATCGTCAGGCCACAGGTGCTGTTATTTTTCTCGGCTATTTATATATACGGGTCAGTGGTGCATTGTGGCTAGTCTATTTTGGCGGTCATTTTACCTGAAGTCGTTTATTTGTTTATTTGAATTAAATTGTTTTCATGATTCCATCCTCCCAGAATTTGGCATCTTTGTTAATGATGAACGTGGAATTTACAGGAGGTCAAAAAATTAAAATTCTTCTGATTAAAATAATTTTGTAGAGATCCAGATAACCGATAATCCGTTTGTATAAGGTCACCTGAATACAGCCACGACAGAGCTGAGTGGACAAATAAACGTGATGTCTGACGTTGCCATCACGGAAGGTGGTATCCGTTCTATTGACAATTCCGGACACTTTTCATAGGTGCCTTTAATCTGTATGATTTTGAAAAGTACATGTTACAATTCAACGTCTGATTTTGCGAAAGGAGTTTCTAATAAAAATGTCCTTTACAATTCCATCAGGTACATAGCATCACCTTCTTTGGATGCAGAATTGATTTTTGAGAGTCGTTAGCGGTAAATAATTTCTTATTTTCCGTAGGACTAATTTTCCTCTAGACTGCTGTCAACAAAACATTCCTATCTCCTGGGGCCAGTTTTCTAAAAAAATTTAAAAAGTTCCATGTTCTTTTGTTTGCACAGAGAACAGACAACAGAAATACGGTCCATGGCATTTGTTTTCCTTAATATCTTGAGGCATACACACCTACGTAGCTATTCGCGTATGTCACTGTTTTAAAAGGCCTGACAACGCTCATATGAGATATGTGGATCATCTCTGTGATGTTCCGTGTTGTGCGAGCTGTATTATTGTGAATCGTCGTTTCGATATATAGTGCGGCAGAAATACTACTTACATACAATTGTGGACAGAATTATTAAAACCCACTCCCATAATTAGAAATGAATCTGCAATACCTGAAATTTTCATGGAAACTTGATGTGCATCTTTTCAAAAATGATGAAAATAGTAGATTTGAAAGGATGAGCCGAGGTACCCACAACAAAATCTTTATTTTAAGGTTAAACAGTACAAAAAATCACCAAAAACTTAACATACTATAAATTATTGGTTTGATTTGTTTTGTTTTACGGCACATCAACCTCAATGGGTTATTTAATGTCGACAATATTGTTATTGCTGCTAATATTTTGTTTTGTCAAAAATCTATTTCTGGTAATATTTTTTTTTGGTTTGTTTTGTTTTGTGGCATATTAACCTCAATGGGTTATTTAATGCTGGCAAGATTTTTATTTCTGGTAATATTTTCTTTTTTCAAATATTTATAGCTGATATGAATTTTTTCAAATGTATTTCTGGTATTAAAATCTATTTTTACACTTTCGTAGTGTTTTGTCTCAGATTGTGGGGTCAACTATTTGCCCGTAGCTCGGACCCTAACAGGTGCTACCACCCCGGGTCAGAGTGAACCTGGGAACACCAGCAATTAAGAGGTGGTTCCACGCCCCTCAATACCTCCTGATCAGAGACCTTGCTGCCGGACGTAGTTTATCGTTTTACCCAGGACGCGGATGCAATTTACCGTCATACGCAGGACGCAAAAAATTACTGGCTTTCCTGCATTAATCATCATTTGTGCAACTTTTATCGTATTTATTGCCAATAATCGTTTTGGACATCTCGAGGATGTGTAATGGTTAACAACCTTGGCTTGTTAGGACAATTCCGACTGAGTAGTGAGTTCGATCTCACTGGTTACCCCATACTTTTGGCATTTGGCCAAATCTAAGCTGCGCTTGGAAAATCCCTATTACCATTAATCGTTTTTGATACAAAATCACTACACATACTGATAGGTATTTAGTTCCATTTTTCCTTGTTTTTTTTTTTTTGCCAGTTCGTAGTTTATTCTCAGCACAATGAGTCTTGTGCTTCTTGACAATGCTACAAATTTTCTGTCTAGGAATATTTGAACCCTTGGAAAGTGTTGTATATCCATCACCTTTGTTTGTAGGCTTCGGCTAACTTCATTCGAAACTCCAGTTCAGACGTTTTCGCCATGGTTGCAAAACGAATGAACTATTGAGGTACTTTGCACTCACATATTCTCTTCTTTCCTTCCTTTTAGAATGTTATAGAATTAGGTCACTAATATTCAATTTTCAATTGTATTAAATATCAAATTAAGAAAGACAAGTAACAAACATTACAATTGCCATAGTGCAATATTTTTTTTATAATTTCCATATGGAGGTGAATAATTTTGGATTGCCCCATTTTTTTAAAAAATATGTAACTCTGAATATAACAGATCGAAAATTCTATAAAATTCACGAATTATTCAAAACTAAATACGGAATGAACTATGTATGGTAGATTTAGTAAGTACTTTCACATATTCACATTTTCTTAGAAAATATGCAAATAATTAGTGGGGGGGGGTGAATAATTCTGTCCACAACTGTATACTTACCAGAAATACACTCCACGTAATAGTATGATGAAGACACCAGTGTTTTACCATTATGTAGGAGGCATTTCAGCAAACTACGCGCGTGCGCGCGCGCACACACACACACACACACACACACACACACACACACACACACATATATATATATATATATATATATATATATATATATATATATATATATATATGCACGCACACGAAACACGCACACGAAACACGCACACGAAAACACACTCAGACGCACAAGATCGCGCGCGCACACACGCACACACACACACACACACACACACATATATATATATATATATATATATATATAATTTAATGTAATGTAAACACAGGTATAAATGCAGCATGGCGAGAGTCGGTTTCATGGTCAAACGCAATCGCCAGGTCATCATTGTCTTTTCTGGCTTAAATAATAAATTCTAAATGCAATTTACCAACACAAACTGAAAACTAAAGCGAAATAAACACAAAACTGAATGCTATATATAGTTAAATTTCCCAGAATAAGTCTGAAGATAAGACGAATTGGTTTAAGAATTATAATTGGAAAAAAATTCTTAGTTCTTAATTCTTAGAACTAAGAATTTTTTCTTTCATTTTTCACTTTTAAACCAATTTGTCTTATCTTCAGAATTATTCTGGGAAATTTAACTATACTGTTGACATGGAAAAGAAAAAACAAAATCTTAGTAAAAAGGAAGTTAGTATTATCTTGAAAGAGGCTTACGCAGGTGCGTCTCTTTTTAAAATTTTGCATTTGATGTAACTATGACTACACAATATTTTGCTTTCATTGCTTGCCTTGATAAAGTCGGAAGAGGAAACGCGTCGGTAAGAACGAAGAATTTGTTTCCAATTGTCATTTGAAAATCAATTCTATATATCTATATCTATCTGAATATATATATATATATATAAAACCGACTGTATCCATGCTGCATTTATACCTGTGTTCAGATTATTTATATTTATATATACCCACAATCATGATTTAGTCCCAGTAATAACTCATTAGAAATTTTACGTAGTTTTCTTTCTTCTTTTCACAGATCGCGTCATCTATCAGTGAGATGAAATTCATATTTTATTATTGCATTATTCCAAAATTTTAACACATCAGCAGATAGCTATTAATATCAAAAACTGAGCACAGATAGTTATTATTTAAAAAATAGTAATAAATGTATAATATTATCCATAACTACATGGATAAAAATGTCGTTTTTGATAAATGTTACAAAATAAACATGAATAAGTAAAAAATGCGTATGTTTGAAAATTCCTTTTTCCACAATATAGATTTTTGTGCTGTTATAATGCTTATTACCTAAATAACAATAATACTGAATATTTCTTTTACACATTAAGGTATATTTATCTCTAATAACTGTCGTGATCTGTCAATAGAATGGTAAGAACTTAAATCGTAGTTTTAGCAGTGCTTTTAATCTTAATATTTAAAGTACTAATAAATATAATAATAAGAAGAATTAGAAAATAAGCATTAATTTAATTATTCTAATCAGATTACAAAGACAATATTCGAAGAAAAATCGTCGAGGGAATAAAAAAACAACAAAATTAAATTGAAAACGAGAAATCTCATAAGTTTTCTGTCAAGTTATCGGAAAAGGAGTGGGTTGTCGCGTTGTAATGGCGACAAAGTGTCGTCTGCAATTTGATTGATTGACAATTCAAACATCTGCATGAGTGAAATGGTGGCTTAAACGACGTTTTCTGACTCAAATAATCAATTCGAAATGCAATTTACCAACAGAAACTAAACAATAAACGGAAATAAAGACAAAATTGAATGATATATTTTTATCTTTAAATAAAACCAAAAACAATTAAGCCGTGTCTAAAAGATTTTTGAAGCAGTGCAGTGGGTATAAGCTTTAAGTATTCTTTGAAAATATGGAAGCGTCATCAGCATGGGTTGGTGGAATATTTTTATTGCAGCATTACTTAACAGAATGAAAGATTTGATTTTTAAAACAAGACCAAATGACCAATATATTTTGGGTGCAATCAGTCAGTGAGATGTACAAGTAGAAGCATTATTTGTGGGCACATGATGAAAGCCATATTATGGATACTTATATAAGAAAAAATCCGTTTTAATTAATTAATTATTCATGTTTACCTTATTTAGTCTGTTTCTAGATATCAGTCAATCCATTCGTCCTTGTCAATCATGATGGCCAATAAACACCAAACTATCATTTGTTGCTACAAATCTATTTTATTTATACTATTTAAATTCGGACTATTGCTCGCTTCTTTGTTTTTGTTATCACAACGTTTCGGCTCTTGTGCTCTCCGGCCTTCATCCGGTATATATGAATCCGGGTAACCTACATGGAATTCTGAATGGAAATGTTATTAAATAAACAGTACTAAAAAGTAAGAATTAGACTAGATATCCCTAGTCATTGGTAGTGGAATTGGAACAGTCTACCTCCATAGATTAAATAAAGAGTTCACATCGAAATTCCCCATAGTTTATCCAGATCAATATATACTTCATGTAGACTGGAGGGCATAGCAGCAGTAGATGAAGAGAATAGTCCAAATGTAAATAGTGTTAATATTGATTATTCCTCATCGCCAAATTCAGGTAAAAATTCTGATTATAACCTCAATGTAAAATCATTATATTTCAAACAGAACTACGCTTTGCTATTTACATTATTCGGACTATTGTCCTCATCTTTGTTGCCATATTTATCACAACGTTTCAGGCTTTGTACGCTCCGGTGGTTGGAATGTCGAAATGAAACCTTTATTTAAATAGTGTACATATTACCTCATCTCAGAAATATAGACAGCAACTCTTTGGTTCCAGAAGTTCTTAGTTCTGAGAGCTCCGTTTTGCGTTTTTTTTAACCATAGAACAGTTTCTTTACTTTATCATTGTTATATTACATTATTACCAGCAAAGCAAATACTATATAACCAGTGTATATTACAAAGTATTGACAGACAGGCGTTCAAATAGAATTTTATTGGAAAACTTAAAATAAGCTCATGGACAAAACTATTACTAAATGATTTTATATTGGTGATAAGCCGATGTGAAATATGTTTTGAGGAATTTTTAAACACCTTCTGGTTCTGTATACAAGGGGGATTTGATCAATCTTATTTAGTTGGCCTCGTACCAGACTAAGCGATATCCATCAATATTGTAATGTGTATTCGGTTACACACGTATGGACATACACATATATACGTTAGCTTAATGAATAGCGGATCGGATTGAGGAATTGGAGAGTTCGAATTGGGTGGCAACCGGTTTGACATCAATCAGAGAACTTACCCCTATTGTCGCAAAGGGACATTTTTAACGTATTATATACGAACGTTTGTATATAAACGCCAATCAGGAGGACTCAGTTCAATATTGAAGAGCCACTGTTTTGAAATTAGCCTCTTTCTTCATAGTTCTCGATCTGATAAGGAGAGCATAAATAATCATCCACACACAAGCCTCTTTCACAGTATCACAGCTCATCACTGTGGCTAGACGTCAAATTGCTTCAAGTCGGGATCGAAACCCGACCGATTTGGCATCAGTCAGATATCTTACCCCTTATGAGGCTATTGAAGTACATACACGGCAGAGAAAGGTAAATTTTAACGTATTATATACGAAATGTATACAAACGCCAGTGGCCAAGAGGGCAACATTTGTAATTGAAGAGCGATGATTAAACAGCAGCAGCAGCCACTGTTTTTTAAATTACCCCTTCTCCAGAGTGCTCGACTGGATAGCGAGAGCATAAATAGTCATCCACATACAAGCCTATTTCGCTGTATATATATATATATATATATATTTTCGTTTATGATCGATTTTATCACGATTTTTCTCTTAAACCTGGAGATTAATTATAGATTCTTATTGCTCAGAGTGGAATCCAATATTGTTATAAAAACCTCGGAGGATTTCAGTAAGATATCATTAACCATTTCTCAGATACAACGGTTCAGAGCTTAATCTAACAATTGGACAATTTTGCTGTTAAAGGATTTGGACAGTTTTG
>OZ038482.1:99804619-99809619 GCA_964036315.1 Acanthosepion esculentum | reverse complement strand
TCTAGCTAGGATCGAAACCCGACTGAATTTGAGTCAGTCCGAACTTCTCCCACTAAGTCGATATATATATATATATATATATATATATATATATATATATATATATATATATATATATATATATATATATATATATATATATATATATATATATATATATATATATATATATATATGCAGAAATATAGTCTTAAAGTGTGCTATATTTATGGGGTAAAGTGCTCAATATCAGAGATAGAGCGTGTGTAAATATAAAAGTGGACATGGAAGTCAGCACTTAGAGGCGACAGTCTGTTTCATGCTAGTGCAATCGTCAGGCGACTAGTGCTGTTATTTTTCTCGGCTGTTTATATAAGGGTCAGTGGCGCATTATGGGTAGTATATTTTGGCGGGTACTTTTACCGGAAGTCGCTTATTTGTTTATTTATTTATGTCAAATTATTTTGCTTGTTTTTTTGTTTGTTTTTTTATTTTTTATCTTATATATTTATTTATGTATTCTTTTGTTTTGATCAACAAGCAAAATAATTTGACATAAATAAATAAACAAATAAGCGACTTCCGGTAAAAGTACCCGCCAAAATATACTACCCATAATGCACCACTGACCCTTATATAAACAGCCGAGAAAAATAACAGCACTAGTCGCCTGACGATTGCACTAGCATGAAACAGACTGTCGCCTCTAAGTGCTGACTTCCATGTCCACTTTTATATATATATATATATATATATATATATATATATATATATATATATATATATATATATATATATATATATATATATATATATATGTTTTCATCTGCTCATATGGTATCTATTCTCCCCAGTTTGTTATTATTATAATTAATATTATTATTATTATTATTATTATTATTATTATTATTATTATTATTACTATACACATGTACAATGGAAGAAAGAGGGCTAAAGAGGGAATTTTTATTTCAAAATATATATTATACTATATTTTCCATAATTCTGCAGAATTATTGAAAAATAGTATATGTTATATATTTTTAAATCAAAAATATACATTTGAACCGAAAGGTTTGCGGTTTATCTTCGGTTTAATTCTTACATACCTACATACATACATACATATATACATACATGCATATATATATATATATATGTGCAGAAACTAATTCATCCACAAAACAGATTTTTTACAGTGAACTAAAGAATATAAATCAAACACTTGTTAATAATAGTTTTCCAAACTATATACTTGATGAATAAATAAGATGCTTTCTTAGAAACCTCAATACTAAGCAAATAGTACATAATACTGCTTCTACTAATCTCAAACATATTAATCTCCTATATCGTAATCAAATGCATACTAATTATAAACAAGATGAAAATATACTAAAAAAATTAGTAAATACTAACATATCTACAACAGATCATAGCAAAAAAATTAAGTTAATTATATACTACACTCAATCTAGTATATCCAACTCAATTATTCACAATGATTCTTCTCCCCCGGTTAGCGATTTGAAAAAAAACAACATAGTTTACAAATTCAGATGCCCTTTGGGAGATTGTATCTCCAACGAACTAAATAATATCTATGTTGGTCACACCACAAACTCGCTTTCACGACGCTTGACACTACATTTGAATGATAACTCTAACATTTTTAGGCATTTAAAACAACATGCCTGGCCTCATACACAATTCCGGAAAATCCTCGTCGAAAGCACAACTATACTTAAAAATGAAAACAATAAACAAAAACTAAAAATTCTTGAAGCTATATACATAAAACAGTTGAAACCTAAACTGAACAAAATAAACTATGAAATCTCCAAAAATATTCTTAAATGCCTATAATTAGTAACAGAAGCCATTGGTTCATACCAACGGCTTTCCATACTCAATACTCATCGGATTCACTCTCGCGTGGTCATGTGTGACGTCATGAGCTGTTGTGCGATTTTCGCTTTCAGCGTCTTATATGCACGTGTTTATCGTTGCTTGGAAATCATCCATGTAAACAAACAAGACTATCATCAATTTCTTGTTCGTGTATTGCTTAAATATATTGTGTAATTGTCATCTTTGATAATGGCTTATGTAAGCCGAAAGCTTAGATTGGATTAAAAAGAAAATGTATCAATATTGTGATTTTCTTTCATTGTTTAATGATAATGTTATTAAGCTTATCACACTATATGAAAAAAAATTACATAAAATATATAGACAACACTTATCTATATTATTTAATGAAACATGTATTAATATATATATATATATATATATATATATATATATATATATATATATATATATATTACGAAAAACTAGGTAATCCGTATGGGTAGACCCAAGGAGGATAAAATCTAGAGAGCTCAATGTAAATCAGAGCTAATAATTTAAATAAAAATAAAAACAAACCACTTTAAGTTTCCATGTAATAAATTATTTCACCACAGCCCTTTTAAAGGACCGCGGATCGTCAGACATTTATTCTCTTCTCACCCTTCCATATCAATATATAACTTCCGTTAAGTCAACCGATTTAATGTGTCAATGTCTTGACTTCCTCAAACAATTTAAATTTGAGAGAATAGAAATTTTACATCTAACTCAATCTCTCCCCCCTCACTTCCTCACTTCGTTAATTTACATATGCTTGGTACTGCCCGTCAAAAATGTGTAAATTTCTTTTCATTTTTCGTTTCAACCTTTGGAAGTAAAATCTGATGATCCGCGGTCCTTTAAAAGGTATGTGGTGAAATAATTTATTACATGGAACTTTAAAGTGGTCTATATATATATACATCTGCTTATGTGGTATCTATTCTCCCCAGCTTCTTCTTCTTCTTCTTCTTCTTCTTCTTCTTCTTCTTCTTCTTCTTCTTCTTCTTCTTCTTCTTCTTCTTATTCTTCTTCTTATTATTATTATTATTATTATTATTATTATTGTTATTATTATTATTATTATTATTATTATTATTATTATTATTATTATTATTATCATATTATTATTATTATTATTATTTTTATTTCCTTTGATACCTGGCGTTTACACATTTCTTTCCGGGTCCCACCCAGGGTCCTAAGGTTAGAAATGGAATCATGACACTTTCCACTGCAAATAAAATAAAATAAAATAATTACATTGATAAAGCCCTTCGTAAAGTGTGGGCTGTACTTGTCAGAACAATTTTTTGTACCACTTTGAGGCATGGACTTCCAGGGATCCCTTCAATCAGCCTACTGGAATCTTTTCCAACCAGTCCAAGGGCTCCAACTACATCAGGGATTGTTGATGTTCCTATGTGCCACATTTTTTAGATTTCTATTTCAAGGTCCTTGTATTTTGAAAGTTTTTCGAATATCTTCAAAGATACATTGCAGTATTATTATTATTATTATTATTATTATTATTATTATTATTATTATTATTATTATATACATGTTCAAGTATACAACGGAAGAAAAAGGGCTAAACAGAGGAATGGTATGGCAAGAAAAAGACGGATATATATCACAGATTTTAGGTATCTATCTATCTATCTATCTATCTATCTATCTACTTCGGAGTATATCACCTTCTGATCTATCTATCTATCTATCTATCTATCTATCTATCTGCTTCAGAGTATATCACCTTCTGATCTATCTATCTATCTATCTATCTATCTATCTATCTATCTATCTTAATGTATTCATATCCTTCTGTTCATCTATCTAATATAAGCAAAACAAAATTATAGACTAAATAGAATATTTCTGTATTGTGCCTTTATATTTATCAGCGCTTTAAAAAAAACCTTCCGTATATTCTAAACAAGTCACATTGTTACAGTATCAAAAAAATCTTACAGCTAAAAATATGAAAGATCAAAAGACATTCGCGGACATTTTTTCATACAGAATAACTACGTGCCAGTGTGTGTATGTGTGTGTGTTTTGACATGTGTTTGCGTGCGTGCACGCGTCTCTGTGTGAATGTGTGTTGCTAGATGCACATGCGTGTACATATGATGAAGGGCAAATGAAGGAGAATATGAAAGTAAGTATTAATGAATAAGAAGGCTGTAAAATATCAAACTGAACGGGAACAGAACACCGAGAGAAAAAAATGAAAATAATAGAACCTAATTGCATTACTGAAAAAAGATATATTTAACAATATTTTAATCGCTCCTGGAAATTCTGGATGCATGATGGGATAGTTTCAGTCTGAAGAGTTCTCAAAAAAAAAAAAAAACGTAGTCAACTTCAAATAACGGGAAGCTGATAATGAAGAATGTGAAAGTTGACAAACATGAGATGAAAGACCAGGGAAACCCGCTTATTAAGATCCTAAAAAAACGTTTCTCATATTCTCGCACCATCGCCACGTTAAAAGCAATACTTGTACATGCTTAATATAATTAATTCTTTGACGAATACGACGAGCATTTAGCGGAATATTATTTTAAGAGAACTACAGTTATAACCATTCTGAAAAGTACAAGGGGAAAACCAGCATCTCAGGAACGGGAAATTGATGTCAATGCCTGAAGAAACATAACCCCGAGACGATGATTTAAAGAGAAAATTGCGAGCAAAATAGAATTTATTTCGATTCGACATTCATAGGATTAGCAGACAATAGATATAAAGAAGGGATAATGATCACAGACAGAAACAATTACGAATTCGACAAATGAGTAAAAATATATTAAACAGATATACAAAAACTCTATAAAAATAATTTGAAAAACTAGCGATTCATAGACAATTTAAGAGGTAAACAAGAGACATTGTAAGCCAAATGACCTTGTTGAAGCTTAGAAAAGAAATGGAAATCCGTATAAAAATAGCAGCTCAGAACAAACATCATAGGACAGTATGTACCAAAGACAAAACATTCAGTACACAGCAGAAAAGAACATATAGTTTAATTTAATTTAAAAAAAATTAAATGTTTAATATTATTTAATATGGAATAAATAATATATAGTAAGATATAAATTAAAATCTACAATTATACT
>OZ038482.1:99794619-99799619 GCA_964036315.1 Acanthosepion esculentum | reverse complement strand
ATCACACCAAAAATATCTTGGAAAATAAGGAAAAGATCGCAAAAACTTTGCTTGGAGGAAAAAATAGCTATCATTCCCTTCCCAGACCAAAATAAATTATTGAATAAAAGATCCGAGCTCATCTCAAAATGCAGGCATGAAAACAAATTTTTACTACGTTACTTAAAAGTCGAAAACGGAAAAAAAAAAAATTAAAAAAAAATGAAAATAAAATAAGCAAAATAAATTAACCCAAACAAATCCCCAAATCACACCTGTCAGAATAGACGAAATAGCATAAAAAATAAGAAACAAAATCAATGAACTAAATAAAAAGTAAATTAAATAATAAACAAATTAGCAAACCATTATGAGCAAAAGATTAGTTAGACTATAAAAATCAAACCAAAAACCGGACGAAAAATAGCTATAACTGTTATATAACGATAAAAGAAAGAAAATACTACTTTACTTAAAAATCGAAAAACGAGAAGAGAAAATATACAGTATAACAAATAAATAATAACAAGTAAAATAAATTGATCTAAATTCATCCAAATAAATAAATGAACTAACAAACCGACCCCAAAACAAAACTATTAAATAAGTGATATAAACAAATTTTTACTACGTTAATAAAAACTCCGATTAAAATTTAAATAAATAAATAAATATATAAGATAAGAAATAAAAATTAAAAAAAAAAATAAATAAAAATAAGCGAAATAATTTAAACCAAATAAATAAATAAACAAATAAACGACTTCCGGTAAAATAACCGCCAAAATGGACTATCCACAATGCACCACTGACCCATATATATAAATACCCGAGAAAAATAACAGCACTAGTGGCCTGACGATTGCATCTAGCATGAAACAGACTGTCGCCTCTAAGTGTTGACTTCTATATTCACTTATATATATATATATATATATATATATATATATATATATATATATATATATATATATATATAATGCCCATTTAAACAGTGCAAGTATTCCCACAAAACATTATTAATTAATGATATAATAAAATAAATAATTAATTCAAACTGAAAGAGCTGATGGAAACATTTGAAAAAAAATATAACTTTTGGCTAAAAGAGAAAATAAGAATAATCTCCAATGTAAGATCTTAATTAAAATATGACACGTGATTTTCAAATCTAGACACGAAAACAAATTCATACTAATCCATCTACAAAGCCATCATGACGGAAAAGATGAAATATTAGCGGATTTTCTAAATCTAATATACTTTATTTTACGAACCAAAATTTAGAAATAAAAAACATAATTAAATAGATAAAAATGTATGCATAAATGCTGAATAAATAGTAGACATTGGGATATGTAGCCGTGAATACGTATATGAAGAAGAGAAATATATTGAGAAAACTTTTACATAGCCTTCCCTACCCACATAATTTTATTCTAAGCGCTAGTAAATAAGCATAAAAAATCCCCCCCCCAAAACAACCCCAAAAACTAAAAGAATAGACACCAATAATAACACTTTTAACAAAAATAACACAACATTCATACTCCTATTCCCCAACAAACATTCTACTAAATTTGTAAACAAATTAGTTATCCATAGTACTAGGATCATTACTACTACTTTGTAGAAGATCAGGGATATAATTCGGAAAAAAATAAATTCAAATCTAATTCAAATGCCGGTATTTATCAAATAAATGTATACAATGCAAAAGTATTTACCTAGGAGAGACATCACGTGATCTACGAACACAAAAGCATATGCGTTTGGACAATCTTTCACACTGGCCATAACTTTAATTTTACAAATACCACCCTAATTAAAACGTATATAATTCTTTAAGGAGAAAATACTTTGAAAACACATAAATATAAGTCCGTCTATTTTCATATTTTATGTTAAGTCGAGCTACATTTCTTAGTTAAACTAATTTTGACTTTTAGAGTTAAAAAAAAACTGCCATTGCTATGAAGGTTGTTCCTTTATGAAAGCATATTTCTAAGAAACGCTAATTCGTGGAACAGGTTGCTGAGAGGATGCTTTCCCGATGTTTACAATATTAACCTTTTCAAGTTTCGTGACAGCCATTATCTACCTTCAACAACTTAATTCAGCAAACCTTAACTTTGAATGCCTCTTGGGCCTTCTATTGTGGGAACACCGTTATACGATCATCAACAGTAACAAAAGTATTGCTGTAACACTATTTAGGAACGGCAGGTTAATTAATCAATTAATTAACCACAGAAGTTGATTACGGGGATACTTAAACCGATAGATATAACGAAAGACATACTGAGCGATCACTTACACCGATAGATATAACGAAAGAGATACTGAGCCATTACTTACACCGATAGATATAACGAAAGACATACTGAGCGATATTCTTTTTGTTTTGTTATTTCCCCAAACAGAGTATCGGTGAAAAAAAAAAGATTTTTTGTTTTGTTATTTTCAAGTGCGATTCAAGATAACCACTTTACTTTCTCGCGGAAGTGTGATGCTGAGATATGCCAAATTATCTGCGAGGACAAAAGAAGGAAAGAGAGAAAGAAGAGAAAGAAACAGAGGGACAAGACTTAACAACTTAGATGATAAGAGAAGGAAAGAATGCCACCCACAAAAGCGATGTTGTTTTGTGTGGTGGAATGGCGAACATTCTGATGGTCATTTTTTGAGGGATACCAGAGCCTCTGGGCAGATAAATCATTGGCTGTGTCAGGATGACGAACTTGTGTTATCAGTAGTTGATGGGTCGTCTGCCGACCGCACACAGGGCCCTGGATTGAGATGTCGCCTGGACAGGACATCTGCATTCTGTTTAAGTTCGTTTGTGATAACGAAGGCTATGTTAGGGTATTTTAATTAACCCAATTTCGCCAAAAAGAATTGTCCACTTAATGTTGACGGAAAAACTTGGTTGAGAAAAAACATATCCCGTGAAGTTGGATAAAAATTGAGATTATCAGTTGACGCCTATTGGCCTAATAGCCAGGCGGAGATGATCATGTGACGCAGAGAGGAGGCCTGCCACCGCCCATTGAGAGGATAGGTATGAGATGTTACTGCGAGGAAGTGGGAAAACCGTTGACGCCCTCTAAAGTATGGTGAGATACCCATATGAGAGCAGAAGAGGGTAGGAGTGGAATAAGATTTCCAAATACGGAAAATGATAATTATTTTTGGCCGAAAACAAAGAAAATCCTTATTGGGGATTTGAAATCAGCGTGGTGGCCACACCACGTCCAACCCCACGCCAGGTTTTGATCGGCGTCCATATAAGCAAACATTTACGGGTGTTTCAGAGAGAGAGAGAGAGAGAGAGTCGAGTCGGGTCGAGTCCAGACAGTGAGTCAGAAGTCGAGACAGAGAGAGTCCAGTCAGTGAGTGAAGAGTACAGCCAGTACAGTAAGAGAGAGACGCGCCTCGCACAGGTGACCGCACGATTCCATGCCTTCCGAGTTAGACTTCTAACCAAGAACAAATTTGTTGAAGTCCGACTTTAGATTTTCCACCAAAACAAGTTTCCGACTTAGATTTCTAACCAAGAACAAATTATAGAAGTCTGACTTATATTCGCCATCCAGATATCCAGAACTAGGTAAGGAACGCAAAAGTGTTACAATCCACATTTTTTTCTTCGGGCTGGGAGAGAAAGAGAGAGACGCACTCCTGTAACTCAACAAACCGACATAAAATTAATCACTATTCCTAACCAGTCGCTCGCCTTGAAGTTGTTGTTTGTGCTTTTGTTTTTTTGTCTACATTTATTGTGCAGTATCACCTTGACCCGGATTCAGCTGGCACTACGGCCCGACGTTTGATTGATCTCGTCAACCTAAGATCAAATCACAACGTGAGTAGGTTGAATCGAGATCAAAGCAGTTGCTTCGGTGACCAGGCGTTGGAAGCGAGCCGAGTACGACAAGTTGGTGCTAGAACCCAGCAAGACTTCAACCGATGTCCCAAAGGACCGACGTCACATTTTGGCGTCGTGACTGAAAGAGAAGTCGGGTGTCACAAACGGTGCCCTGACCAGGACAGAGGAGGAGTTGGGTGTCACATTTCCAACTATAAACACACGTCTAAAAAATATATTCCCTCGTCAACTTTTATTGAATCCATTCTTAAAGAATCTAAATTATATCTATCTAATATAGACAGTATCTATTTAAAAAAATTCCATATCAACACACGATAAAATCAACAAATATGTTGTCTGCTGTTCATACACGACTGACCAATGAGAATCAGCATCACGAAAGTGAAAACATCTTCTCCTACTAAACATACAGACATACACAATTACGAATACACATTATGAGATGCGAGCATAGACACATTTGTATTTATACAAACTTATATATAGAATTATCTACAGTTATGAAGCATGTGATACATGACTGACCAATGGAAATCAAACTACACTAACTTGAAAATACAAGAATTTCGTTTTTTTTTTGTTTTATTTTTTTAATCAATCTCTGACGAAGATTTAATAAAAGCGAAACATAGATTGATAAATGTCGTTTCCTATTTGTTCCTTCTCTTAACATCGTGTCGGATTACGTTCTACACTTGATCTTAAACTCATATATATATATATATATATATATATATATATATATATATGTGTGTGTGTGTGTGTGTGTGTGTGTGTGTGTGTGTGTTTGTCTCTGTGTGTGTGTGTTTGTCTGTGTGTGTGTCTGTGTGTGTGTGTAATTAAAATCTTCAGACACAGTGGTTTGTATATTAATATTCTTTCGTTTTTATTATTATTTCTTTTAGATTACTTGACTAGTTTCGGCCAACATGACCATCATCAGGAGAAAAAAAAACTACTTGCTAGTAGCAGTGAACTACAGAAATGAATGTCTTGATGGAGAAAATGATCTTTTGTCTGAAGTTTTCATTTGTTTTTTTATTTTTAATATGAATTTTGTTCAGCTCTTGTGTTGATCAAACAGTCTCTTTTAAGTTGTTATTTAAGAGCTGGATAGATTCATGCTGCT
>OZ038482.1:99787119-99789619 GCA_964036315.1 Acanthosepion esculentum | reverse complement strand
TTACTGTTAAAAGTCATTTGTTGAATGATATGTCGGACATGAGTGAAAGTAGTTGATAGGAAAATAAGATTATTAGGAGAAGCAGAATAAAAAATACGACTGGACCATGATTTGAAAAGGTTAAGCTTTGGTTTGCAGGGAAGCATCCACACGAGATTATAGCAGTTCACCGGGAAAAAAGCTGGATTAATTGAACGTTCTTATATTTGAAATACGGGGAAATCAGACTCAATGGAAGTAGCAGGACGAATATTTGCTGTAAAGATCTGAACTGGTGGAACTAAATAACGGTGTTCATCTGAGCACTTTCCATTGTACGTGTAGATCATCCTTATACATTTAGGAATTGTATTTAATAATTCTTGAAACTGTAGATATTTCAACTAAGTGTAATTGTAATGAAGGAATGAAGATTAATATATTTCAATAACTGTTTGATATGTTATAGGATATTTAACGCCAAAATATAATTTCAGATTGGAAGAATAATTGCTTTTCAGCGAGTGAATATTGTATTACCAATTTTTTGGTTTGGTATGGTTTGGTTTATTTTGTTTAACGGCATATAAACCTCAATGGGTTATTTAATGCCGACAACATTTTTAGGATAGATTCGTATGAATAGAATATGTATTCTTTGGTTTAGGTTGGTTTGGTTTACTTTGCTTTACGGAACATCAACCTCAATGGGCTACTCAATGCGAACAACGCTCCTTAGATTCGCATGAATAGAATATGCATTCTCCGATCTAGATTGGTTTGGTCTATCCTGCTCAATGGCATATCAACCTCAATGGGTTATTTAACTTCTTTTTTTTTAAGCTTACCACCCCAAGCAAGGCTGGAAGCCACTAGCACCCAAGGGGTTACAGAAGGTTTCGAGGAAGAGCAGATAGGAGTGGTAAAGGAGGGGATGTGGAGAAAGAGAAAGACAGTGGATCGATCAAGGAAAGGGGTTTACAGAAGATTTGGAGCGAGAGCAGATAGGAATGAAAGGTGAAAGGATGTGGAGAAGGGAAGTGGATAGATCAAGGCAACTGGAGATGTCGATTGACGTTACACATAAGTAGTTGAAGATTATATTTGTCAGGGAAACAGGAATAAGGAAAGGATTTCCACAGGCGAGATGTGCGAGACATGAAGCTATTGGAGTAGAAGAGACGTCTACATCTAACAGTTTCAACGGTGAAGGGAGAACGGGATGCCAGCCTCGTAGGACGTTTAAATTCATGAGGCCTGCGAAAGCAGCTCACCGGAGCAATTACCGTGAAAGTATTTGTAAAAAAGACAGAGCGAGGCGCGTCTGTGAGAGAGCGACTGCAGACGAGACGACAGATCAGGGCCAATTACATTGTATATCCGTCTCTGGATCTTATCAAGAACCCTGAGGCAAACAGCAGGGGCTCCAGACCATATATGGCAGCAATACTCCATGCAAGGGCGAATGGTTGATTTATAGATTTGGAGGATCGATTCCGGGCAGAAAAATTTCCTGGCTCGGCACAGGGAGCCAACTTTCCTTGCGATGGGTGAAGCAATTGACTCGATGTATTTGTTCCATCTCAGATCAGCGGACAGCGTGAGACTGAGCAGCCCCAGACAGGAGCTCTCTAGAAGTTGGTCTTCAGACATTCTAATGGGATGCAGGGATGGGTCCTTGTGGTGGTTAATAGAGACCAGTTTTGTTTTAGAGGCGTTAAAGTTAACCAACCATTTCTTGCCCCAGTTCACAACCGATTGTAGGTCCTTTTCGAGTCGAACTGCCAGGTTAACTTTGTCAGCATCACTAGATTTGTGTTTGAGGCAGGAGTAAATTGTGGTGTCATCCGCATAGATGCCGACTTGGGAATCTATGGCGTCAGGAAGGTCGTTTATGAATATGAGGAACAGAGTAGGGCCTAGGATGGAGCCTTGAGGAACACCTGCGTTAGTGGGATAGGATCTGTAGATGAATCCATTGAGAACGACCTTCAATTCACGGTTTGAGAGGAATGATTGTATTAGGTCAAACAATCGACCTGTAATACCATAACCCTGAAGCTTGCGAAGAAGTCCGGCGTGCCAAACTCTATCAAACGCTTTGGAGATGTCTAGGGCCACGGCACGTAATATTTTGTTTTGTCAAAAATCTTCCACTTTTTTGGGTGATAATAATAATTTTCCGATACAAATCCTACTAATTAACCCATATAAATCTTTTAGTTGTGTTCTGCAACTGTTCACCGGGAATGGCGGGTGAGCAACTGACAACTGAGACAACTTGTTTGGTAATACCTACTCTGTTTAATACATCTTTTTGGTATGGTCTTAAACTTTTGATCAGTTAGTATTTAGCCGCTTTTCCCAGTATTCAAATCATTCCTATTAAATGCTTTTTAGCTTTTAAGTGTAATTTTTCTTTTACTTATTCTACTCAAATAAGTGATTGAATCTAACAACGCAAAACGTTTTTTTCTTTATTTTCTTGGCCTTATATTTTTGCTAGCATATATATATATAT
>OZ038482.1:99647119-99782119 GCA_964036315.1 Acanthosepion esculentum | reverse complement strand
GATAACTGCGGTTACCTTCCACCACAGTTTCTTTAGCACGTCCTTTAACAGTGTATTTGAATCTGGTTTTGACTGTCGCCTCCTTTTAAACATTTTGGTACATCGCTTTGTTAATGTCGCCCTTTCTTTACATTTCATTTTTGTCTCCCTTTATGGAGGAGGCACGGTCAAGTAATGGGTAGCGGATCGGATTGAGAAATCACAGAGCCGTGTTCGAATTCCAGAAGAATCCATTACATTCACTTACGTTCTAATACTCTTGGTAAAGATATGAATCCTGTTCTTCTTTCCTCATCTATGGGTAAATAGCAGTACAGACCCGGTTCTATAACCTTGGATAGCAACTGGTCTCCCGCAGAAATAAATGGCAACCAACTGCGGGAAAAAATCTGCCTCGTCAGTGATGTATCTAAAGATACATGATCGCCTTTCTGTAACATTTAATATCTGACTTGCTTTCATTTTTGTTTCGTTTTTTATTTAGTCATTTGTCATTTTCTGTTTCTTTTTTTTTTTCTATCCTGCTATGCATGTTGCCCTGACTATAACATGTTTATCTGTGTTTTAATTTATCGCCTGATCTTTCTGTAACATTTTAATTGTGTCTTTCTTGGGTTTCGTTGCCCTCCTTTAATATTATATTCTTGGCTTGTTTTGTTTTTGCCAACATTTCTCCCTTTGAAATTTTATTTATGTTACCCATTTTCTTCCGACGTTTATTTTTCAACATTGTTTTTTGCACGTTTTTTTTTCTCTTTCTTCTTTATCACCATTCGTCCTTAATTTTGTATCATTTGAATGTCTCTATAGACAAGCATATGTTTTTACTTGCCTTTACAAATGCTACTTCATGCCTTTGTCTTTTCATTTTTAACTCTTGGTTTAAATATGATACTCCTTTATGTGCCGTGTCTTCTCGGGACGTAGGCGATCATGGCTTTCCACAATTTCCTGTCCTTTGTATTGCTTAATACATTTCGTATTTCTGTTAATTCTCCTCAACCCTGTTTCGCCACCTCTTTACTCAAGTTCACTAAGTAGGTTATGCGTTGTTTTCCTCTGTCTTTCTTAGCTTCAGACTGTCCCGTGAATATCAGATTCTTCAATCCTTCCTTCCTCATTATTTACTACAGAAACCTCAACAGTCTCCTAATGTTAAGTATAATTCTTCTTTTTGTTTCTGTTTTCTCTAAGACTTCTTGGTTGCTCACATGTTCGGTCCATGGTCTACTCAGCATCCTTCTACATTTCTGATTATTCAAGTGTCTTCTTTATCTTTGAGGAGATTATCCAGCACTCAATGCTATAAGGGTAGACAGATATCACGTAACAGTTTACTATTCTCCTAGTTTCTAGCGAAGTTTTCTATTTCTTAGTACTTTGCTTTATTTGCTTTGCTTCTTTTCTATTTCTTAGTACTTTGCTTTCTTTGCTTTGCTTCTTTTCTATTTCTTAGTACTTTGCTTTATTTGCTTTGCTTCTTTTCTATTTCTTAGTATTTTGCTTTCTTTGCTTTGCTTCTTTTCTATTTCTTAGTATTTTGCTTTCTTTGCTTTGCTTCTTTTCTATTTCTTAGTATTTTGCTTTCTTTGCTTTGCTTCTTTTCTATTTCTTAGTACTTTGCTTAGTTTTGGAATGCATCCTTGGCTATCCTATTAGGTCTTCGGATTAGATAGTCAGAAGTAAGTTTGAAATCTAAGGGTGGAAGCTGGAGATAAGTCTAGATGGTGTGTAATGATTTTAAGATTGTATAGAGGAAACTGAATTTTAAGGTTAAATAGCAGAAACTAACGTTAAGATCAGGTGGTAGAAACGGAACGTAAGTTTATATTTTGGGAATTGAAATTAAGATCTTGGGGATTAAAATGCTTATATGCGCAAACACTTTCAGTCAAAGACACACAGACTTACACTCACTAAACCAAAATCATTCCGACACATAAGCACACAAGAAAAGACATAGGTGATCATGGCTCTCCACAACTTCCTCTCTCTCGTAGGGCTTCATAAATTTTGTTTTTCTGTTATATCTTCTAAACGCTGTTCCGACATCCTTTTACAAAAGTTCACTGTGATACCCTTCTTTTCCACCCTTGCTAGTACCTGCTCCTATTTATAGCTGGGAGAATCCATGCGTGCGTGGGTAAATTGCCATAACAATAATGAATCCTGTTAGGTCTTCTAGTTCACACAGAATCAGCTCTCTGTACAGGTTGAATAATCTGTCCTGCGAGTATCAGATTTTCTAAGTCCTCTTTCATCATGATATGCCCGCATATACTTCAACTGTCTTTTCTTGATGTTAAGTATGGTGTTTTTTTTGTTTCCATATCCTACTGCAACTTCGTCGTTGCTTATATGCTATACTTAGAATCCTTCTTTAGAACCGCATTTCTCTTGCTTCAGGTCTTCCTCATCTTTGAGGAGATTGTCTAGGACTTACTACCATACAGGAGGACAGATATCACATAACAGTTTAGTACGTTTCTTTGTATTTGTTTCTAGCGAAGTATTTCTATTTCTGAGTACTTTGCCTATTTTTTGGAAGGCATCCTTGGCTATCCTTAGACGCCTTCGGATTTCGGTACCACATTTTCCGTCCTCTGTTATAACACTTCCAAGATATTTAAATTTCCGCATTTGTTTGATTCTGGTATCTCCGATTTTCAAGATGCACTTTGGGCTCATCGTTTTGCTAACAAGCATGCATTGTGCTTTGTTGCAATTGATGTTTAGTCCTTTCTTCTCGCTTTCCTTCACTCACTTCTGTAAGGACGTTTGTAGCGCTCTTTCTGTTACTGTTATCAACACTGTGTCATCTGCCTATCTTATGTAGTTTAGCTTGTGACGATTGATAATTGTTGTGGCCTTGTTAGGGCCAGAAATAAAGACTCAAAGAGAGGAATTAAGTTAAGCAAATATATGAGCAGAAACAGTAATACAAACATATATAAACGGGAGAGTTACAGCAAGAATGTTCGGTTCGACTGTCAGAGCTGGCTACTGAAAACTTCCCTCTCCAAAAGGCAGTACCTGCTCCTATATATATCTGGGAGAATCCATGCGTGCATGGGTAACTTACCATAACAATAACGAATCCTGTTAGGTCTTCTAGTTCACTCAGAATCGCCTTTCTGTATAGGTTGAATGTCCGGTGAGAAGACAATGCATTGTCTTCCGTTTTAGTTGTTTATTTTTTTCTTTTTAACTTATTTGTTTATACATGGTGCGGCAAAAGTCCCTTCCACATAATGGTATGACGTTAGTGGCAATGGTCTCTGCATCTACCTATTGTCTTACCATTATATATGAAGTATTTCTGAAGCAACCTGTATAAAAATTTCTTTGATTTTCGTTGTTTTTTCCAGTTTGACATACGGATTCATACCTTTCACAAGGTTATTTGTGCCCGTGTGAATGCAGTCGAATTCGTCAGATTCACTTCACTTGAATATCAGGACAGACTTGCTTGTTTAGCCTTGGTTGGCAACCAGTCTACCGCAGAAACAAAAGGCAATCTACTGCGGGAAAAGATCTGCCTCGTCAATCATGTATCGAAAGATACATGATCTCCCAGGCGTGTATCACGTATGGCACTTAAATGACTGACTGATTAAATTGTATATAAGACATTCGTTCATTATTATATTGCAATAGTTTTGTTGTCCTATGGCGCATTAAATTGAGAATGAACAGTATTACCAGTGATCGGAAATTATTGCAAAGATAATTATATATATATATATATATATATATATATATATATATATATATATATATATATATATATATATATATATACAGGGTGACAAAAAATCGGGAACTTTTTAACAATTCAATAAAATCAAGAGTGTTCATTTTTTTAAAATTACGTCCTGTAGATGGCGTCCTCCTGTACGAATGCATTCTTGAAATCTGCTGTTGAGATTCCTCATTGACTGCTGCAACATCTCAGCTGGGATACTGTGAATTTCATTCTCGTTACTAAAATGGCGAAATGTTTACTTGCTCAAGGTCACTGTCTCGCAGTGTTGCCACTTGTTCATGTCTGGCAATACGCACTTCAAAAATTCACGTTTTTTGGGGGGGTCACCTTGTATAATCATACCGTTGCACATTTTAGCTTGTTTCGTAGGTGAGTTATGTTTCCCGCCACCAGGTATCCACTGTTTGAGTAGCGACCCTTAATGAAATTCTAGGATGTCAAATCTATTAAAGAGAGGCGGTGCATCGTTCAACAAGGATTGGCTGGAAGTATCTTCTTCTTCTGCCTCAGACCAATTAAAGATCTAAACTCTCTGCTTTTTCCTCTGTTATACCGTGTTCCTTCTAGACGCTGACGATTATAGCTCTCAATGACATCCTATAATTCGCAGTTGTTACAAATTGTCCTATCTGTTTACACATGCTTGTTAGGTGGGTGACTGGCAGTTTACCTCTGCCCGTCCTGCAATCATTATATCATTTGTGGGTCAAATTCTCCCAAACTTATATCATTATTATGTGACAATGAATTTACAATTGTTCCGTTTTGATTCTAATAATATAAGAAACCACTATACACATAGATATAATCTTACCTATGAAAAATTACATACGGAAAAGGCGAGAACATTGTCAACACACATACACACACATATACATAGAGAGAGAGAGAGAGAGAGAGAGAGAGAGAGAGAGAGAGAGAGAGAGAGAGAGAGAACGAAAGAAAGCGGGAGAGAGATAATGATTAAAAATATTTTAAATTTGTACCGTAAAATAAATCGACGGTATATTCATATCAGATTTCAGTATTTGTATTTATACCGATTCTCTCTCTCCTTCTCTCTCTCACTATCTATCTATCTATCTATCTATCTATCTATCTATCTATCTAGAGAGAGAGAGAGAGAGAGAGAGAGAGAGAGACAGACAGACAGACAGACAGACAGACAGACAGACAGACAGACAGACAGACAGACAGACAGACAGAGACAGAGTAAGATAGAGAGATACAAATAAAAAAAATTGATATTAAGACCGACAGTATGTTCGTATCTCAGTTCGATATTTGTAGCATTGTTACTTTTCTGTATCTATCTATCTATCTATCTATCTCTCACTCTCTCTCTCTCTCTCTCTCTCTCTCTCTCTCTCTCTATATATATATATATATATATATATATATATATATATTTATATATATTAACAGAAACAGGAAGATCATAAACAGCCCTCTTCTCGCAAAGATTTATCCGATAAGCATAAATCTGTTTATAATAACATCCTTAGTGATAGTCGTTATAGTTCTTATGAGATTAACTATGTAGTTATTCTAGGAAGAAGAAGAGTAACAGGAAGATCAAACCTATGAATGTTAATGACAATTTAAACTACACACACACACACACACACACACACACACACATATATATATATATATATATATATATATATATATATATATATATATATAATATGCACAAAAATTATTATCATCATCATCCTTCCTGTTGTGTGAATTTTAAAATCCTATTAATGATTTCCAAAAGCGCTGCGGCAGCGGGCCAACTGTTCGAAGTCATTTTATGCCTTTACTCGATTCATCCATTCCATTAAATGATTGGCATGGACGAAATCAGGATAAGGAGAATTAACATTCGCTAGATTCGGTTCTATCTTTATATGAGTGTGTATACCTCAGTGTGTGAAAGGAAAGATCGTTACTTGTCACTTCAAATCGAGAGTGTCCCCATATCTCCTAAGGGAGCGAAACGGTTACTGCTTTTGTGTCCTGTTTTATGCAAGTGTGTAGAAGCTGGTGAACCGGAAGTTGTTCGAGGTTGGACTGTTAAATGCCAGAGGTGTCACAGTTTGCTAAGTATATTATGAGTAGTTGTAGCTGATGGATATCACACAAGTTGATATTCGATCAATATCGATGGGTCACCGTGGAGAGTGAGTATAATGTTAAAAGACCCGAAACTCCTAATGATCCTCGACAAAAACAACGCTGACGATATGTGCCAAAGCATCAAACAGATGGATTTCCCGAAATATTTATGAATATATAACGATAATTATTTATATAATAGTGTTATATTTTATATTACCTTGTTTGTATTGGTTTCATTGTGATATTCAATATGAAACATTTTGATATTTAATTGTGAATTGTTTCTGAATGTCTTGTGTTTGTCTTCTTCGACTGTAAAACAGCGACATATCCGGAATAAAACAAACTCACCGAAAATTGAACTCCGACCGTTTTATTGAAAGGTCAGGTCACTGGATCGACGGGAAAAGTTATAATAACCAACAGAGAATATAAAAAATGTGCAAAATCAAT
This sequence comes from Acanthosepion esculentum, assembly GCA_964036315.1. NCBI lineage: Eukaryota > Metazoa > Mollusca > Cephalopoda > Sepiida > Sepiidae > Acanthosepion > Acanthosepion esculentum. Next base: position 99,775,791 of record OZ038482.1, on the reverse strand, counting down.
AAAAACAAAATACTTCACCTTAGATACTCAGAAATGCTAAGACTATTAAATAGTTAGGATACTTACGCAAGTATCCTAACTTACGCCCTCTGGTGGTAGAGATAATAAATGGTTAATGGGTTTTCTTACTTTCTAGACTTACACCAATCTATTTTGAGCTTGAGAAAACAGCCCTTGGTGAACGGGTTTTATCTTGACTGTCCAAAGCCATTTTTTTCCTTCAATTTCTTTTTTTAGAGGTAGAGATGAAAATTTCACGAACTGACCAAAAAGCTGTTACAAATGAAATATTTGGTAAGGTTTTGGCCATGAAGATTTCTAAACCTAATAGTGCATATAGAAAGTATATCAGAATACGGGTTTTTATGGGTCATAATTAAATATGACCTAACGTAATATTATGCGACATGTTCTAAATTTTAATATTTTTTTTTTATCTTTATTTTAAACATATCGAGGGAAGTAACATGGCGGATAACATAGTGAAATAAAAAAGTGAAACGACAGTAACTCGGAAATCTCTGTGAACACTAAGAATTAAAAGTATCTCTTAGACACCCCCACCTCCGCGTCGTGACGTTTCTGCGGCCGCTAAGCAACGACGGATATGTCCTGCTAGCGGACGTCATTTCGCAAGGCGTGACAATCGCTATCGCCATCTAGATAGTTGTAGACACGTCCAAGACTGAAGAGGTAGCCATGCAGATTGCAACAGGAAGATTGTGATCCTTTATACTTCTAAGTTCGGTGCATCGTCGATGGAAAAACATCGCCCTCACATTAACCAGAACTCTTTGAAGATTGTTATCGCGGAGCTGACAATCAGTATTACCGACAACTATGTTATCCCGGTCACGTCCAAAACGGACATCCAGAGTGAAGATATTTTATGAAATTTTATTTTATGTACGTTTTATTTTGGTTATTAAAACGTACATAGGATGTACGGAAGGTACTTTTAAACGTACATGGTACAATGATAAATGGTCATTTAAGTTAGCAAATCTTAGGTACTCTACCAAACTAGCTGACCATGTGTGGAATTTTAATGAAAACCAACAGGTATCCGTTGATAAGGGGGAAATTAAAAGAAAATATCAAAACCATACAACAACGACAACCATATCTGCAACATCTGCCAATAGGAAACATTATCGATTATGACATTTCCGGATCTAAAAAACCTTTTAAACCAGAATTTCAAAGTCTTAAGCCTTTGTTTACACAGACATTTATTCTTATAAAGTGCATATGAAGCTGACTGAAAAATGTAATTTAACCCGTGCCCGATGCATACACTTGCTTTTTTTCTCTTCACCCTCCTTTTTCTTCTTCAAATCCTCTTCCTTCCTTTCCATTACACCAAACGTCGTGCGTTTATTTAGTTTTGAAAATAATAATTTTGCCTTCTTTATTTTATTTTAAATAAAAAAAAGTATTAAGTAATCATTTAATATGAGATTGCATGAGGAAAACGTAAGGTCAAAACCAAGGTAGCGGATTCAACTGACATCCTGATTTTTAAATTATATATATATATATATATATATATATATATATATATATATATATATATATATATGCAGGATTTAAAAGTAAGCTCCTGTATACTTTAGGTGATCGAAAAAATTTTCGAAAAGAACCCTTTACTTCGTCTACAGGGTTAAATTGTTCTAGTTTCACATGGCATGGCTCTTCTGGATATCACTGTATCAGTTATTTCCCTTTAACTCCAAGTTAGTGTTCACCTCTGCTGTGGCCAGGTATTGAACATACAACCCTTTGGGTCAATTCACTGGATTACGTTAGTCAACAATCCGAACAATGTAAATAGTGTAAATAATTACAATACCTCATTATTTATATATTTATATATATATATATATATATATATATATATATATATATATATATATATATATATATATATAGAATATTGTTGCCACATATGGTCCGGTGCCACTGCTATTATTTTCATAAGATCCAAAGAAGAATCAGCAATTAGTTTGGCTTCAGTCACTTTCCCACCGCCGTAAGGTTGCCTCTCTGTTTTTTCTATAAATAGTTTGAAGAAAAATGTTCGGATGGACTCTTCGCTACGGTAAATAGACTTTTAAAAAATTTAAGCCTTGTACTAGACTGGAGTCAAGATCACATCAATTTTCAGTTGAGCTGGCTAGAAGAAGCCGTAAACCTGATGCTAACAGTTTCTTTTCTCGCAGTAGAAACTTCCTTGTGGAACATCCAAGATTTTCGCACAAGTTTAATCTGAAATAAAAAGGCTTCCCATAGAGGAGAATATAATTTAGAATTGCCATCCCGTGCATCTGTAGTAAGATATATAAAAGAGAAACAGACCGCCCCGTTAAGATAAGACTACAAAACATCCTCAAGCCGTAGCACGGTGGGAAATAGAAAAGATTAACCGTAGCTGACCGCATATAGAGGGAAAAAATGTAGATCACCGCACCCTGTGTGATGACGTTGGAATAATAGATAGAGAACATAAGTGGAAAATACGAAGACGTAAGGAATCAGCACATATGCTCGTGTTAAAAAACCTCGTAAGCTGGCCAAGCATAGAAATAAATACAATACGGGAATCAGTAATACGTAGTGTAACAGAAAAGCAATAAGAACAACAAGATTGCAATATGAGCACTGGTAAAAAAAGGTACTAAGACATTAAATTTGTAAATCCCAACCATTCATACACTGAGATCCTAAAGGACACATAGCCCAGTGTTTAAATGCATAGGTTAGATCCATTGAATTCACCCAATGTGTTCTGAGTTCAATACCTAGCTACTGCACTAGTGAACAAAAAAAAGAGTTGAATTAAACTCAGATATCCGAAAGAGACTAAATAAAGTTACACACGCATATATATATATATATATATATATATATATATATATATATATATATATATATATATAAAGACATTTATGATATGTTTAACGTTCTTTTTTATAGATACAAGTATTTAACCAAATGCTCTGTTTTTTTACTTGTATCTATAAAAAAGAACGTTAAACATATAATAAATATCTATAAATAAATTGTCGGACTTTGTCCAATTCAAATATATATATATATATATATATATATATATATATATATATATATATATAAAATATGTTATCTAAGAAATGTAACAAACGTTATTATATATATATATATATATATATATATATATATATATATATATATATATATATATATATATATATATATATATAAGGTTTGTTACATTTATTAGATAAGTTATTTTTTATCGAATTTCAGAATCAACGTTGTGGACGAAGAGCGCAAACTTCTGCATCTTCATTTGCAGCGCCGACAAATAAGTCAAATTTTTTCTTTGCTTTTCATTTTGTGAGTGTGTGTTTTGTTTTCAAAAATGAATATCAGAATCAAGACCTACTCTTGATTCCGGCATTCATTTTTGTCCTAATTGCGCCTCTCATTTCTGTCATTTATGTCTTTTTTCCTTAGTGTCTTGATTCCGACGCTCATTTTTTTCTCTTGATCCCGATGCTTATCTTTGTATTGATCCGACGCTCATTTTCCTCTTTATTTCAACGCTCTTTTTCTCTTGATTCCAACATTATTTTTTCTCTTGATTCCGTCATTAATTATTGTTTGGATTCCGGCACTCATTTTTGTCTTTATTCCAACGTTCATTTTAGTTTTCATACCGACAGTCAAATTTGTCTTGATTCCGACATTCATTTCTTTCTCCCTACACTCTTTTTTTTGTTGTTTAAGACGCTGATTTTTGCCTTGATTCCGACGCACATTTTCTTCTAGTTTCTGACGATCAATTTTGTCTTTATTCTGACCCTCATTCTTGTTTTAATTCCGAAGGTCATTTTTGCCTATATTCCGATGGATATTTTTGTCTTGATCCCAAAGCTCATTTATGTCTTGCTTCCTACACTCGTTTTTGTCTTGATTCCGACTCCAAATTTTGTCATGTTCTCAACGCTTATTTCCTACTTGATTTCGACACTCAATTATATCTTTATTCCGTCGCTCATTTCTGTCTTGATTCCAACCTCCATTTTTATCTTTATTCTGACCGGTCATTTTGTCTCGATTCCAACGCTAAATTTTGCCTCGTTTCCGACGCCCATTTTTCTCTTGGTTCTGACGCTCATTTTTGTTTTGACTCCGAGCATTCATTTTTCGTAATTCCAAAGATTATTATATCTTGCTTCCTACTATAATTCTCGTCTTGGTTCCGATGCTAATTTTCGTCTTTATTTTCATGCTCATTTCCTTTTCTTAAATAATTACTTTCTATTACTTCATAGTGATGCATATACATTTTACCTTTTTTTACCTCAATGCACAACATCTTCCTGTACTTCGATTTTCTTGGCCATGATCGAAATCAGTACCCAGGTTAGAGATGATTTATCTTTTAATATATTTACTCGATAGTTCTCCTTCGATAACATTTAGTTTGTTACGGAAGACAATGCTGGTTACATTAGGAAAAGAGTAATAAATATTTATTTCGCTAATAGCAATCAGATCTTTAATGCAATCTATAAAAGTACCTGATGCCATTTTATAACCAATCGTTATTAAATGAGTAGAGATAAGTGCATTTTAAGCACAAAGTGATTCCTTTTTAACAAATGGAATTATTATTTTTATACACTTTTTTCTTTCGTTCTCTTTCTTAAATTTCCTATGCTAATTTATCTATCTATCTCAAACAGTAAATAAAACAGACTAACGAAATACCACTGACACAAAATCTGCAAAGCGAAAATACTTGAAACGACAAAAAACGAAAAGCCAAGTACGAATAAACAAAGAAAGCAAAATAATCTATCTATCTATCTATCTATCTATCTATCTATCTATCTATCTATCTATCTATCCCATTCTCTGCATTATCTATCTATCTATTTTTTCACGGACTGTTCATATTTCTCCCTATCTCCCACCTCTCTCACTGACTATATATATATATATATATATATGTGTGTGTGTGTGTGTGTATGTGTGTGTGTGTGTGTGTGTGTGTGTGTATGTGTGTGTGTGTGTGTGTGTGCAGATTTAATTTTCAACCTATTCAGATTTCATTTGATATCATGCAAACAGAGCAGATAAAACGAAGCATATATTAAGTGTAAAGTTACCAAACGTGTATTCCTTTTTTTAAGTAGATTAATAGTCATGTTCCATACCACTAAAATCTGTATATTTCTCATAATATTCAAGTCGTTCCAATGCTATCAACCCATCATGCATTTACACCTAAATAATGACAACGCACCTCTACAAATGCGATAGAATGAATACGTATTATTGATTAAAAAAAGGAAATGCAGCTTCACACAACAACACAATCTATATTAAATTAATCCACACAAATATATGTGTCTTTATTATAATATACAAATATGTTATTCTTGTTGCGTCCTGGGTAAGACGATAAACTACGTCCAGCAGGAAGGCCTCTAATCAGTCGGTTTTGAGGAGCATGGAACCACCTCTTAATTGCTGGTGTTCCCAGGTCCACCATGACCCGGGGTGATAGCACTTGTTAGGGTCCCAGCTATGAGCAAATAGTTAACAGCCAAACTTGTATAAAATACGTTTTAATATAAGAAATACTTTGTAATAAAAAAAATCATTACCAGCAATAATTTGTGAAGGAAAAATTATTATCAGCAATACTTTAAAATAAATACCAGAAATACAAACGGTTATACATCCTTTGAAAAAGATATATGACCAGCCATAGATTTCTTCAAGGAAAACTATTCCCAGGATAGGTTTTTGAAGAAAAACATATTACCAGCAGTAAAAATTTGTCGGCATTAAAATAACCTATTGAGGTTGATATGCCGTAATACAAAACAAACCAAACCAAACCAAATATTATTCTTGTTACATATCTATAAAGATTATGACGCAAAAATGAGTATGGAATTTTATATTTAGGCGTATAAATCCGACCAATATCTACGTTTTGACTCCATTATATCTCGGACCTGTATCTACGTTTTGACTAAAGTATGAGCTAGACATATATGTACGTCTTGACTAAAGTATGACCCTGACATATATTTACGTTTTGACTCCATTATGACCCGGACCTATATCTACGTTTTGAGAAAAGTATGACCCCCGACCTACATCTATTTGTTGACTCCATTATGACCTGGACATATATCTATGTTTTAACTCCATTATGAGCTGTATCTATATTTACTTTTTTATTCCATTATGACCAGGACCTATATCTACGTTTTTACTATAGTATGATCCGGATCTATATGTACGTTTTGACTAAAGTATTACCAGGAGATGTAACTATGTTTGACTCAAGTTTGACCCCGACCTATATCTACGTTTTGACTCCATTATGACAAGTACCTGTAACTATGTTTGACTAAAGTATGACTCGGACTCGGATATCTACGTTCTGACTCAAGTATGAGCCTGGAATATACCTAAATTTTCTGTAATGTGCTTATATTTGCCTTTTGAAACTAGCGTTACTCGGAACTATCCCAAATAGTCCGGTTCCATTGTAAACCGAATCTGTGTCTATTTATTAATTCTTTTTTTATATTGTTAGCATTGTGTCATTGTTATGACCATTGCCTTTATTCTGAAAGCGTTTCGGCCGTTGTGCGCCGCCGTCTTTGTTTATATATTGGCGACAGGGAAAATTTCAGGGAATTTTGAACTAACGCTTTATTCAATCTACAGAAAGAAATTGTTATATTTTCTCTGCCTGTGTCGAGTAGAGATAACTATGTCAACTTGATATTATTTATTGATGTTCAGTTATTTTTCCGCTCATTTCCATTGAGTATACCGCTTGTAACAGCAAAATCGTCCAAATCGTGTAACAGGAAAATCGTCCAAATCGTGTAACAGCAAAATCGTTCAAATCGTGTAACAGCATAATTGACCAACCCACAAAATGTTTAATATCTAAAAATCCACCAAACTAATTTAGTTTATTTCTTCTAGGCTTTCAGAGAAGACATTTAGCCATCTTGACACCATTTGTCGCAAGAACCATTGAAAACAATCATCTAGAAAGACAACAAATCAAAAACCGTTTTCTGTAAGGTACACTGTCTTCTCAACCGAGCAATGTTGAGAGGAAAAAAGATCATTCAGGCCTTCAGTAATGGTACCAACATTCATACTCTGCCTTCCATCTTCAAAATCCATGCAAGAGAACGGTGAGCAAGTTTTAAAAACAGGGAGAAGTAGAGCGGAAGACAGGACCAGGAGGTCACAACTGAAACTGGGATCATCATTACAAATTACAGCTAAAGAGATCAATTAGAAAAGATCCAACTCAATTCAGAAGACGTTTGTCGTTTGAGGAAGGAGTTTCAGCTATCACTGTCCAAAGATCAGTTAAAGAAAGACTTGTAAATAAAATCTTACGTGAAACTTGTGAGGTACCTTTTTATACCAGGAAGGAAAGTTAGATGGATAGAGAAGACGAAGATCATCTTGATAGAGAAGACGAAGATCATCTTGAATAAGCTGCAAAATAATCCTGGAATAATATATATATATATATATATATATATATATATATATATATATATATATATATATATATATATATATATATGAGATTACTTTCAATCATTTATGAGCTCCCGATCCTTAGCTATGATTAATTAATGATGAACATGTCATTTTCGTTTATGATCGATTTCATCGCGATTCTTCTGTTAAGCCTGGAGAGTAATTATACATTCTCATTGCTCAAAGTATAACGCAATAGTATCATAAAAACGTCGGAGAATTGTTTAATCATTTCTAAGATACAACGGTAACGAATTTAATTTAACAATTGAACTATTTTGCTTTTACACGATTTCGACAATTATTCTGCTACACCCGGTAAATATGAATTAACCTACTTTGTGATTAAACTCACAATTATAATGTCACCATCGATATAAATCATTTTTCCCTATGGGATTGGATATAAAATAACTCAATGTGTACCGATACACCGTTAAATTGACCAATTTGACCTAGACATCACATTACTAGCCACTTAATGTTTTATCGATATGTAAATTAAATATTTCTTTTGAATGCAAAAAATATTTACTAAATCATGGCAACACATATCTACGAAGTTGGCATGAAAACTCGTTCGTGTTACGCGGATACATATAAATGATAGACATTTTTATGAGATGTCCTAAATTTTAAGGTCTCGTTTTAATAGCCACGTTGCGAAATTGTAGTCGTGAATTGGATCGTAAAACTGATATTATCGTCCAAACAAAATCAGCGATACCTCCAGAGCTTGCAAAATATAAAATGGCGCTGGTTATTGCAAAATAAACGTAATTTACCATCCGACACTGTCGCATGATGTCGTATCCTAAGTCAAAGCTCAAAACATGTGAGACGGATGAATTTAAAAGTAAATTAAATAGATCCTTGAAAAAAAGAACGCCCATAAGCAAGGCTTAATGAAATTGGCAAAAGAATACATCAAGTTTGTTGTTTCACCGCTTCCGTTAACGACAAATATCGTGCTATCTTCGACAGCAAGGTGGCTGAAGCAAAGACTGTTGTCGGATATTTTGAAGTAAGATTGTAGATAAAGTTTGATTATCGTGGGCTCCAGATAGTATTAAGATGATATTTTAAAATATCTTGATTTTTTCTAAGGCACAAAGGAATAAGAAGAATTGAATCGCTTAAGAAAGAAGATTATTGTTTGCAAAACAATGCGCAATAATAATACTTATTCGATAAATTGGCGGCTTGTTCGTCCTGATTTAAGATCATTGAATTGAATTCGGGGATTATAAAGAGGAATAATGTCGATTGGCAGATTGAAATTTAACAGAATATATGAATTTCTCAGCGCTATTATGGAAGCTGTGAACTTTGTTTCATAACAAGAAATATAAAGCTCGCAAAAGATTGGAAACGACAATGTGACGCCTTCTCTATAAATGAGAGTTGTTAATAGTGCCTTTAAAATAGAACTGCATAGATTCATGATTTGTCGCTCCGTGGATAAGGAGTGTCCAATAGTAAAATGGTTTTGACTATATGATAAAATTATAATAAATAAATAATTAATGCTCTACTATCTGTATCGAGCTCTTTTTTGAATTAACGCTGCGAACGTTGGAATTTATATATTACTTTCGTTCTCATCTCATCGGATATCTTGCTCCTATTACTGTTGAGCACTGTTGCTAACGATTCAAACTAAAAACATGGACAAAATCGATTTCGGCATTTCGCTGAAGAATATTCCCATCCTAGACAAATGGGAGTACCTTCAAAATCTAGTCACAAAAAAAACAGGAGAATGAGATGAAACCAAGGTGCATCTTTGTAGTGAGTAAAATGGTTTTGTCCATATGATAAAATTATAATAAATAAATAATTATCGCTCTAATATGTGTATCGAGCTCTTTTTTGAATGAATGCTGCGAACGTTGGTATTTATATATTTTATATATTACTTTTGTTCTCATCGCATCGGATATATATATATATATATATATATATATATATATATATATATATATATATATGATACAAATATAGTTTTAGGTTTTGCTGTATTTATGGGTAAAACTGGTCAATATAAGAGATAGAACGTATGTGAACATAAAAGTAGACACCATTATCAACAACAGTCGGTTTAATTCTACATAGCAATCTCCATGGACTGAAGATTGCGTTGAATCATGTAACAGACTGTCGCCGCTTGCTGTTAACTTGTGTCTGTCTGTGTGTAGCTACTGAGGTTAACAACAAGCGGCAATCGTTTTGGACATGTAATATATATATATATATATTGATAATATTAGTGATCAATATATATATATATATATATATTGATGATATTAGTGGTCAAAATTAGGGGTCAACATATATATATATATATATATATGTATATATATATATATATATATATATATATATATATATATATATATATATACACATATATGTATATATATATATATATATATATATATATATATATATATATACACATATATGTATATATATATATATATATATATATATATATATATATATATATACACACACATATATATATATATATATATATTGATAATATTAGTGGTCAATATATATATATATATATATATATATATATATATATATATATATATATATATATATATATATACCCAAGAGGATAGAATCCAGGTAGAACTCAATGTCCAGGACGGAGTAAGAATATGATATAAAAGGCTCAAACACTAATATTCCATGGTTATAATTTATTACTGTGGAATCGTAATCACGTTCCAATTCATCAGACCTACAAATTCAAAAAGAAATCGGAAAATATATATCCTGATATAAAAAATAAAAGTTAAGTGAGAGTGTATGTGTGGGAGTGGGAAACAAGTGTAAAAGTGAAATGTATGAAAGCTCTAGAGAGAGGGTGTAACAGAAGAAAGAACTGGCTGGCCTAAAGGTGAAGGTGCGTATTAAAAGAAATGTTTTAAAGACAGGAGTTAAATAACGGTTTAAATGTGTGAGATACAGGTAGATATTAATTATTTTCAGATGCATAAATCACTACCGATTCGCTGATCTAAAATGAAAATTAAAAAACAGACAGTGGAAATGTGTGATACATTTTTGGTGACATTACGCACGATAAAAAACGATATCATCTAAACTTAAAATCCACATATATATATATATATATATATATATATATATATATATATATATATATATATATATATATGTAGGTGTGTGTGTGTGTGTGTGTGTGTGTGTGTGTGTGTGTGTGTGGAGGGAACTCCTTATCAACGGAGAATTGGGTCCAAGTCCCCCAATGGCGACCTAGAAGCGCAGATGGTTGAGAATCATATATATTATATCCCTATTCAAAGTTATCTATGACAAACTATGCTATAATTAAATAAAAGCCGATAAGCGAACTACTACTACTACTACTACTAAGTCTTGTCCTTCTAGGATGTAGTCAATCCGAGTGCTTCGCAAAATCCTTTTCCTTTTTAATATTTGTGAATCACCAAGATTTACCCAGTTTTCAATAAATACTCAGAATTCAGATTACCTCGTTGTGTTACGGGACAGAATAAATTATCATCATAAAGTTCCTGAATTATCTGTCATGTAAAAAGTTTTTATAGTTTTCTTTCAGTCCTAGTACATGATGACTCTTAATTTTATGTGGCATGTTCCTTCACGACGCGTGTGATTATGCCTCTTCACAATGTCCTATCTTGTTGTATCTCGAAGCAGTGCTCTTTCATAACTATCCATCGCAGTCCATGCTCTTTTATCAATTCACGCAAGATATTTTTAATAGGCTACTCGATGTTTCCCCCTTCAACTCTTGAACTTCCGGATATCCTTTGAGTAGAGTCCCCTCTTATGATCATATACTCCGGAAATGTCAAATCTCTTTCTGATTCTAACGCTTAGAACTTGGTCATTGCTCACATAATCCATCCATTGAATAGTAAGCACCCTTATGCAGAATCATATCTCTGTTAATTCAAGTATTCGCTGTTAAAGTCTCTGTTCTCTTTTGGTTCAAGTCTCCATCCTTGAGGCTATTTCCCCACTGCCATGTAGGAGGATTGATAAAATATCGCAGTTCTGCACAAATTGTATTTGATTGTAACACAAATTTTCTGTTTCTAAGTCGGATTCATCGTCGACAACAAAGAAAAAGAGCAACTCGTGGATTCAAAAACGAATAATCATAATCTATATCAATAAATCGTATTTACGAAATTATTAATCTAGTGTTCCGTTTTAATAGCGATGAACGCAAAGAAAATGAATTCATTGTCTGAAGTAGTTAAATATTTGTACAAAATAAATTGTTGAAGTTTTGAAATGATAAAGTGCTTACCTAAAGTAAATAAACGCAATTCTAGTTTGACGGCAAGGTCACATGATTTTACAATTGAAATTGCTAGATATAACCGTAAGTTCTGTGAAAACCGTTTCTTCTCTCACACTTCTCGTTTGTAGAACTTTCGTCCGGCTTCTTTCCTTCTTCCCAGCCAACTTTGATGTTCAGAAATTGAAATTCAGTGTCAATTGTTACCTTATATAATGTTATAATGTTTTCTGTTTCTCATATTCTCTAACACCCAGGAATTCTTTGGTGTCTTAATATCTGTATTGATTTACTTGAAGTTGAAATGATTAAAGAGAAGTAAAGTAATGTGTTTTCTTCCCAGAGATCAACGTGGAGAAATATGTCAAGCGAAAGGCGGTAATACTACCCTAACTAAATCTCGAAAACCTTGTCTATACTGCAATTTCGGAGGGAGCCAAGGGCATTTGTGCATAAGTTAACATAACATACTACGTTTTGAGTTTGTAATGGCCACGCTGGTGTTACAGTCTGTGCCGAGAAATGTTACGCTACTCGAATATATAATAATAATAATAATAATAATAATAATAATAATAATAATAATAATAATAATGATAAAATCGGAATCTCAAAAATGTGGCACATGGGAACATCAACAATACCTGTTTTAGTTAGAGGCCTAAGATTGGTTGGAAAATATTCCAGTAGATTAATTGAAGGGATTCCTGGAAGCCCATGCCTCAAAGAAATACAAAAAAATTGTTCTCACAAGTACAGCCCACATTTTACGAAGGGCTTTATCTATGAAAAATATTGTGTTGTTGTTTTTTTTTTTGTCAGTAGAAAGTGTCATGATGCCATTTCTAACATTAGGTCCCTGGGCGGGAACAGGAAAGAAATGTGTACACGCCAGAAATCAAAGGAAATAATAATAATAATAATAATAATAATAATAATAATAATAATAATAATAATAACAACAACAACAACTCCAACAAAAATAGTAATTATTATTATTATTATTATTATTATTATTATTATTATTATTATTATTATTATTATTTCCTTTGCTTTCTGGTATATACAGATTTATTTCCGAAACCCATCCAGAGATCTAAGTTCAAAAATGGCATCATGACATTTTCCACTGTGCATTTTTTTAGTAGAAAAAAGAACAAAAACAAAAAAAAACGAAGACCACACACATTTTACATCGATAAAACCCTTCGTAAAGTGTGGGCTGTAATTGGAACTATATATTTTTTTATTTCTTAAAGGCTTGGGTTACCAGGAATTATTTTACTGAGACATTCGGAACCGTTTCCAATCAATTCGAGCTCTCCAACTAAAACTAGACTTATTGATGTCGCAAAGTGCCACATTTTTTAGATTTCCACTTCAAGATCCTTGTATTTTGATAATTTTTTTTTAAGTTCTTCAAAGGTTCATTACAGTCTGCAGTGTCTGCTATGTCAATAAAAAGGCACAATTTGTATTCCTATTATTATTATTGTAAATGGACGTGGTCGAGATTATAGTCATTGTCAACTCTATGATCTTGTCGCTGGCTGCATAGGATGTGATACGTCTTTCTCTTAGAGTGGCTGCCACACAAAGCTGAAGACGCGTCTGTGCGTCTGTATTGCTATTTAACCCAAACTTGAGGGGTGAAAAGATGGATTCATACCTTTCCGTGTAATTGTATGTCAAATTCGGCTGGCCGAATTTTGGTTTCGGACAGATATCCATTCCATCACCCATATATCCTGTATAGCAATACACTGTAACAAGATTATGTAACGTAGGTCTTGACAGCGTGATCATGCAATATATTCTTCTTTTATTAGTTAAAGAACATTCATCTTTCTTATTAAAGCAATCAATTTCTAATATCTCTTTGACAGCATTACTGTTCTTGCGCGGATAACAGAAACCGAAGCAATAGAAACCGTGAATAAAAGAAAAGACTGAATATATGATCTGGCGCACTTGCCTTATATCTAGAGATCTTTGATAACGCCAAAAAAGAATCAGAAATATTATTGTTCTTGATCTGGTGGGTCGGCTTGGGTCAATTCCCCAACAACATATCGCCCCCCATCTCTTCCGTGCCTTTTCTTTAAATACTTTCATGGTTATTGTTCGGATGAAGTCTTCGCTGTGGTACCGAGACTTTACGAATTAAAGTACTAGACCGGCGACGAGCTCTCGCCAATATACAGTTGCCTAGATATAAACGTAATTTCCTTGCTAACAGTCTCTTGTCTCCCGCTTCTCGATTGTTGAAGTCACTTCCGGCTCCATGCCATCCAGCCCACTTCAATCTTCGAACTTTTAAATGCAATATCTTCCTGATTACTCTTCTTTTGTTCACACTTCTCTTTCTAATTCTTCCACACACAGTAAACATTTGCGTCTTAGTGCCTTTACAGCCTTGCTTGAAACAAAATGAACACAAAACGATCAGTTTTAAAAAAGGACTTGTAACTGGAAAAACCGAATGAAAAAAGAATGTTAACAACAACTCCTTTTTCACACCCAACACAGTTCTGCGGAATCAGAATAAACGTTGAGTTTAATCAAGCTAATGAGCCAATTGGAGTAAAGTGTCATGCAGATGTAAATTTTTCCCACTTGTGACGAATGCAGCTATCGATTTTTTTGCATGTTAGCATGCTAGTTAACATTCGTGTCCGTCAGCTGTTGGCTCTCAAGCTGGCCAACTGAATCTTCCTACCTATTCGTGGCAGCCAGCTATAGGCTCCCACTCTGGCCAGTAGAAAATGGCCGCAAACTACATGAAAACTGCCGTAGAAGCAGGAAAAACCGATTATTTCCACTATCGATGGGAGTTGGGAAATGCAAAGTCGGTCTTGGCCTTTTCTATAACTTGCAGCATGTGCATGCAAATTTTGGTGCAAATCCATCGAGAATTGCGGCCGTGAATTCGTTACACACACACACACATACACACACACACACACTCACACACACACACACACACACACACACACACATCCTGCCTTTTATATATATATATATATATGTATCATTGGTTTAATATCATCCCGCCTCGAATTCAAGGCTCGGATTTCCTATAATGATTCATCAAGGGAGGCCTGTCCTTCCAACTTTAAAGATTGTATTTAACTTTTTATAAACTTCACTTATGTAATATTATGATCTCATTAGCAAAAAGAAAAAAGAAAAAAAAAAGAAGAAAGAAAAAATTCCTGTTGTTTAAACTGCTTGAAATACTTGTAAAAGCTCATTAAACCAATTTCCTTCCCTTATCGTTTCCTCAATCAACTTCTATGAAAAGGCACTTACGTTAATTTCAAATATTTAAATATTTTCCTGTAATGTCACTAATTTCTTTTTGGTCGTTAATTTTAATGTGTCTTTCATTTTCCGAAATCGTCTTTAATGTAAACAGACAGTGTTTTGACAGGAAGTAAAACTCATAAATATTAGTAATTTATTTGCGCTCTGGAATTAAAGGTTGATGCGCGAGTGAATTGACTCTCTCAAATTCACAATCCATCTCCTTACTCATCCATCGTCACTTTCTCTCTCACACACATACACACACAAAGCTAATTATGTATAAACACCCACTCTCACGCACACTCTCTCACACATGTACACACAGACACACACACACACACACACATACCCTATATATATATATATATATATATATATATATATATATATATATATATATATATATATATGATATCATTGCAATTGATTTCTTGTGAAAACGATTTCTTAAAGGTGACGACAAATACATTTCTATAAATGTATAAAAGACTTTAATATATTTGTTCTTTCAGAAAATAATTCGCAGCCAGTCTCGTGTCGACAATACCTACACTTTTGTGAAAATATAGATATTGACTTCTAATAAATTAGAAAGGGAATATGGAAAGAAGGCTGAGAGAATTTAAAACTCACAGGACAAGTTGAAGAAAAAAGAAGGAGGGAGGGAACAGCAAATAATCTACTTAATGACTTAGTGAGTGGACGGTAGAAAAGAGATAAGTATATTCATTGTAAAGGATTTAAAAAATTACTTTAAGTCACAAAAGACAGGAATTTCTGAAGAACAATGATCGCTCACACCTTAAAGGGATAAAAAAAATATCGGAAAATCAAAAAAAATATTGAAATATCTTAATAAAATTAAGAGGATGATAAACATACAGAAAACGGAAATTGTCGTCGGGAATTGGAATGAAGGCAGTGATGACACTTAGCCTGTATCCGTGATGAAAATTCAAAATGTGGAAATTGAACATGGGACAGGCTGTGCTACGTGTAGTTTTGCCCCAAACTGCAAGATGCTACAAACGAAGACGTTAATCCAAAGACCCGGCAAATATCCTTAAATAATCACGTCAGATCTATACCTCTCATATCAGGCATGGCGTCCATCTTGTCCAGAAATTTTAAAACTATCAGCTGAAGAGAACCGTTTTCACAAATCAATGATTGAAAAAGAGAATGGATCATGTAGAGCTTAAAAAAAGATTATAATTCGTCGGATCTCATAGACTGGCGCTACAGAATCATACACAGAGATCTATACCAAATAAAAAAACACAACATCACTTGAATACTTGCAACAACAGTATCAAATAAAATAGATAAAGAAGATATAGTAAAATAGTGAGAGTCACATTCTATTCTATATTAATAAAAAAAAAAACTAGGAAGGAAAACCTCGTCACTACTAAAAGGATCAATAACTGTTCGTGTAATTGAGAAATATATTTTCCTGATACAAGTTTTAAGCGAAATCTCTATCTATAAAAGGCAGGTTGTGTGTGTGTGTGTGTGTGTGTGTGTGTGTGTGTGTGTGTGTGTGTGTGTCTGTAACGAATGCACGGCCGCAATTTTCGACGGATTTGCACCATAATCTACATGAACTTGCTCCAAGTAAGGAAAAAGGCCAAAACCGACGTTGCATTTCCCAAATCCCATCGATAGTGGAAATAATTGATTTTTTCATGCTTCTACGACAGTTTTCATGTAGTTTGCGGCCATTTTCTCACTGGCCAAAGTGAGAGCCTATAGCTGGCTGCCACGAATAGGCAGGAAGATTCTATTGGCCAGCGTGAGAGCCAACAGCTGACTGATACGAATATTAACTAGCATGCTAACATGCAAAAAAAGTCGATAGCTGCATTCGTCACAAGTGGGGAAAATATAAATCTGCATGGCACTTTACTCCAATTTGTTCATTCGTCTGCTTAAACTCAACGTTGATTTTACTCCGCAGAACTGGGTTGGGTGCGAAAAGTATTTGTTTTTAACATTCTTTTTTCATTCGGTTTTTCCAGTTAAGAGTCTTTTTTTTTAAAACTGATCGTTTTGTGTTCATTTTGTTTAGTTCTTTTTTCGTAACAGATTTAATGTTTAGTATAGAGCTTAGAAAGAATTCGCAGTGTGCGATAGGCAAGAAGTAAGGCATGTAGCAACATCAGCACCGCAAAGGACACTCCTTTAAAGGCAATGAAGGGAAAAAATATTTTAAGTCAATTGATAGCGATTGCTTTATGAGTCGTACGATTTTGAATCAAGCACGGGCAACGCCGTGCCATGCTACTAGTATTGTATAAATGTAAAACTAGGGTAACTCTAACTGTCTGGTCAATGTATGCCAATTTTTTCCTGATAAGGAAAAACCTAATCTAACCATTGCTATTACTATTGACAGTAACCAGTAAAGGACTTAAGGTACGTTAGACATTGAGTGTAATTGGCCTTTCTCTGCCAACCTATCTCAAGATACAATGTCATGTTTTGGAATTCTTGATCTTCTCTTAGACTGATTTCCAACCCAAGATAAAATAACTCAGTCTAATCTATTGTTTAGATATAGGTTAATATAATGGATTCAAGTTTTACTTAGGTGATTTATTGCGAAATGAACGCAACAGCTTTGGTTGGAAATTGAACTCGGGCTGCCCATCTTAAATTTGCACAGCTGATAAACATTCTACTATGCGCGCAACCTTCTAATTTCATTCTCCCGGAATTTGTCCTCAACTTCCTAGCCACATAAAGTCTTCTTTTATTGTCATTTCTCCTCAGTAATGTTTTCTCATTCCGTTTCATTTCCAGTAACAATTTGCATCTTAGTGGCATTATGACCTTGCTTGGAGTGAAACGACGATAGACTTTTTTATTTTTATTTTGTCGACTGTACGATCTAGTAGGATCGGTTGGGCACCGTTTCCGAGCACCATGACGCAATTCACTCCGCCAGACATACGGAAACGGTGCGCTGTCCTTCTTGACATTCGCGCCGGTCCAATACGAACATTTCAGTGTGTTGGGTACAGTGCAGAGGATTTGGAAAGAATTGGATTAGTCTAATTGTGATTATGACGGTCTGTGGAATGATCACTAGTGATGGCGACATTGTCTCCATTCATCTTCTCACAGGGTCTCAGACTCAGCACAGGGGCCTACATTAAATGTCTTGAGGATATAGTGCTGCCTTGATTCAAGATGATGCCTGCTGGAAAACCATATGTCTGGCAACAGGACAATCCTACACAATCGGGAGAACCCAGTCATGTCCGCCAGACAATATCTACGACCACACCAACCCTTAAAACTGGCCACCAAACTCCGCAGACTTCACTCCACTTGGTTATTGTGTGCGGGCGCAGTTGAGCGAGAGACCAACAAAACTCCTTGTCACACCAAAGATGAACTGAAGGCAAGGATTATGGCAGCATTAACCAACATTTACAAGGAGACCATCCGGAAAAGTCGCAGGAGAATCCGAAGTCGTCTGGTGTCCTTGGTTGAAGCCAATAGTGAATTATTGAATAAATTTACTTTTTAGTATTTCAAAACTTTTCTGTGCGATTTTGGTAAATATATCTCTTAAAATGAGATGTCCGTGTTATTTACATTGTGCATAAATTAGACGACAATTTTTCTATGCATTTCACCCCATATATATATATATATATATATATATATATATATATATATATACATATATATATATATATATATATATATATATACATATATATATATATATATATATATATATATATATATATATATATATATATATATGGTGAACTCTCCCGTCGTATTCGACGTGTGAGGGTCAAGCAGCTCAGTTCCTAGGAACCGCCAGCCAGACAACAGCTTGATTTGATATGATTTGATTGTAGTGGTGAAGGCTTTGTGTAGAACCAACCACACTTTTTGAAGGGCGAAATACAGAGACCTGGTGCACTACGTGCCACAATGCCCCCAAACGACCCTCCGCAGGTTTTGAATTCAGAGTTGTCCTTCTAGATCAGTTGCCATCTAAGCCTATAGATCCCAGTCCTTCCTGCTTTTTACCCATATCCGGAGGGTGAAAAAGAGGATTAATACATGCATATATATATATATATATATATATATATATATATATATATATATATATATATATATATATATAAACATACCTTTATTTTAGCCGTCGCATTTCAACCGCTGATGATGGACTTTATAAAAGCAAATATAACAAGTATTTATAAACAAAATTAAAAAAGGTTGTTAGTTATTCAAATCTGTTAAAGACGCCAATAAAATTCATTAGGTTAACTGAAAAATCTATTTAAATCATGGAGAATGATGAGCGTTGTAATTAAATGTCTAATAAACGAAAGTGAGGAAATTGTGTTGTTGCTGAATTTTAATTTTCATCCATTTAATATTTGAACTGTTTTAGTTTCGTATTAATTCATTTATTATATATTTTAAATAACAGGAATTTATTAATTTAACCGTTCTCTTTTAATTATTTAACATTTTTAGTCATTTATGTTGGCTTGGAAAAGTAGTAATTCTTTCAGAAATGGAAATTCTTTGATAAAATTCGGGACGCAGATTTATATTTTGAGAAGATTCGACAGCTGCATTCTCGATAATTTTCTCTCTAAGTAAGTTACTTTCTGTTTTAATAAGTATAGCATTCTTTACATCAAAGTTGTGCTTGAAATTAATTCTGTCTATAAGAAATGCATTTGATAAATTGTTGTATTTAGTATTCTTTTTTTATTCATAGATACGTTTTTTATAAACTCATTGAACGTCATCTGAAAACACTAAACCTCAGATGTTTATCAAAAATATATAAACCAGATATCCCGATAGAGACTGATTATATGAATAATAGGTAGCGCCTCATATAAACAAGAGGAGACACTAGCTAAAATCTTAACACCCACTTCTTCACACAAATAACTTCTCGCATATGAATCTGATGATCTTTTATAGTCATTAAAAAACGGAGACAAGAAAAATAAATACATGACAACAAAATTTCCAGGAAAATGCTGAAGCACGATAAGGATATATCTTTTAATGATAATATTTAATTGTATAGTATATACTAGACTATTTAGTTTGGTGGGTAGAATTTATACAAAAAATCATATATATAGACGTATTATATATATTTTTTTATTTCAATCCTTTTTTAAGTCTGCGAATAAATTTCTTAGTGGCTGTAGAAACATACCAAACTTTTCTTTCAAATATTTTTTTTATTTTCTCAATTACTTAAAAAAAAATGTGGATGTGTATAAAGTAGCTCTCTAAATAGGAAATATTATTTCAGTGTTAATTTGCAGCATCTCAGTTTCAAAATTTTCTGTTATTCAAGTGAGATAACTATTGTGATTTAAAAAATAAGCAAAGACATCAAGAAAACAAAACTCGTTTTTTGGAGATATATCATAATGCAATAAAAAACAATCATTTTGACATAATTAACTCAAATTAAACGCTCCTATTGCCACCTAGTAACAATACAGAGCAACAATTTTAGACGATTCAAGTGTAAATTTTATATTAACCTGATTTTTTATGCGACTAACTACATCAGAATTATAATTAATTATAATGCAATTATCCCAATGTGTCTGTTCCAAAGTGGACATGCCGAGCGTCAGCAATTTTTGTGCCAAGTCAGATGTAAGCATAGGACTCACCCTTAAAAGACGGCTTTGTGATATATTACGTTCTTGTGTGGTTGCGGATAAATAACTACTTACATAGACCAGGTGTGGTGCCCTTCTTATTCTTGACATGAGTCATAACAAAGATAAGGTGTAGTTCCATTTGCACTGAAAAGGGTTGGAACATATTTAAGTCCTGATCCGTTATGCTGTCAAAAAGCAGGTGGAAAATGAACGAAAGAATCTTTATCCGAGACACCATATATTAAATGACATGTCCCATTGCCTAGGGAGCGTGACCCAATATTAAATGATGCATATCTGAAATGCTTGTGGAATGTATTTGTATGATGTTCCTAGCAAAGTACGTTTTCAAATGTCACTGAAGTGCTATTGGAGACACCGTTGATGAGGGTAAAAGATGGTAAGTGATTTCAGTCGGTTAAAGACACGCATACACACACACACACACACACACACACACACACTCTCTCTCTCTCTCTCTCTTTCCCTGCCTGCCTCTCTCATATATACTTTGTTTCATTGGTAACTAAGGCTTCCCACAGTGTTAAGTAGTAAATAGTTGAGACATAAATATATATTCAGTTGCAGGTAAAGTTATTTTCAGTCGTGCGTATTGTGACATATATTTAGTAACTATTAGTAAAGTCAGTAAAGTAATTTATGACCTAGTAAAGTCAGTGGTACAAAGTTCGAGTTCCATTTAAAAAGGCGATCAGTGGCAGAGGTTTTGGCGCCCTAAGGTTGTGCAGCGATCAAAATTCATACATGCATCTAAAGAAGTCATACGTTGCGACCAGTCAGACAGCATATTCACAGATAAAAATCGGAAAAATGACACCCTATTTTGCATTAGAAGATAAGGCCACATTTCAAACGAAAAAGGTGCTATAATTCCTGTTAGCGACCTTGAGCCATAATTGTGTTAATTTTCATATATATATATATATATATATATATATATATATATATATATATATATATTTAACAATATAGTTTTCAATAATAATCTGCTGCCCCAATAATATATATAATACAATATATATATATATATATATATATATATATATATTGTATTACGGCAGCAGGTCATTATTCAAAAATATATTGTTAAATATAACAGACAACGAATGTCTATTATATTTGATCATGAGTCGTTCTAAGCTTTGAATATTTGCTTTAATTTCGGGAGAAAATAAAGAAAAAAACTTTTCAACACTTGCATATTTATTATTATGCTCTTCCTCGATGTAAGCTTTCGGGTCCCATGAGGCATCTGCAGAGTGAACCGAACGCATAGATCGTTATAATTAACTATATATATATATATATATATATATATATATATATATATATATATATATATATATATATATATATATATATATATATATATAGATATAGATATATATATATATATCAACAGTAAAATTGTCCAAATGGAGAAAATGCATAATTGTCCATACCACAAAATGTTGTTTAATATCTAAAAAATATAATAGCGAAAAAGTTTTTAAATATTTGTAGCCGTAAAGTTTAGCATAAAATATTAAATTATAATTAAAAAAAATCTTTGTATTTTTTTTTTACAAAAGCTGTTTCCTTTGCATAGCTGAAAATTTGGAAATTGAAGTCCTGAAATGTACTGTGAAAAAATATTTTGAAGTTACTGAACATCCCCATATATTTTAACCCACTGAGGGGGTCTCGGATGAAAAATATTTGTCAAAATGAAAATTATTTGAAAGACAATTTTGGTATTTTTCTTGTTCAATTTTCTACTGCCGCCAAGAAATTCATTCGTGGATTTGAAATGATTAAAACTAAAATAAATAGATATAATACTTCTAAATTATTTAACCAATACTGCTTGAATATATATATATATATATGCATGTACATATGCATGAATGTGAGATGCAGTTTGGTGTATCTATTTATGCAGTGGATTTTCTTTTTCGTTAATTTTTCTAAAAGCAATGATTTTTTTAAAGATTTTTTTTCTTTATTCTCAGGTCTGAATATGTAAATATTAAAAAAATAAAACATCCTAACACGAACTGTCACGCTAAGACAGAAAAAAGTCAAAATTTGAAAATAATAAAACAGACATGACACAAAAAAAGCAAACTCAGAGATAATGGGTTTGAAAACTGAATGTTGCTTTGCACAGTTTAATGATCACTGAAACCAGGAAAATAGCCTGAAAAACAAATACAAATCCTTAACAGAAATTTGTCACTTTTTACCCAGCGAATACTCAACCTGAAACTCGACACATGTTCTTCATTGTCCTCGTCAAATCGACATATCCATATAGATGCTGTGTATTGCGCCAGACATTTTCTGAAATCTCTAAATTGTTATCTATATACGAACGCTTCCTAAGATAAATGATTACAAAAACAACTTTGAGCAAGTGAAAAGTGAAGGTCTTTGCAAAGACCATCATTCGTTGATCATTATTGACTGGCGCCACAGAATATCAAGCAAAAAACTATACCAAATAAAAGAAATTCCATCACTTGAACACTACCAACAGCAACAAGAACTAAAATAGATAGCTCATGTCGCTCGAAGAGAAAATAATGACATAATCAAGATTCCACACTACTTCAAATAAAAGGATAAGAAGGAAAACTCCATCAGTACTGGAAAGAGCGATAACAGTTACTGGACTTGAGAGACCTATTTTCTAGAAAAAAGATTTTATAATTTTCAGTTGACGGTAGTACTTGATGCTCTGTTAACAAATGTCAAATGTTTCTGTGTCGGGAAACGGCCATTATTGTCATTACCATTACTAAAGGTTGTTTCATTAAGACGGATCAAAGTCAGCAGTAAATAAATCAGTGTTATTGGTGAAAATTTCTTTCTTTCTTTATTGCATCATGTTATTTAAGTCATGGCAATTATGTCTGAAAAATAATATCGCCCAAATGTCCGCCAAAGCTTTGGCGGCACACCTCCACTCGATGGTTCCAATTTTTGATGCCGTTTCTGCATAGTTGCTCCTCGATCTCACCAATATGCCTTATTATCTCATCCTTCACCTGTTGAATTGTTGTTGGCTTGTTGGCATAGATCTTACTTTTGAGATGACCCCAAAGAAAAAAATCTAAAGGCTTCAAGTCGCACGATCTTGGTAGCCAATTGACTTCGCTGTTTCGAGAGATGATGTGACCTGGGAACTTCTCATTTCATTTATGTTTGAACGTCCATTTTTGTAATAGGTTTCGGTGACTTTAACACGTTGTTTGATTGTTAATATTGCCATGGTTGTAATTGCCAAAGATTCAAGTTGTTAAATCTGAAAGCAAAAGTAAATATTATTAGACGTTTAAACTTAATTCACATTTAAAAACGGTTCAAGTTATTGGAAAACTATTTATAGGCCAAAAAGAAAAGTAAGTGCAAATTTAATTTTACAAATATTTTGTGTTTAAAAATATAGCCAGAAAATGATGTTTACATATTCTAAAGCTTCTTCTTTGAGCCGTGTTTTTTAAGGACGTGGGTGATTATGGTTCTCCATAATTTCCCGTTCTTTCTAGCTCTTAGTAAATTTTGTCATTTTGCTTCCTCTGCTAATCACTTTTCTATCAACCGTTTGCCCAAGCTCGTTAGATAGGCTATGCGTTGCTCTCCTCTGTCTGTCTTGCCTAGGGCTGTTACATTTTCTACGTCCGCTTTCCTCATTATTTTACTGCACCATCTCCAAAATTATATATAAACGTATGTGAGAAAATTGGCAATGGAAACATGAAGTTACGGAATTGACAAGGAACATGGTAAGGTTCTGTCATTGAAGGAGGGGAAGAGTGTAATTGTAAAAAAAGTATAGGGTGTTTCCTTAAGACGGATCAATGTCGGTAGTCAATAAATCAGTGTTATTGGTGAAAATCTATTTATTTCTCTATTGCATCATGTTATTTAAGTCATGGCAATTATGTGTGACAAATAATGTCGCCCAAATGTCCGCCAAAGCTTCAGCAGCACACCTATACTCGATGGTCAACATTTTTGATGAGGTTTCTGCATAGTTGCTCTTCGATCTTACCAATATGCCTTATTATCTCATCATTCAGTTGTTGAATTGTTGTTGGCTTGTTGGCATAGATTTTACTTTTGAGATGATCCCAAAGAAAGAAATCTAAAGGCGTCAAGTCGCCCGATCGTGGTAGCCAATTGACTTCGCTGTTTCGAGAGATGATGTGACCTGGGAACTTCTCATTGCATTTATGTTTGAACGTCCATTTTTGTAATAGGTTTCGGTGACTTTAACACGTTGCTTGATTGTTAATATTTCCATGGTTGAAATTGCCAAAGGTTCAAGCTGTTAAATCTGAAAGAAAAAGAAAATATCATTAGACGCTTAAACTTAATTCACATTTAAAATCAGCCCAAGTTATTGGAACATCCTTTCTTCCCATGGATATTACCATTGCCAATAGTCTTACCATTAATATTACTATTATCATTACTGTTACGATTACATTACTATTAACATTAATATTACCACTACCATTATTATTACCATTAATATTACCATTATCATTACCATTGATATTACAATTACAATTTCCATTACCGTTACCATTAATATTACCATTACCATTAATATTGGCATTATTATGACGATTACCATTACTGTTGCCATTAATATTACCATTATCATTACCACTTATATTACCATTACTATTACCATTAATATTACCATTACTGTTGTCATTACCATATATATAGTATACTTAGGCAGCAAGTATTCATTTAAACCTAGAGTCAAAAAGAGTCTTTGCGTCCTTGTGAGTGATAAATAATTCCCTCTCCCACAGACGAGATACAGCATGCCTCTCACTGTTCTCTTCATACTTTTATGGAAAGTGCCAAGAGGAACTACACTCCTCTCTTCCAGCAGAGCTAACCTCCACGGATAGGACTAGCCATGATATGCGCATTTTAGAAAACCACCGTCATACTCTGCGTATTCCACTGATGAAATGTAATTTCCACTCAAGCAGCTTCTTACAGTGAACCATTGCTCTGTTTAACCGACTACCAAGAGTTTTATTTCCAGATTACTAACTAAACTTAACCTGTTCAATTCAAGGATCAATCGTTATCTTCTCCACCTATCCTCATAAATTACGCCTATTATTCTGTAACCCTCTACATTGAGTAGCTCTCGAGCCTTGTATATTGAGAAAATCACTATGAAAATTGTTTTGTCTTATTCAACCGAGGAGCAGTGTCTGTTTAATTTCTTATAGATTTTTATAGTTTTCATGTAAGTAACAAATCGATATCAAAATTCTGGCTAAAGTGTCTAAAATTTTAATTCATGTACAACCACTTTTGATCATCTCATTCGGTAGTTGAAGAAAAGAAAACTTAAACATTAGACAGTCTATCAATAATTCTGCTTTCGACATAAAAAAAAGCGAAAATAGGAAGAAATAGAATAAAAATTATAATATATATATATATATATATATATATATATATATATATATATGTGTGTGTGTGTGTGTGTGTGTTTATGTACGTGCGTGTGTGTGCGATGCTTTTGCCTTGCGAATAAGAAACTCTAAGAGATGCTAACTGCTATTTATATAATTTCGGAAGAACTGTTGATCCTGAATTGTGAACTTGTCAACGTATACTTTACATCCTTATTGTTCTCAATATTTGTATATTTCAAAAATCTTTTAAGCTGAGGCAATGCGAAAAAGTCAGAAGTGGCCAGATCAGAAATGTATGCCTAATGGTTTTCCATTGAAATTCCCGCAATGCTTCTCTTATTTGAGGAGATTTATAAGAAAGACCATTATCTTTCTGGCAACTGATTATCTGACAAAGATGTCCACCGCGCTTTTTAACTACAAAGTGGGCTAATCTTCACAGAGCTCTTTCGCAACCAGCAGATGTTATTCTCTTTTACTCATCTAAAAAGGCAAAGAGCAAAAGGCTCTCATCATCCCCGAAAACCCACCATAATCTTTTTTTCTTGAACAACTTGTTTCTTCTTTTTTCCACTGGGCTTTGACGGTTTCTTTTTTTTTGACTATCGTTGTGATAAATCTAGACTTTCTCACCATTTAGATATTGCCTCATAAACCCCCCAGAATTGTGATCCTATTTCTTTAAAACAATCATTGATATTCCTACCCATCTCTCTTGATATTTTGGGAGCAACGGTTTTGATAATCAACGACCAACTTTAATTATTTCAGTGGGCTGAGCTCACAGATTTCTGGGGCATTAGTTACCATTTCTCTTGTTAATCGTCGGTTTCTCTCAGTGAAATCTCGAAGAGAGTCGAATTTCTTCACCGAAACTTATATTGAGACTATGCCAGATCGGTGCGTCATCTTCGGCTCCACCTCGTGCTTGTATGAAACTAGTTATACAAAACTATAAGAATTATATCCATAAAGCTTTTTTAAAACTCTAGTAATGACGTCAAAGTTCCTGCGAAGATTGGCAGCGAATCTGATGTTAATTGGGAGGATCCATGCTGCTCCCATGATAATTGTTTTTAAACTGACGGAAATGTCGGTCTCTTCCTCGAAATACACCGGATTCATACAAGTGATAGCACGTACCATACTACTAAATAAAATCTTCTAAATATTTACATAGTTTTCTTCTTAGATGCTTCCGAGATTCATTTTGAATAGTCCAGAGACATATAAATAACATTAAGTATGTTGGCTGTGTATAAAGCAGATTATTCTTAAGCAATATTTTAATTTGGTATCGCTATCAATATTAGATGCTTTTACTCACCTAGTGTGAATGATCGTTCAGTGGGAAACCTTCAGCACACACCCTTGCAAACCACTTTTGACATCTTCGATCATTCACATTACCTTCTTCATAATTTAGAGAACACTCTTAAAATTCATTTGAGTTAGTTTTTTTTTTTTACATTTCTTAAAATAAGAAAGCATCAAATGATTTATATTTATTTATTATTTTCAGCAATCTTCAATTCTTTTTTAAATCAATAAATAAAATGACGCTAGTTCCTAAAATTTTCTAAAATTAGAAAAGAGACAAAGAAAACAAAAAGAAAACTCGATTTTGGAAAGATCTCATAATACAATAAAAAACAATCATTTTGACAAAATTAATACAATCTATACGATCGTATTGTCATTTTAGGCGACCCAACTATAAATTTTATGCTTAACTGATTTCGACGTCACACACTACATTCGAATTATAATTATAATCTAATTATAATTATAATCTAATTAAGCCCCACGTGACTGTAGCAAAGTGGACATGCCGAGCAGGTGCTTCAGCAATTTTTGCGCCAAGACCGATGTAAGCAAAGGACACACCCTTAAGAGCCGTCTTTGTGATACATTACGTTCAGGTGTGCTTGCGGATAAATAGTTAAAATTACCTAGATTAGGAGTGGCGTCATCATTCTCCGTGAGAGGTGCCATAATAATTATAAAGTCCTGTTCCATTTGTACTGAAAATGGTCGTAACATATTTAAGTCCTGATCCCTTATGCTGTCAAAAAGCAGGTGGAAAATGAACGAAGGAATCTTTGTCCTAGACCCAATATATATGATGGCATATCCCATTGCCTAGGAAGTGATCCAATATATGGTGCGTATATGAAATGCTTGTAAAATATATTTTTAAGATGTTCCCGACAAAGTAGACTTACAAAAGTTACAGAAGCGATGTAGGAGTAAAAGGGTAAAAGCTTGGTAAGTGATTTCAGTCGTTTATCGACATGAAACACAGACAGACACGTATTCACTCACACCTTTTCTTTTTCCTTCCTTGCTCCTGTCATGAAAATTAAGTATTTGCTTATATCATATGTTATCTTTTATCTAATGTTTCATTTTTATTTAATGGCCAGTAGTTTGTTTGTTTTTGCCTTCCTGTTATATATTGAGGTATTAATTTGGGGGTTAGTTTTGTTCGTTTGTAGTTATTTGTCTGTGTGTGCGTGTTTGTGTATGTATATATTTATATGTACATGCAAACACACGCGTAACCTACAAACCATAGAGAAAACCAAACAACAACTCTATATACAAGATGCGACGGGTAAATTCTCACAATTTTATATTATCAAGTTTTCGCATTGTTTGTTTTTGTTTATGTGAAGTATATTGATTCAAGAGCAAAAAAGCAGCAACATTTATTGGATAGATTGTTTGGTTTTGAGAATGATTTACTGGATATAGTTAACAATAGTTCCTTTCATAAAAGAAAAGATCACTTCTAAATATACCTTGATCATGTTGTAACTGATAAAAATAAATTGAAATTGTATTTAAGTCAGATAAAACTGCACATTTCTACAAAGTAACGGCCAAGGATTATAATATTCTTATTAGAAAAAATTAATAAAATACTATAGAAAATTAAATAATTATGTAGTTAATTTTGTAGACAGTATTAATACACCTAGTAAAAATATCACAGATAAACTAAAAGTTAGTGACAAGTGACAAAGGAATGTTACATAAACATCAAGAACCATAAATCTAACTTTGAAACAAATCCTAGTACCAAGGTAAAATAAAGGGCAAATAAACAAATTAAGGAGTACCTTGGACTAACCCAATGGATCAATGTTACCACCACAAATGCCACCAATTGGTTTTGTAATATAAAAGATAAAACCACTTGTTCGTTGATACAATTTGACATCGATTATTATTACCCGTCCATTCCAAGGGAGCATTTTACATCTGCTATTGAATTTGCCGCTGTGTTTTCGAACATAACGAATGAAGAATTGAATATCATCATGAATGCGGAAAAAATCAATTCTTATTAATAAAAATGAACAATAGATGGAAAATAACTCAGGGGACTATTTTGACATTATAATGGTATCTTTGGATTAAGAGTCTTCCCATTGTGTTGGGTTATTTATTTTATACAATCGTAATGCACACCAGAACATCAGTATAGAATTATAGGATTATATAGGAATGATGGTCTTATGGTTGTGGGGAATTCCACCAACTTCAAAATTGATAATACTAGAAAAATTGTACACAGAGAGTTTAAAAACCTAAACCTAAAAATTACATAAATACAAAATAAAAAAATGTTACCTTCCTAGATGTAACATTAGACTTAGTAAACAGTATGTACCAACAATACGAGAAAACAAATACTAATCTCTTATGTATTCATCCAAAGTCTTGATCACCCTCCATCTATAATAAAACAACGTAGCCTCATCCATAGAATATAGAAACACTATTACCTCTGCCATCGATGATATATTTTATAAACACTGCAATTTTTATAATAATGCTTTAAAAATAGTGGCTATAAATGACCCGAGATTAAATACAGAACAAATGATAGCCAGAAAGAAAAAGATATGAATAGAAAAATGATTTGGTACACACCCCCATTTAACCAAATGGTTAGCACTAAAATAGGGCAAGAGTTTCTTACTGTGATTGCGAGACATTTTCCATGTAAGATTTCTCAAAGGAAAAATTCAATAAAAATACGATTAAATTAAGTTATAGTTGCCCTGATAATCTAGAAAAAGTATTAAAAAACGTAATAATAAAATTTTAAATAAACACTTAAACCTAAATAATAGTAATTCTAGAACAGAAATATTGATAATAAATTATGTGGAAATCCCATAAAGTGTCCACTGGGAAATAGATGTCTTACTGAATCTATTGTATGCCAATGCATTATTTCATCCCCTGAAAACCAAGACGTTAAGAAATTTTATATTGGTAGCACAAAAACATCTTTAAAGATGGTATCAACATATTTCTTCATTTAAGAACAATGTGTACCGTAACTGAACTTTCCTCTCAAAATATTTTGGTACTTAAAGAAAACCATAAAGCGCACACAGTAAAATGGAACATATTTTTAAAAAAGCGAGAATTTGTAAGTCCTTAAATGACACATGACTGCTTTGTCTACTTAAAAGCTGCATATAATTAAGTTTACTGAAAATAATGATCATTTAAATCAACATAATGAACTGACAGTATTTTGTAGGCATTGTATAATGTTTACGTCAAAATATTGTTAATAGTATTTTTCGTAAAACTCTATGTATTACAATATTTTATTAATATATAATGGTATATATAATAGTATTGTAATTCCTTGATTTTAACTGTAATACTCCCGCGATTCAACATAATAAGTTTTGAATTTTTTGTTCCAAATAATATTTATATAAAAAATTATTTAATTATACTAAAAATAAACTAAACTAAAATACTAATAAAATAAACTAACGTATTGTTTTCTGTTTTTAAAGTAAACCTTTTTCATCATACGTTACCAAACATCGCCTGCTGAATTGGAACAATTTTCAGTTACGAAACATAATAGCTTTTGTATAGCGATGTAAATATTTTCCAAATACGAATATTATTATTATTATTATATATATATATATATATATATATATATATATATAGTATATTTTCTGTTCATACATTATTTTCATAGATTAGTTAAGTAAATGATCTGTTTTTAATTAAACAGTATTAATAACATTAATTTTTGTGGGAGCTTACATTTTTGCTAGGGTGAAACCAGGGTTGTTCGAAGCATCACATTTAAGACATTGTGTATACATTTTTAACTCGCTAAACTATTTTTCTTGCGGGATTATGTTTGTCGTATTTGGTTCTAGTATATTTAAAATCCCCAAATTTTGAATACATAACTACACCCTCATATATATATATATATATATATATATATATATATATATATATATATATATATATATATATGGTTCTAATCTTTCAAGTTTTACTCATCTGGAGATAATCTCAATTTAAATTGATCACTTAATGAAAATAACATTGACATCTCATTTTAACAGAAATATTTATAAAAATTACAAAAACAATATCTTGGAATACGATAGAGTATATTTATTCAATAAAATTGCTATTGGCTTAAACTACGCCCTCCAGACGACTTCGGAATCTCTTACATCCTTTTTTTGACTGTCTCCTTGTTTAACGTGATTAATGATGCCATAATCCTTACATTCAGTTCCTCTTTGGTGTTAAAAGGAGTTTTATTTGTCTCTCGCTCAACTGAGCGTCACACAAATAATCAACGGTTTGCAGTCTGAGGATTTAGTTTGTTGATGTAATAGTTGATATGTATTGTCTGACAGCCACGTATGGGTCCCCCTGCTTGTATGGCATGGTGCAGATTCTTGTTACAATGCACAGTCTTCTATCAGCCACCCTCTTTACCCAGGGCAGCACTACCTCCTCAAGGCACATGATGTGGGCCTCCGTGTTCAGAGTTAGCTCATGTGGTATGATGAATGGAGGAATAACGTCGATATCACTAGTGATTATTCCAAACACATGATATTGCCAGGATATATAATCGAAATCTTTTCGTAGGCTAAACAATCCCAGGTGTTCATATAGGATTCCCAACGCGAATGCCAAGCTGTACACAATGTCGTTTCCAAATTTCTGGCGGAGTGAATTGATTCGTGGTGCTCTTTCTTTCACACACGGCGCCAAACTCACCCTAATATAATGTGCAGGCGAAAACATACCAAAACAAACAAAGTGCATGCGTGGAATTAATATATATATATATATATATATATATATATATATATATATATATATATATATATATATATATATATATCTTATGCAGTGTTACATTAGAACATGTACATATTCACTACAAAATTGTAAATTTATGTTTCAACGCCCAAAAAGGGAAAACGTTTTTTAGATGTCTCATCAGGCGGGGAATCTCACCTGATGAGACGTCTAAAAAAGGTTTTCCATTTCTTTGTCTTTGCAGCAAAAATGTACAATAGTATAGTGGATATGTACATGTTCTAATGTAACGCTGCCTAAGATATATAAATATTTACAGCTCTACTTTGTGTATTGAGCACTGTTTTGAAATTAATGTTTTGAACGCTGTAATCCTACTGTTCGTTCTCCTACACTTTGATATATATATATATATATATATATATATATATATATATATATATATATATATATATATATATATGGTGACATAAAAAGGTACAATGACTTTCTCCTTTAGAGTTCATGCAATCAACATTTCTTCAAAAGGATAACGTTTGGGGCGGGACAGAAGACGATATTCACGAAACGTAAATAGTAAGCAGGATTCGGGGGATTTCGCAACAAGAATAAAACATTATATAAATACAGTAACACGCGAATAAAAAGTTAAATGTTCCGTGTAAGTATAAATAAGAAAACAAACGTTACTCACACCTTCCAACTAACCGTAATAAGCTAATAAATTCCTCTTTTTGTGTACACAGGATTGGTTTGTGCATTTTAATACAGACCGCCTCTAGAATAATGAAATCGTGAGTGGATCGAGCTCTGCGTTACATGGTGAAAGAATCGTCCTTATATTCGTTAGCACCAACGTTATCGTTCTGAAGAAGTGTTGGTTGAAAGAATTCTAATGGAGAATGTCATTGCACCTTTTAAGTCATTTAATTTGTTCTGTGGTATCAAATCGTTGTTCATATATATATATATATATATATATATATATATATATATATATATATATATATTATTACACAAAGAGTTAATCATTCCTTGAATCAATTAGCAATATTAATGCAATTATTGGTGAAATCCCTTCACTAGTAGACATAATTATAAGCATTATACTACTAATAATCCACTGAATGATGAGATCCTTATGTATAAAATGGATATGGTGTATTTTTTAATTCAGCTAGTACTTTTGAATGCATTCATCATCCGGCCGTATTTTTACCTTTAGAATCAAAACTGGAAGACGAAATAAATATGTTTTTCCGACCGAAAGATGTTTTTAATAATGAGCTATTTATTAACGGTTATGTAGTGTTGGAGCGTGCAAGTCACAACGCTAAATTTCAAATACTTTTTTATGAATTTTGTAAATTGGTAAATCCACGAATATATTTTTATTTTTTATTTTTTTATAAGTGTTTTTCAGTTACATGACATGAACTGAGTAGATCCATTAACAGAGTAGTATATATATATATATATATATATATATATATATATATATGTGTGTGTGTGTGTGTGTGTGTGTGTGTGTGCGTGTGTGTGTGTGTGTGTGTAGACCAAATTGCAGGACTACAGCGTTCAAAACATTAATTTAAAAATAGTGCTCAATACATAAAGTAGAGCCATAAATATGTATTTATTCATCTTATGCTTTGTTACATTAGAACATGCACATATCCACTACAAAATTGTACATTTTTGTTTCAACGTCAGCAAAGGGGAAAACTTTTTTAGACGTCTCATCAGGTGGGGAATTATGGTGTTACAAAAAAATTTTAATTCAGAAATAAGGTTATCGAATCAAATATCCCCCACTTTCGTTCTTTGGAAATTTTCATAAAATGTCTTCCAGAATTTACATGTAGAGATAGAAGGAATCTATTGTATTACGTAACACACACACACACACACACACACACACACACACACACACACACACACACACATACACACACAGACATACACACACATATACATATATATGTAAATATTGATTAAATTTAATATAATCATTTTTTAATAATTTTTTAAATAATTTGACATTATTGTTTATTTCTTTTATTATGTATTTTATGATTATTATATTTATTAGAAGTTATATATGAGGTCTTTATTATAATTTATTTCAACTTTTCTACAATTACCAGGTTTTTCTGTATTCGTATTTATTTATTTTTTGTACAATTAACCTGAAGATCGTTTGTCTTAATTTTCTATTTTTGTATGTTTATTAATGTTGATTTTCTAACATCTTTAATTTTTATCACTTCATAGTTTCGGTTTTAGTCCTGTCAAAACAGAAGTTTGGAATTTATTGTAAGTTAAATAATGACTTTATAGTGTCCGTATATTTTAGGCTTAAATCTCGATTTATATAGGCAGCAAGTTATAACCGCTAACAGACCTGGGACCTGAAATTGATGATCAAATTACCGTTGTCCTTTATTTAAATCATAATTCCATTTCACCCCTAGTTCTTTTTTCTTATGAAAAACAAAATCTCAACGCGACGTGGTCACAATAAACACTAATTTACTTCAGACAGGTGTGGCTGAATACGAACTTTCATCAAATATTCTTTCATAAAATTCTGACCAACAGGCATTATGAAATGAAGAACGGTTACCAGTACAATTATTTTGGATAAAAATCTCTTCCACTTTCTCTCCCTCTCTCGATATATATATATATATATATATATATATATATATATATATATATATATATATATATATATATACTGTCATCCACAGACTGACTGTTTCGCTGTATCACAACTCTTCAGTGTGGCTAAACGTCCGATTGCTTCAAACCGGGATCGAAACCAGACCAATATGGCATCAGTCAGAGATCCTACCCCTAGACTATCGCCGCACGGCAGAGAGGAAAGGAAATTAACGTTTTATATATGCCAGTGTCCCGGAGAACGCAATTCAGTTGAAGAGCAATACGTTAATAGCAGTAGGAGCCACTAATTTGAAAATTAACTTTTTTCTCAAGAGAACTCAACCGGATCTTCCGGGAGAATATATATATATATACATATATATATACATACATATATATATATACATACATATATATATATATATATATATATATACATATATATATACATACATGTATATACATACATATATATATACATACATATATATATATATATACATACATATATATATATACATATATAGATATACATATACATATATATATACATATATATACATACATATATATATATACATATATATATAAACATATATATATACATATATATATACATATATATATACATATATATATATATATACATACATATATATGCATACATATATATATATATATATATATACATATATATATATATATATACATACATATATATATGTATATATATATATATATATATATATATATATATATATACATATATATATATATATATATATTTAGTTTTATGGTCTGCTAAATTTATGGGATAAAGTGCTCGATATCAGAGATAGGGCGTATGTAAATACAAATATAAAAGTAAACATTGAAGTCAACACTTCGATGCGACAGGCTGTTTCATCGTAGACGCAAGCGTCAGGCCGCCTGGCGATTGCGTCTAGCATTAAACAGCCTGTTGCATCTGTGTGTTGACTTCAATGTTCACTCTTATATATATATATATATATATATATATATATATATATATATATACGTATGAGTGTTATTTACATCGGCTACATATTCATGGCAGAAGCGCATCAAATATCAGAAATAGAGAGTTTGGAGATATAGAAAGCATGGACATTTGAAAAATGAATTAAGCTAGAGGACATTAAATCGGAAAAACGTTAAGCTTAAATCAGTATAAGAAAACGCAAGATCGGATATAGTCTTGTTGCGTAACATCAAAGAAAATCACATAGAACAGTGAATTTACCACATTGATATTAAAAACAGTCACATCATATTAATTAAAAATGAAAAAAAAAAAAAATTCAATATTATTCGACAACAAGGCAGCATCGTTAAGGAAAGTTAAAAAGAAAAATAAATGATATAAACATGAGCTATGATGGAGCGAAAATCATCGAACTGGTGAGTGATTTGATGCACTACACTGACTAACAAGTCATCAAAAACACCAATCAGAACAAATTTGGCTTCAGGACAAACAACGCAAACTGGCGTGAATCATTTAATTATATGAAAAATAGAGCTACGCACGTTTTCATCCAGAGGCCATTTTACGTCACAACAGTGTTAGCCACCTCTCTACTGTTGTCTCGATAGTGTTACCTTGTGGATCGAATGACACTCGGTACTTAGCTGGATATTCATTTGCATGTGTGACGTTTAACTTGTTGTTGGGAGTTACCTCGTTATTAAGGTATTTGAACTTTAGGTATTTGGTCCTCGTTCGTTTCGCGCTAAAGGCTGAGAGAGGCCGATACGAGTAGTTGGAGAGAAATATATGCTTCGTAGGAGGCTCTACCGGGATGATGTTTTTTTCCGATTAGTTTACTTTTCATACACGTGGGTGCAGCAGTTTGCTTTAAAATAGCTCGCAAACTAGTGGATGGTGATTTTATATCTCGAACAGAGCAAGGGTTCAAGACATCCGTATACCGTAAACCGACATACACTGGACATTGCCTCAATTTCAACTCACACCATCCATACAGCGTAAAAAAAAGTGGGGTCGTCCGCTGATGACAACACAGAGACATTGGATAAAGAATTGGTCAGTGTAAGTAGTACCGTACAACGTAACAACTACCCTGGATACATGGCAGCAGCCCCCAAAACTGGGATATGTGAATGGCGTTATGAGAGAAAATACAAAGGATCTACGGTTCATAAAACATCAGGACAGCCTTCAAAAGCTGGGGGATTCTTCGCGGATATCTCTCCCGAGTAAGACAGTCCAAAGTGGAGAACACGACTAAAGACTGTGTGCACGCTATCCCGTGCAGCTGCGGAAAGAAATATAAAGGGGAGACAGTCTGCCCCTTTAATGTAAGGCATCAAGAACACCAGAGAGCTGTAACACAAGAGGAAGTTGAAATATCAGGCGTGGCTGACCACATATGGAGAAAAAAGGCATATCACCGCCCTCTGTGGGATCAGCATAGAATCGAATACAATATGGGAAACAGTAATAAGGATTGCCAGAGAAAAGCGATAATAACAACGAAAATATATGATCGCTGATAAAAACATGAAATGATAACAGAAAAAAATTGCAATATGAGCACTGGTAAAAAATGATGGCTGAAGAAATTAGGTTTATAATACCCAGAAATTCATACACAGATATCCTCAAGGACACATGGCACAGTGGATAAAGGGGTTAGTTAGATCCAGTGAGAAGACCCAACAGGGTGTGACTTCTATACCCGGTTAAGGCATTGGAGAACTTGAAGAGGGGAATTAACAGCAGATAATTGATAACTGACATCCATTAAACATGGCACGTGAAACTAGAACAGTCTACCCCAGGGAGCGATATAAAGAGTTCAGTTTGACATTCCAACCACCTAAAGAAGGCCCAAGCGTAGAACGGCCGAAACGTTGTAATAAATATGGCGACAAAGATGAGGACAACAGTCCGAATAATGTAAATTGTGTACATAATACCTCATCTCAGAAATATAGAAAAACAAAGCATATATTCGAATATGAGCACCCATCTAAAGTAACGTTTAAGTGAAACAATTTTTTATATAAATTATATATATATATATATATATATATATATATATATATATATATATATATATATATATATAAATATATTATTGTTGTGGTAGGATCCACCTAATCTGCATAGGTGACTACCGACTATATAAATAATGGTTGGTACCGGAAGACGAGGGAGCGAATACAGAGATCCAGCTAGAGACTCTGCCCGACTGCGACTTAGTCAACACATTCTCCAGGAACGTCTTCCCAGAAATATACAGAAATACTATATGTAAATATTGTGTACATTTTCTTGTTATAATACATTCTTGTTCTAAGTACATTTTGTGTTGCATTATTATTCCATGCATTAGTCGAGATTCAACAATGAGTCAAGACTCAACAATTATACAGTTCAAAAGTTTGAAGCCACCCCCAGAATTAGCATGAGAGGAACTTGACAGAAGAATGAAAATAAACAAGAAAAGAATAAGAAAAGAGGTCTTAGAGTTATTGAAAAAAGAGTAGAATCAATTATCAAACGTTGGGAAACTTTTGCAACGAAAGCTAAAAAATATGGGCTGAAGTAATCAAGGCTAAAGGAGGATACTTTTGACACGAGAATAATTTAATCATATTTTGTTTTCTTTTCTCATAACATTTCTAATAGAAAATCATCTCTCATATTTAACCATCTATAATAATTTTCTCTTATTTAAAGTAAAAAAAATCATAATTTTGGCGCCAAATTAAATAAATTCCATGGCATTAAACTTTTGAACTGTAGCATATATATATATATATATATGTGTGTGTGTGTGTGTGTGTGTGTGTGTGTGTGAATATAAATCAATGATATTCTTAACTAGGTTTCGTATCATTACTAGCTTTCATCTTTTTTTACGTTTGCAATTTTTATTTTTTTCGCGATAATTCTGCCACATCACTGATTTATGCTCGCATCCGGCATCACTTAACTCTTTCTTTTCTACTCACTGTCACACCTCTTTGTTGTAAACAGAGACATGCTGATCATTCAATATGTTTATTGTACGATTTTCCTTTTCTGAACTTATTTTCTGCCTTCGTCTTTTCCTCATCATGGCACCTAACCAAGTGATTGATGGGCGGGAAGACGAAGCCCCAAATTCAACACCTCATCCATCAAATTCTTAAATTATCACGAACAAATATCTTTTACTGTCTCCGAAGTTTTTATTTCTTTAGGGTGGGGGTGCTTATTTGTTATCAGTCGAAAAACAGTTTCACTTTTTCTTTGTGGTTTTAATTTCTAGTCAAAAAACTAATAAAAAGAAAAATGCAGGTTTATTGGTCTATACGCCATTTTCTTTCATTTTCTTTTCTTTTTCTTTCATTTTCTTTCCATGGTTGTCGGAAGGGTGAAGATTGAAATACGGAAGAGACACCGAGAGAAAAATAAAATTCAAAATATAAATAAGAAATTTGTTAGGAAAAACAATCTCCGAGGTTGTTTTGGTGTTACGTGTATTTATGTTTTTTTTTTCATGTTAATGACTGCCTGGCCTCTTACAAACATCACACGCAACATTCTTGCAAAATAAAGAGTGAATGTCGAATACTTTGTTGCGTAAAAAACAAAACAAAATAATATAAACAAGCAAAATATAAATAAAAACAACATTACTAAAACAATATTCATAATCCTTTTAAAACAGTTAACAGTCGTCATATTTTGTTTGTACATCTTTAGCTATCCTAAGAACGAATGAAACAAATACGAGAAATATGAAATGAAAGATTCCTTGCATCAACTTTAGAGTAAGCAGAATTATACAAATTTAGTGCCATCTAGCAAAGCTGGCGTCGAAGTATCTTTTAAATCCGAGTTATTAGTTAATTTTTTTTCAGGAGTGAATATTCTTCACTTAAACGAGGCATAAACATTCCTCAATTTTTACGAGATATGGTAACAAATTTTGATAAGAGAATTATTTATTTGTAAAACTACAAAATGTGGCACAAGACCAAAATAGGGAAAAGGACGGTCTTCTTGTGTCTTAAAATTAAACTTAGCTAGCCACGATCACTGACCCAAATATAGCACAATAATCCTTACACCAAATCAACGCATTTACAGCATCCACTATAATGTCTCAAATCTCTATAAAATATCCTAACTAGTCCCCCATATGTATAATGCATTTTTGTGGGAATAAAATTACAATTTTGATAAGAGCATTATTTATTCGTTAAATTACAAGGCCAAAATGGGGAATGGAGAAAAGACGGTCATCTTCGGTTTTAAATTTAAACTTACCTAGCCACGATCACTGACCCAAATATAGCACAATATTCCTTAGACCACAACAAAGCATTCTTACAAATTTTACAACATCCACTATATTGCCTCAATATCTCTCTGAAAATCCTAATTAGTCCCCATAAGATCCAGAGACGGATATGCAATGTAATAGGCCCTGATCTGTCATCTCGTCTGCAGTCGCTCTCTCACAGACGCGAGGTTGCCTCGCTCTGTCTTTTTTACAAATACTTTCACGGTAATTGCTCCGAGGAGCTGCTTTCGCTGGTTCCTAGGCCTCATGAATTTAATCGTCCTACGAGGCTGGCATCCGGTTCCCACCCCTTCACCGTTGAAACTGTTAGATGTAGACGTCTCTTCTACTCCAATAGCTTCATGTCTCGCACATCTCGCCTGTGGAACTCCCTTCCTTATTCCTGTTTCCCTGACAAATACAAGATCCAACTATTTAAGTGTAACGTCAATCGACATCTCCAGTTGCTTTGATCTATCCACTTCCCTTCTCCACATCCTTTCACCTTTCATTCCTATCTGCTCTCGCTCCAAATCTTCTGTAACCCCCTTGCCTTGATCGATCCACTATCTTTCTCCACATCCTCTCCTTTACCACTCCTATCTGCTCTTCCTCCAAACCTTCTGTAACCCCTTGCGTGCTAGTGGCCTCCAGCCTTGCTTGGGGTAATAAGCTTTAAAAAAAATGTACAATTCATATCTGTAGTGAGACATGAATTGATAATTTGAGGAGAGCAGTGTAGAAAATATCAGGTTAAAAATGCCTTTTACTTCGGGCAAAATCGACGGTCTCCGATTGAGGACCGTCCCCAGTATCAAGATGCGATTTCCAAATCTTCTTGTTTGTTTTAGCCTTCAAAGCTAAAAAAAACAACTTTCGTCGCTCAGCCATAATATTTTCCACTACGCCTGTTCATGAACAGAGATGAAAAATACGTGAGCTCATAAGTAACATGCAAAAATGGTTATGGTCCATAAACTGACGAGTAAAACTCTGGTACTGCAAGTCTGATAAGTGATAAGTGTAGTAATAAGAGAGTGCATCTGTGAATGTGTGAAACTATGGGACCGAGAGTGTTGTTTGTTAAACCTATTTTATAATAAATAGGAAAGTTTCGTTAGAAACAAAGAAAAGACTGCTAAATTGCTGTTATATCAATCCTCTTTTATGGCGAGAAATGCTGGAATATCTCTCCACGGATAA
Source organism: Acanthosepion esculentum (assembly GCA_964036315.1). Taxonomy (NCBI): domain Eukaryota; kingdom Metazoa; phylum Mollusca; class Cephalopoda; order Sepiida; family Sepiidae; genus Acanthosepion; species Acanthosepion esculentum. The sequence goes on along the minus strand of OZ038482.1, from coordinate 99,734,105 downwards.
AGAAGAAAAAAAACTGGAGGGTGCAGAAATATGTTTCTACAGAAGGATACTGAGAATTCCATGGACGGAGCGAGTAAGCAAGAAGAAAGACATAAAGAAAAGGTCAATAAAAAACATGATACACAGAATCAGAAAGGGACAGCTGAAACTGATAGGACACAGGTTGAGAAAGGAAGCCGTGGAAAATTTGACACACACAGAACATATCTGGGGCAAGAGAGATAAAGAAATGCAGCGAGCCACCTATCCGACCATCTTGTGTGAATGGATGGCGGAATAGAGAGGGTGGTAAAGGGCTAATCGCTACTGTGGGCTATGCGGTAGAGGTAGTTGTGGAGAGCCATGTCTTGATGTGACACGGCACATAATTCACCAAAACAAAACATATTTTAACACCCCCCAAATCAATGATAATAATAATAATAATAATAATAATAATAATAATAATAATGATAACAATGAGCGCCCTGTCTGTTGCCCATTTTTATCATTATTATTATTATTAATATTATTATTATTATTGTTGTCAGTAGTAGTAGTAGTAGTAGTAGCAACAGCAGCAGCAGCAATAGTAGCAACAGTAGTAATAATAATATAAAGTATTTATATCTGTCTAGATTTCAGAGATGAGGAAGTATAATTATTTACGCTATTTACATGCGAAGTATTATCGTCAGCTTCGTTGTTGTTATCACAACGTTTCGGCCTCTGTGCCCTTCATCAGATGTATGTTGATCTGGGTAACGCATTTATTGTTAGAGTATTTGTTTTTAACCGTTAACGGTTTGTTTCATATAAGGTTTCAGACATAACTTTTTTAAAAGGATAATGTTTCCAAATATAACCAACTAAATTATTTTCTGAGAGAAAAGAAACTGCTGATTCCATTATCTGAGGCCATAAACATTTGAAATAAAGATTATATAGCTCACCCCACCAACCAGGTAAAAAAAAAAAAATGTATATTTTCTTTCTTGATTTTTGATATTTTTTTAACTCCCTATTCGTCTCTTGATTTGGTTTCAAAGAATTTTTGGCCAGTCTTCGGTTTGATAACTGTATTTTAACTGCATGCTTCTCAAGTGGAACAAGAATTAAGATTCTATGAAGATAATGTGCAGAAACTGCAGAGTCTCTCCTCTAAGATTCAGACATTCAATGTTGTTAAACAATGAAAGTAGCACTTGGGGTTACGAATGGACAGATGTGTGGCTCGATTTTAAAGACATGACTACATCACTCTCTCTCTCTCTTTCTTTTTCTCTTTCTTCATCTCTCCCCCTTCTATCTATCTATCTATCTATCTATCTCACTCTCTGTCTCTCTCTTTTTCACTCTCTCTCTCTATCTCTCTCTCTCTATCTATCTCACTTTCTCTATCTATCTATCTCACTCTATCTATCTATCTATCTATCTATCTATCTATCTATCTATCTATCTATCTATCTATATATCACTATATCTATCTATCTATCTATCTATTTCACTCTCTGTCTCTCTCTTTTTTCTCTCTCTCTCTATATCTATCTATCTATCTATCTATCTGACTCTATATCTATCTATCTCACTCTCTCTAACTATCTCACTCTCTCTATCTCTCTCTATCTATCTATATATATATATATATATATATATATATATATATACATATATATATATATATATATACATATATATATATATATATATATACATATATATATATATATATATATATATATATATATATATATATATATAGTCGAAGGCTCCCGTTCGCATTCGAGCATCGGGATCATCATCCTCTCTCCTTATTCCGTTTCTCTGCTCTGGCGGGGGTGATGGAGATGTCTCTGAAGCTCAATACTACTCCTGGAGATTTGTGATCAGGAGTCACAGAAGGGTGTGGCTGCTGAACGCCGCTGGGCTAGTCGGGTATGTCGCAGATCATTTTCATGTTAACAGTTGGACTCCAACGTCTCAGTACCACCCACCGATTTGCACCAACAGTTCCCATCAACGGGCATATAAAATTTCCGACATTATTATAGTTGATAGTTTGTATCTGAAATAGACGCCCCATTTTTATTTATCAAACACATGGAATTACGTTCATTTTGTTAATGAAATTAAAGCATCTATTACCCTGGAATAACAAACACAGATCGAATTCTTCAAATCATAGATTACCGAAGTGCTCAAAATGCGCTTAATACAACTGGCCTACACGTTAAAATTTCAAGCAACCATGAGAGCATTTTATTTTATAACAATCGTGAATCGAAGGCCATATTTTTTACAAATACATTCTGCATTTAATTTTGTCATCCTAAAGTCGAATCTAGTATTTTTCTCAATCTTCATTTCCGTTCACGAAGAGAAAATCTTCCAACGAAAGAAAACAAGAAAGCCTGAGTAAGGCGTGAAATATAAAAACATACAATCGGAAAAGAAAAAAATTATCTTGAATTTTTGGATATAAAAAAAAAAACTGCTCGAAATTCCCGACAAAATTGTAATGTGTTCTTCGTAACCGTGACAAATTATTCAGCAAATGTTTGTGAGAACGTGACGAATCGCTGAAATGGAAGAACGATTTCCACACTACGTATGGATCGGACGCTATTCGCGCAAAACGAGTAAACAAAAATAGATATATGTATACTTGCTGATATAACAAAAAGAAAAGACCACAACGATCAGATAAGAGTTGATTAAAATCAGAGCTGTATATTTACATATTTACCTTTCTTTGCTTTTGATATTTGATTATATCACACACGATGGACAGAGATTTCTGAAAGATAAATTGACTAAGGCTAGAAGAAAAGCGAATAGTAATCACTGAATTAGATCAAGTAACAGATAGACAGACAGACAGACAGGCATATAGATAGATAGATAGATAGATAGATAGGGGCAGGTTGTAATAGATATGAAGAGACTGAGAGATAGATAGATACAGAGGAACAGATTATGATAGCTATTAACAGACAAATTGACAGATAGTCATGAAGAGACTGATTTATATATATATATATATATATATATATATATATATATATATATATATATAGGTTTGGTAGGTAGGTAGGTAGGTAGGTAGGTAGACGGATATGAACAGATTATGATAAAAATGCACAGACTAACTGATAGATAGATTGATAGATAGAAAAATGAATTGATTGTCGTAGATAGTTAGAAAAAAATGAAGTAACCGATATATATATATATATATATATATATATATATATATATATATATATATATCGGTTACTTCATTTTTTTCTAACTAAAAAAAGAGAAAAAAATGAAGTAACCGATATATATATATATATATATATATATATATATATATATATATATATATATATATATATATATATATATCGGTTACTTCATTTTTTTCTAACTATCTATGACAATTAAAATCTGGCCCTATATATATATATATATATATATATATATATATATATATATATATATATATATATATATATATATATATCGGTTACTTCATTTTTTTCTAACTATCTATGACAATCAATTCATTTTTCTATCTATCAATCTATCTATCTATCTATCTATCTATCTATATATATATATATATATATATATATATATATATATATATATATATATATATATCATAAAAATACTTAAACACTAATAGTCCATCGTCATAATTTATTCCATTGGAATCGTGAAAATCGTTTGTCTTTGATGTTTTCGACTGCGCATTATAGTAGGGTCAGTTGAGCACCATCTATGAGAAAATGAGTGCGATGACGCAATTCACTCAGCCAGAAATTTGGAAAGGGCATGCTCTACCACTTGGAATTCGCGCCAGAAACACCAATACGAACATTTCAGAGTATTTTGGTGTCAATCTGTGATCAGTGCAGAGGATTCGGAAAAGAGATCCACGAGTCTAATGGCAATTACGGACGTTCTCGAATTTGTTTGTTAAGGTCTCAGTCTCATCACGGAGGCCTACATCAAGTGCCTTGAGGATTTATTGCTGCCCTAGGTCATGTGGGTGGGTACATTCTCTGCACCATGCCACACAACCAGAATAACACCGCCAGGGCTGTCAGACAAATTCTGCAAGCACATCACACCTTACATCTGGCCACTTAACTCTTCAGACTGCAACAGCCTTGATTATGACGCGTGGAGCACAGTTCAGAAAGTGACCACGAAAACTCCTTATAATACCAAGGCAAGAATTATAGCAGTATTCACCAACGTAAACAAGACGACCGGTCAAAAGAGATGTAGGAGATTGCGAAGTAGTGTGGATGCCGTTTTTGATCCAATGGCGTGTTTATTGAATTAATTTACTCTTCAGTATTTCATGATATTTTTGTGTAATTTTGGTAAATATATCTCTTAAAATGACATATCATTATTACTTTAATTCTAATGTGATTTCGAAATTTATTCATCGACCAGGTGTATATATGTAAATATATCTCTATCTATAAAAGGCAGGATGTGTGTTTGTGTGTGTATGTGTAACGAATGCACGGCCGCAATTATCGACGAATTTGGACCAAATGCAAATTTAGTAAAAAGGCCAAGACCGACTTTGCATTTCCCAACTCCCATCGATAGTGGACATAATCGAGTTTTTCATGGTTCTACGGCAGTTTTCATGTAGTTTGCTGCCATTTTTCTACTAGCCAGAGTGAGAGCTTATAGCTGGCTGCCACGAATAGGCAGGAATATTCTATTGACCAGCGTGAGAGACAACAGCTGACTGACACGAAAGTTAACTAGCATGCTAGCATGCAAAAAAAAATCGATAGCTGCATTCGTCACAAGTGGGACAATTTAAATCTGCATGGCCCTTTACTCCAATTGACTCATTCGATTAATTAAACTCAACGTTTATTTTGATTCTGCAGAACTGGGTTGGGCGTGAAAATATATTTGTTGTTAACATCCTTTTTTCATTTTGTTTTTCCAGTTACGAATCCTTTTTTAAAGTTGATCGTTTTGTGTTCATTTTGTTTAGTTCTTTTTTCGTAACAGATTTAATGTTTAGTATAGAGCTTAGAAAAAATTCGCAGTGTGAGATAGGCAAGAAGTAGGGCGTGTAGCAACACAAGAACGGCAAAGGGAACTCCTTTAAAGGCAAGGAAGCGCAAAAAAATTTTAAGTCAATTGAATGCGATTGCTGTATGAGTCGTACGATTTTTGAAGCAAGCACCGGCAACGCAAGCCATGCTCCTAGTATTCTATATATGTTAGAATCTATCGATACACCAGGCCTATGCACACACAGAAATACGCGCGCACACAAACACACACACACATATATATATATACATATATATATATATATATATATATATATATATATATATATATATATATATATATATATATATATATGTAAATTCTTTTCATATCGTCTGATAAGCTTAATAACATTATCATTAAAAGATGAAAGAAAATCACCATATTGATACATATTTTTAATCCTATCTAAGCTTTCGGCTTATATAAGCCATTATCAAAGATACGAACAATGGATTTTTACTCGCTCTGTTCTTTTCCCTCAGTTTTTATATTAGATACGTCGTGTATAAAATAGACACCGCATTTTTATTTATTAAAATGTGTGTATAACACCCATCGGTGTGTAGCAACATCAGCACGGTAAAGGTCACTACTTTACAGGCCAGGAAGGGCAAATATATTTTAAGTCAAGTGATAGCGATTGCTGTATGAGTCGTACGATTTTTTAATCAAGCACGGGCAACGCTGGGCCATGCTGCTAGTATATATATATATATATATATATATATATATATATATATATATATAGATAGATAGATAGATAGATAGGTAGATAGGAATAGATTGTGATAGATAGAAAGAAAGAAATGAAGTAACCGATAAAGATAGTAATGAATAGACTGATATATATAAATAGGAACGGATTGTGATAGGTAAAAATGAAGTGACTCAGATAGATAGATAGATAGATATGAACTAACCGAAATAGGTAAATATATGTATAGATGGATATGAACATACCTAGATAGATAATAGCTTGTCTGTCGCCTTTAAAGCAACTTGTATACACACGAACACACATACACATATATATATATACATATATATATATATTCATGACATATATATATATATATATATATATATATATATATATATATATATATATATATATATATATATATATATATATATATATATACATGACTTATGTCTGAATGATACTTATTGCATCTTATACATAGATTCAGAATAAGAATAAGGCAATCATTATTAAGAGCTACAAAAATATGATGTTGGCAGCCATGATTACTTACCTACTGAAAACCGTCTAATATAACCTGGTTCATAATCCTGTTTTTCCACCCGGTTTAATCGGACAGGGCGCCTAAATTTAGATTCGGGACTACTCCATTTGGCAAGAGTGATAGTTGACGCAAGTATCTATCGCTGGAATTTGTCACCTGATTGTGTGGGTCGTACTGATACATCGTTGTGGCAACTCGATCTGTATTTCACATTGTATAAGGCCCACTTTCCCAATCAATAAAATCACCTTCAACGTATTTGCTTCTCACAGACGAAAATTAGATTTGGTATTTGCCCTCGAGGAGATTCCATCGTTGAAACCATTAATGAATCAGCTGAAGGTCCTCGGGCAGATGAAACGCGTTCGAATTTTTTCCAGATTTGTGTATTGCATCTTTCTCACAAATGTGAGCACCCCCCCCCACACATATATATATGTGTGTGTGTGTGTGTGTGTGTGTGTATAAAAGGAAAACTGTTTACGTCGTGTTACAGTATAATTGTCCATACCTACAAAATGTTTAATATCTAAAAAAAAAAAACACTAATTGACTTTCTTCTTTTCCAGGTTTTCAGAGAACACGTGTAGATATCTTGATACCATTTGTCGTAAGAATCACTGAAAAATCCATTTCAGTTATTCAGCTAGAAAGAAAACAGGCTAAAATCGTTTTTTATCACCCCAATTTTCTTCTACACTCAGTAATGCTGAGGGTAAAATCACTGAGGCCTGCAGTAATGATAACAACATTCATACGCCGATTTCCATCTTCAAATTCTAACAAGAACCATCAAGAAAACGGCGAATAGTTTTAAAACAGAGGGAACAGTAGAGAGGAAAACTGGAACAGGAGGCGACAAAAGGAAGAGGTATCATCATTTCAACTTCGACCTAAATAATAAGGCAGACTTTTTCCTTTGCTTTTTTAGGGAAGCTATTCTGAGAAAAGGACAATTTTAAATACAAACTCAATGCTAACACGTCAGAAGCAGCATGGATGCAAAACATTTCTTACCTTTGATGTCTGATAGACCGTTCGAAGGACTTTATTTATGAATGGTTTGAAACAACAGCAAAAAAAAAAAAAAAACATAAAATGAAATCATTAGACAAAATTAGTATTTGCAAAAAAGATCCAGAATTGAAATGGGAATGCCGATTGAAAATTCTGCCCTTGTCTGTAGCGTTCATTGTCGCACCGATGCCCTTAAAAAACGTATGGGTCCATCTCATCCTCTTCTTCCTTAAGTTGTTTTAATAGCATTAAATATTGGGTTATCTAGTGTTGGGCGGTGAGGTGAAGAAAACTAAAACTGTGGTGAAAGCTAGAGAAACATTACCTCACTATATTTCTGAAGATATCACGAGAATTCTCAGACAATTTCAAACAGTGGTAAAAGCGAAATAAAATCACCTCACTATATTTCTGAAGATATCACGGCAATTCTCAAACAATTTCAAACTGTGGTGTAAGCGAAATAAAGTTACCTCACTATATTTCTGAAGACATCACGGCAATTCTCAAACAATTTCAAACTGTAGTAAAAGCGAAATAAAATTACCTCACTATTTCTCTGAAGATATCATGGCAATTCTCAAACAATTTCAACAATTTCAACCTGTGGTCAAGGCGACAGAAAATTACCTCACTGTCTTTCTGACGATGTCACGGCGTTTCTCAGACAATTTCAAACTGTGGTAAAAGAGACAGAAATTTATCTCACTAAAATTCTTAAGATATCACGTCAGTTCTCAAATAATTAAGAAAAGAAATCTCCTGAAGGCCATGATCGCCTGGGTCTGGAAGGGGCATTTTAAAAGAAATATTTGAATCCCCATTGAAGGAAGATAAGGGTGGAAGGAAAGCGGGAAAAAGGAAAAAGTTTAATTTAAAAAGAATACTAAAAATGAAGAATATACGAATACGAAGTAAAATAAATAAATAATAAATTAAGAGAGGAGAAAGAAAGCAAATGAACAAGGGGAGAAAAAGGTTGTGTAAATGAAGAATGTAAAGGACTGGAAGCTATTCTGAGAAAAGGACAATTTTGAGAAGGAAGAAAGGAAGGAATAAAAGAAAGAATGAAAGATTTATTCGAAACGAAAACCAAAGCTAAAGGAGAAAAGAGACCAAGTCAGAGAAAATTATATTAAGCGAATAAGTATCTAGGAAAGAAGGCAGTGGGAATACTGAGAATGAGGAAAAAGAATCAACGAATAAGCAGGCGTGTAAAATCAAGAACTGTCATGAGAAAGAATAAAGGTGAGGCTCGAAATAAGGCAGGCAGGAAGAAACAGTTCATTTGTGAAGAAAGATTTTTTCAAAAGAAAAAAAAAATACCCAAAAAAACAATAGAAAGTAAGGGAAGTTAGACAAGATGAGACGCAACAGAAAAGCTAAAAGAGTAAAAAAAAACGAATATATAACTTGTAAAACAGGCTAAACAATATATCAAACGAAATAGGGGGAAAAAAATCTGGCGAAAAGATTTCAAGAAAAGAGAACTGAGAAAGCAAATGAGCCGAGTGATTTTCAAAGATGAAACGAGAAAAGGAAAAACTGCATAAAATTGTTGCAGTCTTCTATCTTCCATGTCTACATCTTCCTAACTGCTTAGACGGCCGGCTAATTTCCAGTGAAGAGAGAAAAAAAAAATCTTCCTAGGGTCATTGGAAATCTTACAAGACTTATTTAACCTGTGCTGAACGTCCTGAAATCCTGGCCCTGGGATAGGAAGCTGGAGATGAAGATGGAAAATTGGAAACAGTGAAGGCGTAAAGAAATAGCAAGAAATTGCAACTGGAGTCTGGTAGCCAAAGGATTGTAGGAAGAACATATCACACACAGACGCACACTCATATTTGTATAAAGGTGAACCGATATACCGTATAGATACATAGAGTTATACATAAACATGTATACATTGGTATATAAATGGACGTTATTTGATCCCCACTATATATATATATATATATATATATATATATATATATATATATATATATACACACACACACACACACACACACATATAGATATGTGTTGGAGGTAGGGTGCGTATGCCTATCGATCCGATATATATGCTTTTATGCTTATAGAAACAAAGTATCTATATGAATTATGCAGGTATGCGCTCACACGAACACATAGACACGCACGAATATAGATGTGCGTGTGTGGGTATTCTTATTGGTGCGAAATATGTTTTTAGCATATACATCGATATATTTGTATGAATTATAAAAACATATATATATATATATATATATATATATATATATATATATATATATATATATATATTAGAAGGTATCGTGCTTAATACACAGCGTCCGACGTTGTGTAGACAGAAGGTGGTCAAAAAAATTAGAACTGTTTTGAGACTTATTGATTTATTTTAAAGTTTTTAATATGTTTATATGTTCGTATTTACTAATTATACACGCAAGTACACTGATATCTATCTATCTATCTATCTATCTATCTATCTATCTATCTATCTATATATATATATATATATATATATATATATATATATATATATATCAGTTTCATTAAAGATTACTGACAGGGTACTGCGATTAAACTTTTTATTTTCATTTTTTTCTGTTTTCGTATAATTGGTAAATATTTTTACAGGTTTCATGTCCAGAAGAGAAAACACTTATACGAATACAAGAAAATTTAAATAAAATTTTAATCGCATTAGCTGGTCAGTTGTCTTATGAAACTTAAACTCATATATATATATATTGTATAACATGCTTAATCGTAGTACCTTGTTTAGCCCTCTTTAATTAAACTTGTCTAAAACTAGTATTTCTCCCCAAGTGTATGTTTATATATATATATATATATATATATATATATATATATATATATATATATATATATATATATATATATATATATATATATATATATATATATATATATATATAAGGAAATAGTCTGTCAGACAATTATTTTAATATATTTTCTTGGTATACGTTATTTATATACGCATAAATATATAAGTAAATGCTCTTTTTACAATAAACAGTGTTAGCCTTTACCAGCCTGAATGTCCCAGAACTTTAATAGAAACTATACGTCCTCCGACATGAATCGAACCTGTATCCTACACGGAGCATCATATATGATGTCAATTGTTTGCATTAAGATACGCTTCAGATATGAACTTTCGAGCGAAAGTTTGTAGCTTAAAAGATGTTATTGCTAACTAGTCGCTTCCTTCGAAGCTAAACTGGTATAGAACATCAGGCTATATGACGGTTCTGTCTAGCATACAGGTTCGATCCATGTCCGAGTTGTATATTTTCCATAAAATTTCTCGGACATCCAGGCCGGTAAATCTTGTTAATACTGTTTATTATAAACAGAGCATTCACTTACATATATTTGTCTATATAAATAAAGTATATGTAGAATATAATTGTGTCTGCGCACATGTGTGTGTGCATGTGTGTAAATGTACCTTGTTTGGTTTGGTGGAATTATAAAATGAAATACAAAAAGTTAACTTCACCAGGCTTGAAGCTAAAAGAAAATGAATACCCACCAGATTTATAAAGAAATGTTATGTCTATCTGAAAAGTTAGGTCTTATAATCTGACATGACTGACACCTTTGCATTAACGTATGTAAGTCGCTGCGAAATTTGTGTAAGTTTGTTTGAAGCGTTAACGTTATACACTTATTCTGAAAAGCGGTAAGCACCTTTCGTGCTTGGTGAGTTTTGCCTCACACCTTGTTGTTAGTGGTTTTAACATTCCCCGGTCGTGTTACTATCTTGATCTTTATTCCGTCGCGCCCCGGGTATGTCAATAAACTACATACACGTCCTGGGAAAGATGTTAAACTACGTCCAATAGCAAGGCCTCTGTTCAGGATGTTTTGAGGAGCGTGGAACCACCTCTTAACTGCTGATGTTCCCAGGTCCACTCTAACTTGGCAGGTGGGTAGCACCTGTTAGGGCACCAGCTATGAGCAAATAGTTAGCCCCAAAACTTGGGTCAAAGCACCATGAAAGTGTAAAAATATCTTTTAATACCAGCAATACATTTTTGAAAGAAAACTTATGAAGAGCAATATATTATTACAAGCAATATATTTTTGGAAAAAAATATCACCAGTAATAAAAATCTTGCCTTTAAATAACCTATTGAGGTTGATATGCCGTAAAACAAAACAAACCAAACCAAACCAAACCAAACCAAACCAAACCAAACCAGATTTTTTTTCAGGCGACTCAGTAAATGCGGAAGTTCCCATTCACACTCTCGGTTATGTAGTAAAAAAAAAAAAAACAACAAAAAAACTATTTTTCTTTTATGCACAGTGTACCATCAGGACGTAGGCGATCATGGCTCTCCACCTCTTCCTGTCCCTTGAAGTTCTCAATAAGTTTTGTCTTTTTGTTATTTCTCGCAGACATTGTCTTAGCATCCACTTGCTTTTCCCTTGTCCCTCTTTCCTTCTATCCGCCCTTGGAGTATCGTATTTTCCACGCCCTCCATTCTCATTACGTGTCCCAGAAATTTCAGCTGCTTCTTCCGTATGTTAAGTATAACTTTGCATCCTCTGCAAAACCTCATTTTGCTCACATGTTCCGCCCATGGTATTCTCAGTATCCTTCTGTAGAACCACAACTCTGCTGCCTCGAGTCTCTTCTTCATCTTTGACGAGACTGTCCAACATTCGCTGCCGTAGGTTAGGGCAGATATCACGTAACAGTACTCTTTTCTTTGTTACCAACGGACCCCTCCTCTCATGTATTACTCTGCCTAGCTTTTGGAATACGTCTTTGGCTCGCAGCGTCGCACTTTCCGTCCTCCGTTAGAACACTTCCCAGATATTTAAATTCCAGCACCTGCTTGATTTATAGAGTCCTCGACCTGTAAATTGCATTTCGGGAACATCTTTTTTTGCTGATGACCATGCATTCTGTCTATGTTTATGCTTAGTCCATTCTTCTTACTGTCCTTCGCTTCCTTCTGTAGAAGGTTTTGTAGTTTCCTTTTCTTGCTATCAGCACTGTGTCAGCTGCGTATCTTGTGTTAGTAAGATTGTGGCCGCCAATGATGAGTTTCCAGTTCTCTCAGAACTGTCTTGCTGTATAGGTTGAATAATTCCAGTGAGAAGAAACATCCTTGCCTTATGCCCCTTTCTATTTTTATATATTTGCTGAACTCATTTTTTTATCTTGATGCAGTTACTGACTGCATATATAGAAAATTGACTTCAATCGTATATTCATCGTCTAAATAAAGATAATAACAATGAGTTTAAATTTTTAAAATCAAAGAAAAGAATACTGAACTGTTATGTAATATTAAGTGTATATGGCAATGAATGCTGGAAAATCTCATCATAGATGAAAAAGGGTTTTCAAAAAACAGAAATGTATTTCTACAGAAGGATGCTGAGAATACAGTGGGCAGGTGGCCGAGTGGTTAGAACGTTCGAACGCTGACCATGAGACCCGAGGTCGAATATCACCATGGTCGATTTGTCAGGAAGGAGAGTTCCTGATGATATCGGACTGGACTATTGTCCTCAACTTTGTTGTTGCTATCACTACGTTTCGGTCGCTGTGGCCTCCGGCCTTCCTTAAGTGTATATCAATCTGGTTAATCGACAGGGAATTCTGAACAGAACACTTTATTTAGTCTACAAGTGTACACTGCAGCACCAATCAAAACAAGACGAGCACCAGTATCAAAAGCTACAGCACTAACCAGCAGGCAGATAAGGCTTGTGTCTACAAATTCACTACAAGCGAATTGTCCTACGAGTGGATTAAAATGAATGGATTAAAGAGAATTATGTCTAGTGGATTAAAACGCTGGTTCTTGGATTTGGTAACATAGTAATTCTGAGTTCAATCATTGTCTATTGGAGAGCAATAAGGAAGTAGTACTAAAATCAAGAACTAGAAAAGCTATACCTAAACCTGAACGGTGGAAGTAGAACAGTCTAATCCCATAGATTAAATAAAAGGTTCAGTAGCCAGATAGATATACACCTGGGAAAGGCCGGTGGATACAAGGGTCGGAACTTTGTGATAATAGCAACAAAGATTAGTACAATATTTCGAATATAAATAATGTAAATATATCCAAAATTTTGAATAAATCAGCATAAAAAGAGCGATGCTAAAATATTTCAAATACCATCTGCAATAAAATAAAAAACTATGAATTCTATTTTCTGCATAAAAAAATACGTCTATAGTGAACTACATTTCCAGCTATGATTGGCTAAATTCCGCTTTTTGTTTTTGTGGTTTCTTGAAGATCAAAAGATACGAAAAACAAATCAGTCAGCGCATTTGAGGAAACAATAAAATCAACAAGTAGAGAATCTGCTTTGTCCGAATACACTATTGGTTGAATTTTATATTTACATTTTCGTTTCAAGCAATTCGGATACAAAATGATTTGTGGGGAAATAGAATAGCGAAGAATTGAACGACTGATGAATGCTTTTACTGTTGACGAAATAAAAAGTAAATAAAAAATAGTTGGTTCCATGTTTCCCGAAAGTTTGACGTTTCCTTTTTAAAATACGCCAGTGTGATTAATGGGAGTATACATTTACTGGATAGAAACGAGAAGAGACAGTCAGACCGATAATGACAATAAAAATAAGCATAAAAAATAAATATACGAGAAGCATATATATATATATATATATATATATATATATATATATATATATATATATATATATATATATATATATATATATATATATATATATATATATCAATAGACAAATTAGAAGACACTGTGATATAGTATCTGGCCAGAAACACTTTTTTCAGCCATGTTTCGTTGTGTATGACAGACAAGGAAAATTTGATGAATTTTTTAGAGATTTTTTCTTGTATTCTTAAATTTTTACGTTTGTGGGGTGGGTAAGAGAGTGCAAACTTTATTTCTACAGGTCTATCGTCTCCACCTATTTCGTACAATTTTTCCCTATTTTCAAACGGCTTATATATATATATATATATATATATATATATATATATATATATATATATATATATATATATATTGGTGAAATTGTTCATTATCAGAAATAGACCGTATGTAAATCTAAAAGTGGACACTGATGAAAACACTGAGCGGGGACAGTGGATTTCATGCTTGAACGCAAGTTTCAGGCCATATAGATATATACACATGCATATATATATATATATATATATATATATATATATATATATATATATATATATATATTTAACATTTGTAGTAATTCAATATCATTTTCTAACAACTACTACTAACTTCGCTACTAATATTGTCGTTACCACTTTATGCACCTACCGAAAATAACTACTATTATTATTTTCCCTAACAATAGAGGTTTTACCATAATCACTTCATAACCTTCTCTAACACCATTAGTACTGCTTTTTACCATTGTCACTGTTTTCAGTTATGTCCTTATTATTTTTTATTTTGACTATTTTGACTATCAATTATCATGGTTACCACAACTATGATCATAATTATTATTGTCATTATTGTCAACATTTTTACTATTATGCATTCGTTTCCTTCGACTTCAGTAACTATTACTACCAATTATAATATCAATTATTAGCACTATTAAAATAATCACAATTGTTAATAATACATAAACATCATCATCGTCATAGCCACAAACAGAACCAATATAGTGGTGTAAAGCCCAGCAAAAATAGGAATGTACATTCATGTCTATATATGTGTATGTGTGTGTGAAGATGTGTAAATTTGTTGGACGACATAAACGGCCGATCTGGAAAGAACCAAAACACTCAAACAGCTCTTGTTGAAAGAACTTCGCTACATACAGTCTCGACATCGAAATAGGATTACAATTGCGTATATATGTATGCGCGAACGCGCTGATATGTGTCTGCGTCTAATCTCGGATTGTTTCTATGGGTGTGTTTATGTGAACTGTAATGCGTACGCTTGTATGTATGTATGTATGTGTTTTTTTTTGTTGTTTTTTTACGTGTATCACCCCAAGCAAGGCTGGAGGCCACTATCACGCAAGGGGTTATAGAAGGGATGGAGGAAGAGCAGATAGGAGTGATAATTGGTGTTGGAAAAAGAGGAGGCCAGAGAGAGAGAGAGAGAGAGAGAGATCCGGGAACCCCTTCCTAAACACGAAACAAGGTTTGAGCCTCTAATCGTGTCCAATAGAGGGGGGAGGAGTGTAGACCGGGCGGTAGGAAAGCCTGCCTACTCCTATTACATATAACATGTACAACGATGACAAAACAAACAGTAAGTTTTAACTTAGTTAATGTCCCATTGACCTATATTTAAAAAAAAATGTAATATTACGAGTTAGGTTAGAATAGTTAGTTCTAAAATAAGATATGTTAGGGGGTCCAATAGCGGCGGTTAACAAAAAGCAAAAAAACAAAAATACAGAAATAAAAAAAATAAAAAAATAAAAAATAAAAATAAAAAAATAAAAAAATAAAAAATTTTGAAATAAATTAAAAATTACATATACATACATCAAGTGTGGGGTGGGTCCATACTTAAACGGACAGAGAAAATGCTCGTTTGACGACGATAATCTTCAAAAGACAATGTCGAAAATTTAAGGCTAACCTATTCCATGCCAAGCAACAAGTTATAATGAACGCAGTGCTGGGGGGTGCAGGGCGGTCAGGCGGCCATTCCTCGACCCATCCACCCCAACAGTGGGCTTGGCTAGCGTCTATTAATGGAGAATATTCAAATCGACACGATGCAAAAACGGTCAGAATTCCGTGTCGAATTAATAATTCAACCAAGCAGGCAGAGAATAGGCCGACATGGAGTTGGAATTTAGTGACGCAATACAAGCAAATTCTCAAACATTGTCCATTCTTTACGCTCAAAAACGGGTTTCAGAATCGTCTAAAATGTAATATTACCAGTTACGTTAGAATAGTTAGTTCTAAAATAAGATATGTTAGGGGGTCTAATAGCTGCGGTTAACAAAATGCAAAAAAACAAAAATACAGAAATAAAAAAAATAAAAAATAAAAATAAAAAACTAAAAATTTTGAAATAGATTAAAAATTACATATACATACACAAGAAAGACGGAATCAAGTATGGGGTGGGTTCATACTTCTTGAAACTTTCGCTGTTTAATATGCGTCCGAGGAATTTTGCCTCTGATGCGAGGAAAGAACATTTATCTGGATTCAGCTTCAGTCCGAATTTTCGGAGGGCGGTAAAAAATTGTTCGAGGGAGAGTATGTACTCCTTAAATGTCCTAGCGTGGACCATGTTGTCGTCGATATAGGAAGAAATGTTGTCCCACCGCACGCACAACACACACACCCACACGCATATATATATAAATACTAGCAGCATGGCCCGGCGTTGCCAGTGCTTGATTCAAAAATCGTACGACTCATACAGCAATCGCTATCACTTGACTTAAAATATTTTTGACCTTCCTTGCCTTTAAAGGAGTGCACTTTGCCATGCTGATGTTGTTACATGCCTTACTTCTTGCCTATCTAACACTGCGAATTTTTTCTAAGCTCTATACTAAACATTAAATCTGTTATGAAAATGAACTAAACAAAATGAACACAAAACGATCAGCTTGAAAAAAATGACTCGTAACTGGAATTAAATAATGAATGTTAACAACAAATACTTTTCACACCCAACCCAGTTCTGCGGACTGAGAATCAACGTTGAGTTTAAGCAAGCGAATGAGCCAATAGTAGTAAAGTGCCTTGCACATTTAAACTTTTCCCACTTGTGACGAATGCAGCTATCGATTTTTTTTGCATGCTATCATGCTAGTTAAGATTCGTGTCAGTCAGGTATTGGCTCTCACGCTGGCCAATAGAATCTTTCTGCCTCTTCGTGACAGCCAACTATAGGCTCTCACTATGGTCAGTAGAAAATGGCCGGAAACTACATGAAAACTGCCGCAGAAGCATGAAAAAATCGCTAATTTCCACTATCGATGGGAGTTGGGAAATGCAAAGTCGGTCTTGGCGTTTCGCTAACTTGGAGCATGTGCATGTAAATTTTGGTGCAAATCCGTCGAAAATTGCGGCCGTGCATTCGTTACACACCCACATTCACATCCTGCCTTTTATAGATAGAGATGTATGTATGTATATATATATATATATATATATATATATATATATATATATATATATATATATATATGTATGTATATATATATATATATATATATATATATATATATATATATGTGTGTGTGTGTGTGTGTGTGTGTGTGTGTGTGTGTGTGTGTGTGTGTTTAATCTGAAAATCGCAGTGAAGCGTGAAAATGAGTCACACTGGTATTTTGTTTCCTCTTCCCATACTGATTAAACGTATCTATCTATCTATCTATCTATCTATCTATCTATCTATCTATCTATCTATGGCGTATTTAAGCAGCAAGATTTATTTCAAATATGTTTGGTTGAATGATATCGACAAGTATTGGGAAATTGCTGCCAGATGACTTTTATAATAAATTTGCTTAGTTATACGATGAACTCATTTTCTATTCGGAACGTGATTGTCACCTTAGCATTTCGATCAGAGCTTGCAGCCAAAGGAAGGTAAATAATTTATGAAGGCAAGTCGAATTATTAGATTTTAAATAATGAAGGTTTTTTGAAGGTTTATTAACCAAACAAAAATTTCATTGATTATTGAGTTTATTTAAAGACAGCAGCAAACATTTCGTCCTTAAAAGCATATTCCCGACTGATCGATGACTATCGATTTTACAATCTTGCTAAGACGTCTTATATGAAATTTTGGCGTATCAAATTATTTAACGTTAACGTAGAGAAGAAAAATTGTTCCATGCATGCACAGGTGCCATTGCTATAACACACACACGCGCGCACACTCAGGACCACACAAACACACACACACACACATATATATACAGAGAGAGAGAGAGAAAGAGAGAGAGAGAGAGAGAGAAACAGTTCCAATAATTTTGACCGATATTAAATGTGAATTAAGTTTAAGTGTCTAATGATTTTTTTCCTTTTTCTTTCAGATTTGCCGGACCTGTGCGATATTTTCACACATATTTGCCAGGACTTAAATAACATGATGCAATAGAGAAATAAATACATTTTCATCAATGACACTGATTTATTTACTGGTGACTATATTAAACGGAGAATTAATATGTGTTGTAGTTTTTATTGGACCAGTCCAGATACTTTTTGATCAAAGCTTGTAATTAAATTGTGTTACTTCTTATATAAGACAGCATAAATTTAAAGTTGCTCAGACAGAACCTGTCGAAATTGTTGAAAATAATTTTTATTGCTTCCGTAGACGTTATATATATATATATATATATATATATATATATATATATATATATATATGAAAGTGAACATTGAAGTCAACACTGAGAGGCGACAGGATGTTTCATGTTAGGCGCAATCGTCAGGCCGAGAATGTTGGGTTTTTCCTCAACTATTTATATATATATATATATATATATATATATATATATATATATATATATATATATATATATATGTGTGTGTGTGTGTGTGTGTCAGTGGCGGTTATTTTTGCGCGAGTAGATTTTTATTTATTTATTTAATTATTTGTATACATATATATATAAATAGTCGAGGAAAAACGCAACACTTGAGGCCTGAGGATTGCGTCTAGCATGAAACAGCCTATCGGCTCGGAGTGTTGACTTCAATGTTCACTTTTATATTTATATTTACATACGTTCTATCTCTGATATTGAGCACTTTATGCCATAAATATAGCACACCTTAAAACTATATTTCTTCACACACACACACACACACACACGCACACACACACACACACACACACACACACACACACATATATATATATATATATATATATATATATATATATGTATATATATATATATTTAGTAATATGCACCTCGACAGGTGAGGAACAAAGATCGTGATCCATTCGCATCTAAATAAAAATGCATCTTCGTCGTGAGTAATTTTGTCCGTATGTAACATCTTTATAATAAATAATTATTGCTCTACTCTTAGTATTAAGCCCTTTTTAAATTAATGCCATGAACGTTTGAATTTATATGTTTTTCGTTCTCATTACACTTGAACATATATATATATATATATATATATATATATATATATATATATATATATATATATATATGACAAGGCAAGACTAAATAAGAAGAAGAGCACAGAAAGAGACACACACACACATACATACATACATACATACATGCATATATATTATAAAGATGTTTCATACGGACAAATAAGTAGTCGACAGGTGAGAAACAACCGTCTATGTTACTCACCCGTGGAGATGCATTCGCACCGAAAAAAATTACATCTTTGTCGTTAGTACTTGTTTATCCGAATGTAACATCTTTATAATAAATAACTATTGCTCTACACTTAGTATTGATCCCTCTTAAATTAATACCATGAACGTTTGAATTTACATTTTCGTCCTCGTGACCTTTATATATATATATATATATATATATATATATACAGATAAATAGAAGGAACAGACAGATTAAGAGTCGACAATTATTTAGCATTTACTTTTGAAAAAGTGATCGATACAACGGACACGAAATATTATATTAATATTTATATTAAAAAGTATTTTACATCGCTACATAAAAAATTCTATGTTTTGGAACTTAAAATTGTTCCATCATCATCTTCCTCCCTGATTTCTGAACAGGAGTAGAGGTTTATAACTTGTTTCCTGTTTTTATTGGGTTTCTGTTTCATTCCAATGTCTATTTCAAAGTCTATCGTTCTAACGTCTTCGGCTGAGCTTTGAAGATTACTCATATATAATGGCTTCAAGACTAGAGTAGCCGTCTTCGTTCCTGCAGGGTCCATAATATTTCACTTCTTGTTCTTCCTTACGTTCTTGCGACATCACAGAGTAACCCTTGTGGCTCTTGGGATTTATGTAGCGTGAATATTAGTAAATACGCACACACACACAAACCTATATATATATATATATATATATATATATATATATATATATATATATATATATATATATATATATATATATTATGGATGCTTCAGTCGATTTTGTTGCCTGAAGTCTTAACACTTCCTTTTCGAAGTGAAACGTTAAATTACACACACCAATGATTTGATTTTACTGATGATGCCGTCTTTTAGACACATCCTTCAGAAGAGTTAATTACAGAGAATTGGTTTATACTGTGTGTTCAAAATTATTTTTTTATTGTCATGGATTTTAACATCTCTGGAATAACTACAAAGTCTCAGGATATTAACAGTATGTAAACACAAGGTTCCCTGGACAGACGAGAGAACCCATTCTGTCTTGGTATTTAGCCCATAACGACCGGAAGATGGATCTGTTAGAGCGAAGCGAACCAAACAGCATCGACCCGAATTTGAAAGCAGCACACCCATTCCATTTTGCAAAGAACTAGAAATCTTCTTTATATGCCATGACCCCTCAGGACTTGGGCTACCATGGCAATACACAGCATACTGTCCTTAATGACCTTTGTCTTTCTGTTATATCTCCTAAGCCATGTTCCACCATCCATTGACACAAACTTATCAAATATGCCATGCGTTGCTTTCTTCTGTTCCTCTTACTCTCTTTCTGAGTATCAGATTTTCTAAGCCTTCTTTCCTCAGTATGCGCTTTACTTTCTCTTCCAGAAGTTAAGCATTAGTTTCTTTTTTGTTTCTATTTTCGCCAAAGTTTATTCGTTGTTCATTGTTCTGTCCATACTCTCCAATTCTATTTATAAAACTTTGTGTATTTCCGCCTATCTTTTCGTCATGCGTATGACGAGCATCTACAACCGGAAGTCAGTTTTCTTATCGGGAGGTTTTGATGAGCGTGGAACAACTTCTTAATTGCTGTTGTTCCCAGGTCCACCCTGACCCAGGGTGGTAGCACCTGTCAAGGTCCCAGGTATGTGAAAATAGCGATCCCCCATACAGGTGTCAAAATACAAGAAAAAGTATAAAAATATATAGTAATAATACCAACAATACATTTTTGAAAAAAAATATTACCAGCAATACATTTGACTCTCGACAAAGACTATCTTCACAAAACTACGATGAAATCTGATCTGCACACAGATTTCTTACATGTAATACATATTTTATTCATACGAACCTAGCCTAAAAATCATGTCGGTATTAAATAACCCCTGAGTTTTTGATATGCCCTAAAACAAAATAAACCAAATCAAACCAAACACCTATCTTCTTCACTAAGATATACCGAGTGTGCAGGCCGATGGGTGTTATACACACATTTTAATAAATAAAAATGCGGTGTCTATTTTATACACGACGTATCTAATATAAAAACTGAGGGAAAAGAACAGAGCGAGTAAAAATCCATTGTTCGTATCTTTGATAATGGCTTATATAAGCCGAAAGCTTAGATAGGATTAAAAAATATGTATCAATATGGTGATTTTCTTTCATCTTTTAATGATAATGTTATTAAGCTTATCAGACGATATGAAATGAAAAGAATTTACATAAAATAAATACACAAAACTTGTCTATATTATTTAATGAAACATATACCAATGAATATACATATGTATATATATATATATATATATATATATATATATATATATATATATGTGTGTGTGTGTGTGTGTGTGTGTGTGTGTATGTGTGCATATTTCCGTGTGTGCATAGGCCTGGTGTATCGATAGATTCTAACATATAAGGAACACTAGCAGCATGGCTCGGCGTTGCCCGTTTCTTGATTAACATAACGTACGACTCATACAGCAATCGCTATCACTTGACTTAAAATATTTTTGTCCTTCCTATTTTTGTCCTTCCTCTCACACTGCGAATTTTTTCTAAGCTCTATACTAAACATTAAATCTGTTACAAAAAAGAACTAAACAAAATGAACACAAAACGATCAGCTTTAAGAAAGGACTCGTAACTGGAAAAACCGAATGAAAAAAGGATGTTAACAACAAATATTTTTTCACGCCCAACCCAGTTCTGCGGAATCAAAATCAACGTTGAAGCAAACGAATGAGCCAATTTGAGTAAAGTGCCATGCAGATTTAGATTTTTCCCACTTGTGACGAATGCAGCTATCAATTTTTTTGCATTCTATCATGTTAGTTAACATTCGTTTCAGTCAGCTGTTGGCTCTCAACGCGGGCCAATAGAATCTCCCTGCCTATTCGTGGCAACCAGCTATAGGCTCTCACTCTGGCCAGTAGAAAATGGCCGCAAACTACATGAAAACTACCGTAGAAGCATGAAAAGATCTTGGCCCTTTCGCTAACTTGTAGCATGTGCATGTAAATTTTGGTGCAAATCCGTCGAAAATTGCGGCTGTGCATTCGTTACACACACACACACACACACACACACACACACACACACATACACATTCTGCCTTTTTTAGATAGAGATACTAGCATACAATTACATAAATATATAAAATTACATATAGATATTACATGGCGTTATATGCTTTCATGCAGAAAACTACACATGTTGATAGCTAGATGGAGAGAAATAGGGATAACAAAATAATGTATAAAAATTACATGCCGCATGGACTTTAATCATCGAACATTTCAGCAATCACGAATATTGAACCAGTCAAACTGAAAGGATTGTTTTTTCTTTTCATTCTTCCTTTGTTTTGGTTAATGAAAAGATTCCAATTATAGTTCGGCGAAATGACACGAATGAGCAGCAGGCGACCGGAATCCCATGGAGCAATGGTTTTCCTCTGCTCAATTGTCAAATGGGTTTACATCAATTATCTCCCCTTTTATGACTCGCCATCATGAATGATCAAACGCTGTCATATTGGTTTTTATTCGTAGCAATATTTCTTGTAATGTTTTGAGAATTTTCTGAAACAGGAAGCCATTCGCACTTTGATTGTTTTGAGAATTTGCAGTGTGGAAGCCAATGATTTATTTTTTTTTTCTAATCTGAAAACGGATGGCGGTAATGTAAACAATAATTGTTTGTACTTTTAACAAGATTAAAATCGAATGAAAATGTACGCTGATTGTTGACAAAAAAGAAACGCCACGTTTGGTAAGGGGCTTTACACACATTAACCGCTATCTTGTTAAGCCCTTATATTTCCTAACCACACCATACGTTTTGCCTCTTAAGATGTAAATTCTTCCATGTGCCGTGTCCATTCAGGACGTGGGATATCAAATATCTCTACAAATCCGTTTCTCTTTTAACTTTAAGTAACGCTCGTCTTATTGCAGTACATCCCACCAACTTTCCGCCATCCATTGACTCAAGTCACGTACTTGGCCAGCTGTTTTCCTCTAACCCTTTAACTTTCGATATGCCATGTGTCACTGGCATATCGCAGAAAGAAATTGCAAACTACAGCGGAAAAAATCTGATCGTCACTCATGTATCGAACGATACATGATCGCCCATACGTGTATCACGCATGGCACATAACTGTCTGATATCTTGTGAGCGTCAAATTCTTCAAGCTCGACCTAATTATTATGGGTCCCATTAATTTCATTTGTCACTTTTTGATTTGCAGCGCAAATGTCCTTTTGTGTCCATTTTCCATAGTATTCTTAGCACCCTGATGTAGAAAACACTTATTTTGTTGCCGCCTTTTTTTTCTCAAGTGCGAATAGATTTCCTATCATTTACTTCCATATGCGAAGAGGGATTCAAAAACGCTCCTATCAATTAACTTTCGAGGAAAAGCTATGCTTAAGGATTTTATCCATATTTGTATGAGCGATTGGTTTTGTTTGCGGCATGGTTTGATTTTGAGCCAAAAGACCCAGGTTCGAATCTCACCATGGTCGATTTTTCAAGGGGTGACATCTTGATAATATTGACCTGAGGACGTGACCCCAGAGCGTAGTACGTTTGGAAAGATCCTGAGGACCATACCATACCATGCCCAACACTTGTAAGTGAAATTGCTAGCACGAGGTCGCAAGTCATCGTGACGGAGGGTTTGAGCGTAATCGCCCTGTCAAAAAAAATTACGCCATATTATGCGGTCTCTCCCAGAATCTGTAACTAAGGCTAGCTTAGTTGAAGTATAAACCAGAGTTGGACACTTATTTGTTGAGAAAGCGTTTGAAATAGGATATTTTAGCTTCTCTGGCAGACGGGTCTACTCAGTATCTGTTATTCATTTGTATTCATAATTTAATCATTTATGGACACCTCGACGTTGTGTAATGGTTAGCAAGTCTGTCTCACTGGAACAATTATGACTGAGTAATTGGTTCAATCCTCACAGTACGTTCGGCCTTGTGTTACATCTTATCCAACTTTATAAAACAACCATAATTTAGCCGAGTGGTTAGATCGTTCGCTTTCTTACCATAAGACCCGAGTTCAATATTACCATACTCAATTTGCCAGTAAGGTGACTTGGTGTTATTGGTCTGGAGGATTCGATTCCAGCTTGAGGCACCTTTGGTAAGTGTCTGTAAACCATACCACGGGTTGACCCAGGCCTTGTGAGTGAAATTTTGTAAACAGAACCATTGGCGTGATGCTAGCAAGAAGTCACAAGTCATCGGGACCGACGGTTTGAGTGGACTGGCCTTGTTCAGACTGTTGATTCCGCTAGATAACGCGATCTCTCCCAGAAACAGTAACTAAGGTCCGCTCAGCACAGTTGCAGTATCAATACTGCTGGGTTTTGTGGGGGTTGAACAAACGCATATGCGTCTGAGCAGTCGTCTGCAATGAGGATTAGATAGCCGCCATTGTAGACTGACATCACCGGATTTGAATTGTTGCGCCATTTACAATGATGGTTACAATATAATGACAAAAATTCAAACAAGTCACATTTATGATTATTAACACCATTTTTCTGTAGAATAACACTTTGCAAAAGACAGCTCTTGTATACTAATTCTTCTGGCTTTTAGCAGACTGACTCTGCTGATAAAAACAAAATCAACATATATTGGTGGTACCGTCTCATTTCTCTCGACAATCTTACCCTGTCATTATTCAATTAAAATGTCAAACCGTTTCCAGTAATTATATTATCTTGCTGATTGTCTAATAGAGCTGGATGTGCGAAATTATAGGGTCGTTGGCACTAAACCGACAGTCGTATCTAATGGAATCGGTTTAATTTTGATTTACCTCGATGACGAAGTCGAATTTTAATAATATGAATATAGTATCCTTTTATCTACATTCGATTACGCCGTATATTTGTTTGCATTAGTCAAAATGTAACCGGTTTCCCATTGACGGTCACAACTCTTATGCTTACGAAAGTAAATTTAACGATATTTATTATTCATTTGCATTTTTTTCAGTCATTTCACCCCAAGCAAAGAGACGATGCAACTGAAACGCAACGGTTCCTGGGAGAGAAAGAAAATGAGAAGGCTTTATTTAGGGGAAACGAAAATAAAAAAAATAGTTTTCAGTGGTAGATAGGTTCGCCTATCGTCCTCTTCACACCCCCCCAGTCTTTTGAACAGGAGTAGAGGTTTATACTGTTTCGGATTGCGTTTCCGAATCCTTTTAATGTCTTTTATTTCCATTAACTCCTGGAGTCTTAGTGGTATTATCACCTTGCTTGACGCGATTTGATGAAAAAATAATTAAAAAGAAAGGAAGACAGAATATAGCAATTGAAAGTGCATTTAAACTTTTGAATATTACAGGTGGCAGGGAAACAAAAAATAAAAAAAGAGTCTTCCACAGGTGAGAAGTCCAAGAATGTAGACTATTGGAATATAACGTACGGTTATATCTAGCTATTTCAACAGTAAAACGAAGAGACCTAAACATCATTTTAGTAGCAGTCGTGGTACCAAGCACAACGGCTCATTAAGGTAACTGCCATGAAAAGAAATTACAAAAAAGACAGAGAAAGCCACCTGACAGCGGCCGGAAAGTGACAGAAATCGAAATGAGTGTAAAGGACCGACAAAAATATCAACCCTTGTTCGGATTTTGTCAAGAATATCTCGCGATATAACCGGTTCAATAAACTATGAAAAAATAAACAAAAAAATGTTGTACTCATGTATGGACCTAATTTAAAATTTGGGAGCAGTTAGAACTCTAGTGGAGTTTTGAAATTTATTTAGGTTCAAATTAAAACGGATATTCGCCGGCCAAAAACGTTTCATGACGATATAAGATAATAAAAAAAAAGAAATATCAATTTTAATTATAATGGAATTGACATTTTCATTTCTGAATATAACTACATGAACGCCATACTAGTTAACTCTTGGCATTCCATGAGCTTGCCTTGAAAATATCAGCATTGATCAAAACTATTCTGAACATGACATGATTTATCGAAGTTCCTTTAAATGTTTCAACCTGACATCAAAAATTTAATTAGCACTAAAAGAAACTGATCAAAATGTTTAACAGATATTCGCTGCTCATTCTGTTTAATGAAATAGGCTTAAATGAATGGTTGCGTTACAAATAAGTTCCGTTTTTGGTTTATCACATTTATACAGGGTGTGATGGGGGAATTGTCGCCATTTTATATTTTTAATTTCGCACATGCGCATTGCGTGTTTTTTATTTTGTCGACTGCACAGTATATTAGGGTCTGTTGGACACCGTCTTTGACTAAAAGAGCAGAATGATGCATTTCCCTCCGCCAGAAATTTTGGAACGGCAAGCTGTACTGCTTGACATTCGCGCCAGAAGCTCCGGTACGAACATTTCAGAGTGGTTGTGTGTCAATCTGAGGACAGTGCAAAGGATTTGGAAAGAGTTGGATGAGTCTAATGGTGATTACTAAGATACGCAGCTTATAAAACTCACTCTGATCGTTGTGATAAGAACTCCCAAATTGTTTGGTGAGGGTCCCAGACTCAACACGGAAGCCTAAATCAAGTAGCTTAAGGAAGTGGCACTACCCTGTGCCAAGACAGTGGCGACTGGAAGATCCTATATCTGGCAACAGGTAACTGCACCATGCGCCACAAGCAGGAGAAGCCAGTCGTGGATGTCATACAATATCTACGACCACATCAGCCCTTACATCTGGTTACCTAACTGCGCAGACTGTAATCCTTGATTATTATGTGTGGGGCGCAGTTGAGCGAGAGACTAACAAATCTCCTTGTAACACTAAAGATTAAATGAAGGCAAGTATTATGGCAGAATTCATCAACTTACAAAAGGAGACTGTCCAGAAGAGATGAGTAAGATTTTGAAGTCGTCTGGAGGCCGTTGTTGAAGCAAAACGCCATTTTATTGAATAAATTTATTTTTAGTATTTCACGATATTTTAAGTAATATTGGTAAATATATGATTTAAAATATCTATTTTCCTTTTTACGTAATGTATCCACCTGTATTTCAAAGTTATATAATTGATTCCCTAAAACGGAAATTGGTTACGACTTAGATACAGTAGAATCCCTGACAATCGGACTAAGAAGTTCTTCTGTATATCAGGAATTGGTTACAAAGTCCGGATATGAGGAGTTATATTTAGATTAAAATAAAAGAACTGAAATCACGTTTAACATTTATTTTCAATGTTTTATAGTAAGCAAAATAAGCTCAAGGTGAGTGAAATATAGAAAAATAAATAAATTATGTAATGTTAATGAGAATTCATTAAATTAATTCACGTATGCAAAACAAATAATTTAACGAGGATTTATAATCGCTGTTTCAAGTCGAGGTAGGGTTGGGTAAAACAAAATTCTCTAGACACTTCACGACATATGGTGCCAAAACCTATCTTTCGCTATGACTGACCAGACGATTGACCTCTTTCCGAAGGCGACTGAAATGTGGATGAGAATTAACTGTTAGAACCCTCATCAAAATGGTCGCCACAGGCGTTTCCATAGTAATTAATTTTGCGAACGAACATGCTTATAAAGCGTAAATTTCAAGATTGGTTATTACTAAATTTTAAGTTGAGGATGAAACAGGGCTTGATACCTTAATTCGATTTAATTTTAATAATTATATTGAGGGTTTCGGCTCTCGTTTTTGAAACAGGAGAACTCTTATGTAGCGAAGGAATCATAGTTTTTTTTTTAAATAATTATTATTTAAGCTCTACTTCTGTATGGAGCACAGTTTTTTTTTTAAAATAAAAAAACAAAAATACTAAAGAACTCAGGATTATTTACCGAACGTGTTCTTTCCTATTTTTCTACATCCTTGTATATGTATATATATATATATATATATATATATATATATATATATATATATATATATATATATATATATACTATGAACCAAAAGAGCCAGGTAAACCTATCTAGGTTTCACCTACACGGATCATCAGGTGTAGGTGGAGCGAAGGTAGATTTACCTGGCTCTTTAGGTTCATATTTAGGTTTGCTCTATTTAGTGTATTGCATAGTTAATTTTGCTTTACTCATTTTGTTTTTTTTTTTCTTTGGATTCTGTGCTTGGATTCTGGACGATTGTTTTCGCCTCAATTTCATGTTCTTTCTTTTTTTATTCCTTATTTTTCCTTAGGCATTGGTTTGTTCAATTACATGCCCAAATACCTAAGGTTTTTTTTCCAAACGAGTATAAATATTTATATTTATATTGTATATATAACCTGGCAGCTTAAATTGAAAAGGACCTCCAATCGGTTGTGAACTGGGGTGAGAAATGAATGGTTAACTTTAACGCCTCTAAAACAAAACTGCTTTCTATTAACCACCACAAGGATCCGTCCCTGCATCCCATTAGAATATCTGAAGACCAACTTCTCGAGAGCTCCTCTCTGCGGCTGCTCGTTCTCACGCTGTCTGCTGATCTCAGATGGAACAAATACATCGAGTCAGTTGCATCAACCACCGCAAGGAAAGTTGGTTCTCTGTGCCGAGCAAGGAATTTTTTCTTCCCGGAATCGATCCTCTAAGTCTATAAATCGACCATTCGCCCTTGCATGGAGTATTGCTGTCATATATGGTCTGGGGCCCCTGTTGTTTGCCTCAGGGTTCTTGATAAGATCCAGAGACGGATAGGCAACGTGATTGGCCCTGATCCGTTAACTCGTCTGCAGTCGCTCTCTCACAGACGCGATGTTGCCTCGCTCTGCCTTTTTTACAAGTACTTTCACGGTAATTGCTCCGAGGAGCTGCTTTCGCTTGTCCCCAGGCCTCGTGAATTTAAACGCCCCACGAGGCTGGGAACCCGCTCCCACCCCTACACCGTGGAAACTGTTAGATGTAGACGTCTCTTCTACTCCAATAGCTTCATGTCTCGCACATCTCGCCTATGGAACTTCCTTCCCTATTCCTGTTCCGCTGACAAATACAATCTCCAACGGTTTAAGTGTAGCGTCAATCGACATCTCCAGTTGCCTTGATCTATCCACTTCCCTGCTCCACATCCTTTCATTTTTCATTCCTATCTGCTCTCGCTCCAAATCTTCTATAACCCCCTTGCCTTGATCGACCCACTGTCTTTCTCCTTCACCACATCCTCTCCTTTACCACTCCTATCTGCTCTTCCTCCAACCCTTCTTTAACCCCTTGCGTGATAGTGGCCTCCAGCCTTGCTTGGGGTGATACGCTTAAAATATATATATATATATATATATATATATATATATATATATATATATATATATATATATATAGATATATATATATATAGAGAGAGAGAGAGAGAAAGAGAAACGCGTTTTTGTATTCTTAAAATAACAAGCCGTATTTTTAGCCGCCTTCATGTGCATGCGTTTAATTGATTGTTTTTGATCCTGCTTCTTTGAATCATTTTCCTTTAGAAACAATGTATTATCGATTGAAAAATAAATAAAATGTTTTCTAAAATAGAGCTATAAATCAACTCTTCTCCAAAATCAATTTACTGATGAACTTTCCTTGGGGGCAAAAGCACAATCACAATTCTTTAAATTAGCTTATTATCCCTCTGAACATTCCTGTTAGCAGATCTCTACATTCTCTGCCAGAGATTTGTACAAGTATAAATTAAAGACCCGCAAGGAATTTCCCCAGGCAGAAAGTTTTCTATTGGGAAATATTACGACGGTATCAACAGTAACAACAATTATATTACTGTTAATTCCATGGTTGGAGCAAGGAAGCAAGGAGAAATTCTTAAAGAAAATAGTAAGAGAATGAACACTTCTACACAAAATCAGGAAAATAGATTAAATTTCTTGGTTCCATATTGAAGAAAGTGGGCTTAGAAAATCTAACACTCGCGAGGCATATTGTGGGCGAGAGATATAGTAGAAGGCATTTACTGATGAGCGTGGGTGAATGGATGGCCGAACATCGGGGCGGGGGAAGCTTTGAGAAAATAAGAAAAACTGGCAACTGCTACAAGAGATAGGAAGTTGTGTATAGCTATTATCGCTTATGTCCTGAAGGCATGCGGAACAATGAAGAATCTTTTCGATGACGAAAATGTGAGGGGAGTATAGTCGACGAACAACGCCAGTACCAAAATAATGTAAAAACAGGTACGGATGAGTGCAGATAATAAAACAGATGGGAAACTGTAATGTAATTGTGCTTGGACCTGACATCTCAATTTTCTCACTGACTCCCCCTCTCGGTTTCCTTTTGACTTTTCTACAAATATTTTCATCGCAACTGTTCCGTTGAGATTCTTTTCCTAGTTCCCCCACTACATGAACTGAAGTCTGCTACTAGTTTGGCAACTAGGATTCGACGTTTTATTAGCTAAAAATTCTAACAGTTTCTCTTTCTCGTACTTCTCACCTGTGGAAATCTCTTCCGATTTATTTCATCTCAGATACTGACAATATTCAAAAATTTAAATGCAACGTCAAAGACCATCTTCTGTCTTCCTAGCAACTGTTCTTTTATTGTCCTTTCCTCACCTATCCTTATTAAGTCTTCCCATTCTCTTTTACTTTTAATGACCCCTTGCGTCCTAGTGGCATTATCGCCTTCCTTGGGGGATGATTAAAAAAGAAGCAAATTCCATATAAAAAAAAGTGGGATAAGATAAACCCGAATCTTCCTGTGAAAGTCAAAAGAAAGAAAAAAACTATGTGGAGCACATGACGAGGAAGGACGGCTTAGAAAATTGAATACGCACTGGATATACTGAAGAAAGGAGGTTTCCCGGAAAGTAATGAATAGCGTATCTAACGAGCTTGTATAAATGCTTGACAGAACACGGATTAAGTGAGATAATCAAAAGACAAACACTACTAAGTGCTACATAGGGCAGGGAGTAGGAAGTTGTAGAGGGCTATGATCACTAACGTTGTCAAAAGACATGACACATAAGAGAAGAAGATTCGTATATTTCACAAAGAGCTTGAAGCGAATTGAACGCAACAGAGTTGCCAAGAATTTTAATTAGGTTACTCCTTGCACACTAATAATAGAACGAGTTCCTTAATTTCAACAGAGGAAATATTCACGCGTCTGGTGTTGCATCGAAAACGTTCTCATCATTCTTCTCTAATCCCTAATTTAGTTATTTGAAATACACGCGCGTTTGAAGATTACTTGAACGCATCAGTGCAAGAAATAAATTCCTTATGCAGAATTAATAAAACCGTATTATAGCAAAATACGGTTATTTCCATCCCAGACGAAACAGATCAGATGGCGCCTGTCACGAATTCAGTTAGAAAAGATTTTTGTTTTTGTTTGCTCTCGTCTCTTCCGAGTGAGGCGTACCTGGCGAATGAAAAGAAGAGGCGCTTATCAACTTACACTCGACGTCTGACTGTTCGTACTAAGTGAATTGCTGAGCAAATGGACAGCCTATCTGTCTCATCTAATTAGGTTTTATTAAGGATTCTTTGTTTTAGCTGACAGGCTTCTATCAAGATTCAAAGTCTCAGGCATTATTGGAGGCCTTTCCAGACAGCGACGATATAATATCAAAAAACAATTACAATTTATATATATATATATGTATATATATATATATATATATATATATATGTGTGTGTGTGTGTGTGTGTGTGTGTGTGTGTGTGTGTGTGTGTGTGTGTGTGCGTGTAAGGAGTTATTTCTTTAAATGTTATTTTAGTAGATGCACGCGTTTGAGTAGACGTCCTTTTGCCTCCTCCCACAAAAAAATAATTTTGGGTTACATCTGTTCGCCGGCGTATTCGTGAGAGTTAATAAAGATAAATGTATTAAGCAATATTCTTCTTTAAGTCTTTTAAATGCACAAGCCGATAGCGGTAAGTCAAAATGTTAAAAAAAATAAACAGGACATCTATTAAAACAACAGTATCAACTAAATAACGTTTAAATTACTAACAAATAATTGCTGATTAAAATTTTTTAATTACTTAGAATTATGTGTGTGTATATGTGTGTATATGTGTGTGTATGTGAGAGAGTGAGAAAGAGAGAGAGAGAGAGCGAGAGAGCGATGCACACGCATGCACACGCACGCACACACACATGCACAGAGATCATGAAAGACTACAGGCTGATAAGTATTCCAAGGAATGGATAAAGATATAAGACAATTTGAAGAAGTTTCACATTGACACGTTTCGGCGTTGAACAGGCTTCATCAAAAAATAAAAAAATATATAAATATGAAATAATTTCACAAGAATAAAATCTGCATGGAGACAAAACACGATTCTCGTTAAGCGGATGAACGCTCGATTTATATTTATAGTCGATGCCAACAGCCATAATATTACCACCTCTCTTCATACAAACCCACTAGCAGAAATTAGTACCGACTCAACTACAAAAGTTAACACTTAAAGATGCAAAATAGCTGTTTTAAAAAGATGATTTTTCATGACGAAATCATCTCTTCTTTGGACACGTTATTCTGTAAATAACGAAGCAACATTAAAAAAAAAAACTTTAATCAACAATAATTTTTATTCGTCGACGAATAAATAAAATTATCCTTAAGAAAACATAACACAAGATATCTTCCTGATAAAATCAGAAGTAAACAGACCATTGACTTATTCTGTCGTAACCAGATGCCCCTAATTATAAACAGGATAAAAAATCAATTAAAAGCATAATTCTTCGACATATACATTTAATCCATGCTCCTAGCAGATAGCAAAGATTTTATCATGTATTATAAACAATTTAAAATATCTAATTTAATTATTACCAAAAACACATCGGCCCACAAAAGCCCTCCTATATAAAGCTAATGTAGTCTATGAATACCATGACTCCCGGGAATTATACCTTCAAAATTAATAATAATAAACAGCATTCGTATATCGGGCTCACATGCTCCACACTCACACGAGGACTTATCTGTCACCTGTCGAAACTCAGTACAATAAGACTATATATAGAGCAGCAAAACACGATCAGCGTGTAATACCAAAATAATTGACATCAACCAATGCAAGGAAAAACTCAAAACCCTACAACTATTATTATACAAAATAGACAGCCCACATTTTATAAAATAACATTGAACACAGAAGACGGTATCTTGACGTGCATATGATGTATTAAATGTATGCATTTATATTTATATAAAAATATACATTATGTTCGATTATTAAAATTAATCTACACAAAATGCCTATCGTATTTAATAAAATTTGCCTTAAAGAATATTTTCTGCTTAAATACACATAATTTAAATTGTATGATCGTGCAGCTTACAAAGATAATTACGACGAATTCTCGTCGAAAATCATATTCAACAGTCTAGTATATTTCTTGTGTTTTTCTTCCAAAATGAACTTTGAATAATTTCTGACGGAATTTCCTCCTTGCCTGACAAGGATTATTCATAATTTGGAAAAGTCGATCATTAAAATTAATTAGCACAAATTTTCTGTTGATTTTCATAATATTTGCCTTAAATACACACACACATATTCATCTATCTCTCTCTCTCTCTCTCTCTCTCTAATATATATATATATATATATATATATATATATATATATATATATATATATATATATAAGGTCATCCCATAAGTTCTGACTGAATTTTGAATACAGAAAACAAGTGACCAAATGTTACATTTAATTACAGTTTTAATCAACAATGTATTTTCCCTGATTATCTATGACTTCCTTCCATCTATTAACAAGCTTACTAATTCCATTACTGCAAAATTCTTTTGGCTTTGATTCGAAGAACTCACAAATGTCAGTTTTAACCTATTCCTGTGTTACAAAAGCAGTTTCGTCCAAATGATTCTGTAAGCTACGAAACAAATGGTAGTCTGAAGGAGCAAGGTTGGGAGTAATTTCCTCCCAACCAATCTTTTGTGACGTGATTCTTGCTGTGTGTGGTCGTGCATTGTCCTGATGAAACATCACCCGTTTCCGATTCACTAGAGTAGGTCTTTTTTCCTCAAGGCTTGGTTCAAACGCTCTAATTGCTGACAGTATATTTGAGCATTAATTTTTGCATTAGGTGATAAGAATTCAAAGTAGATTATTCCTTGGCAATCCCACCAGATTGAAAGAAGAACCTTCTTCCCATGAAGTTCCTTTCTCGGTTGTGGCTGGGGTCCTTCCCCATTACCAACCCACTGTCTACGGCGCTTAATATTTCGATAAAAGATCCATTTTTCGTCGCCAGTCACAAGTCTATCCAAAAAAAGTGATACAAGTTGGCGAGAATGGAGAGAAGAGAAGATGTCAACTCCGGATTTGAGATTGTTTTCAGACAATTCATGAGGCACCCATTTTCCAAGTTTACATACTTTTCCAAGTTGTTGAAGATGACGATGAACAGTTGTATGGTTTGAACTGAGAACCACTGCCAATTCCTCAAATGATAAAGCAGGATTTTCTTCAAGGGCTGCTTCAAGAAGCTTTTCATCAAACTCAACTGGACGTCCGGTTCGATCTTCATCTTCAAGGGTGAAATCGCCACCTCTGAATTTTGCAAACCATCTTCTGCAAGTTCTTTCATTCATACATTCCTCTCCATAAACTGAGTGAATGTTTCGGTTCCGCTTCGGTTTCTGGGTTTCCTTTCTTGAACTCATTAAGCATTATGCCTCAAATGATCCTTGGGTACTTCCATGTCAGCAGGGATTTAATAAAACAAAAGTATTGTTTTCTGAAATAAAAATTGATCAGTTGAAATGCATCTAAACATAAAAATAATGTTCAGCTCCATTAGACATTATAAAATACTCTTTAAATTTCGTTCATTTTAACAAAAAGTTAATATTCGGACAGAACTTATGGGATAACCTAATATATATATATATATATATATATATATATATATATATATATATATGTATATATATATATATATATATATATAAACATTGACACATACACACACACTTATCAATATGTATTATCACCGAATCCCATATAGAGTAACTATAATTATGATACACTCACAATGGGCCATGATAAATTTTTAGCGACCCTTGTTTAAAGCAATTATGCTTGTGTAATAACATCTATTCTTTGTTACGACAATACCGTAGTAGTATCAAGCTACTCTCATCTATGAACGATAGTCGACTTATATTTTGCAATAAAAGTTCGCGGAAGTAAGGAAATTAGTGAATTTCAACGAGGGCAAATAATAGGATGGCATCAGTGTGGGACGTCAAATAGAGATATTGTGAGGTTTTTCCAGGTTAATCATCAAACGCTTAATAATATTTTCAAGAAATTTAATGAAGAAGAATCTGTGGAACAATGTTCATGAAGACGAAACATCGTCTATGAGCAAAGGAAAAGGGCGTTGAATAGGGAAGTCATCAGAAACCATCTTCAGAGCGTCAAAAATGTAGCCAACAGCATGGATATACCGCCATATCCGGGGAGAAAGACTCTGAAAGAGCTAGGCTATCAAAGAGTAGTTGCAAGAAAGAAGTCCTTGATTTCAGAGGTTAACAGGAACAAGCGTATGAACTGGGCCAGAGAATTCTAGTGTAAATATGAATTTTGGCAGTCTGTAATTTGATCAGATGAAAACAACTTCTGCCAATATTCGAATTCGCGATAGGTTCATGTTTGGAGAAATCAGAATGAGACTTGGAATATTAATGTTTACAGGCGCCCGTGAAACATGGAGGGATTGAAGTAATGATTTGGGGTGCTGTCTGGTTTGGAGGGAAATCTGAGCTGATTCTTATTGACGAGTGGTTGAATGGTCTAAAATAATGTCAAATATTAGAGAGAAAGGATTACTCCCACTATTTGAAACCTATCAGATTGACAAGAATGTCTACTTCTTCCCGGTAGATGGAGGGCCATGTGATACGAGCAAAGTAGCAAAGGCCTGGAAGGAATCGCAAGAAATCAAATCACTGCCATGTTAACACAAATTCCTGACATGAATCCAGTAGCGCACGACTCTAGAGCACCTTGACCAAAAACTTCGCGACCGTGCAATCAAAATTACGTCAGTGGCAATCCTTAAAGATACATTGCCAAATGAGTGGCAAAATATGAATCAGACGATTGCTGATAACTTGATCAAATCCATGAAAATATCGAATAAAAATACTGAAACTAGCAAATGGAGGACCTACTCTGTACCCGTTCCAAATACTGTTTATTTATGTTGAGTTGGGATTACGTTATTAAATTTTGAAATTCGATGTAGCTTATTTCTTCTGGTTAAAAACTTTTCTTAGGCCACTGTACATACAAAAGCAATATTTAGGTTTTTCTCAGTTAGGATTAAAATCAGTTATTTTTTTAGCTTCGAAGGGACGCGTCATCTCTCCTTGAATTCAGAACTCCAACGCTGCTAAACAATTCAAATGCACGTGAAGCCTACTTACCTAAAGAGAATCAAACAACACAAAAAACATATAAGATTCTCTGATGAAGATTTAATAAAAGTTATACATATTAGATTGATAAACGTTTACAATTTATTTTCTATCTTATTCTCTCTGACCCCTATCCATATTTTGTGTGTGCGTATGTGTGTGTGTGTGTGTGTGTGTGTGTGTGTGTGTGTGAGTGTGAAAGCTATGACAAAGGAACAGCATAAGAAAAAATATTCAAATGTTGGACAGTTTTTGTCTTTATTTTCTCACGAAACTAAAACCACTATATATATATATATATAAATATGTATGTATGTATGTATGTATATCTTTATATATATACCTACGTATCTATTTATCTCGAGGATACCGTAATGCCTTACACATATCCCCATGACGTCTATTTATTTAACTGGACGCCTTCTTTATTAATATATTTTAAGTTTTCCCTAAGTATTTCACCGGAAGCACATGGTTGAGCATACTTACTCTTCTGCTAATATTAATTAGCATAAATTAGCTTAGAACAAGGATACAGTCATTTAAGTGCCATACGTCATACACGCCCGTTCGACTTACGACAAGCTAGCAGATTGACCCGTAGTTGTTTCTGTGGTAGACTGGTAGACACAGTCTCTCCTCTTATTAAACTCATAGATGCGAACAGAAGAGATGACTTCAGACCATTCTCAAGGATATTTGCTGGTAAGTGAATATAACGACACCAAGTGGAATTCGAACTCGACTCTACGTTTTCTCATTCCATTACACCAGCCGCATCTCCTCTGAGTTCACTGCTCAGTCGTAATTTTTAAGCAGATTAAGTTGTTTACTCTAAAGCAAGTGGCGTATTTCCTTTTCCTGTTGATGACAATCCGAGTTTAGCCAGGTATGTCTAGTATGATGTTAAAATATCTAATTTAGATAGGAATTTAGATCTTAATGCTTTCCAAGTTTATGTTGATCAGCCGAAAAAGAGTCATTAATATAATGAAGTAAGTAATAAAATCAGTTTGCGTGTACTTTTCAAATTACCCGAACATTTGGTTAGTAACTTGCATGTCTATGTGCGTATATATATGTAAAAGTGCTACAATTTTTGACAAATCTTTGCGGAAACTGGTACTGATTTTGTGTGAGAAAAGAGAAATAAACATAACGAAGTTTTGCTCATAAAAGACAGGTGGAAATTCATCGGGTTGATTTGCCAATTGAAATATCTTCTTTTTTAAAAACATTTCACCCAAGCAAGGCAATAAAGCCACAAAGTCGCATGGAATTAATAAGTAAGAAAGAATAAGAGAAAATGAAAATCAATCAGAGAGAACCATAAAAGCAAAAAAAAAAAAATTGAAAACCGGAGATAACAATTGACATTGCATTTAAATTTTTGAAGAAAGAAAACAAGAATTCTCAAGAGAGTTCCATAAGCAAGGAGGGCGAGAGAAGAAACTGTAAACTTATAATTTACTGTTAGATCTAGAAACTTCAACCGTAAAATGATGAAACCTAATGGCCAATCAAGTACTGGGCTTACATTCGTAACACGAAAGAACAAGCAGGAAAGCAAATCAGAACATTTAAAATGAAAATATTTGAATAAAAGACACAGAGAAACTACGTTATGGCGGAGGGAAGTTATATGAAACTGAGATGTAATATCTGGACGGATAACATTGCAAATTCTTATTTGGATTTTATCAAGAATATCTAAATTCATAGTTGAAGCGTGAGATCAGATGTGGCCGCAATATTCAATAAATGGAATTATAAATGTTTAACATGGATTCCGGTGTGAAAAATTGTCTACACGTCACAGTGAACCAAATCTCCGGGCAGCAAACCTAGCAATTGAGTCAATATCATATTTTTATTTCATTCCAGCGGGAAGCATTGGCAGGAGAAAACGCACCGGGTAACTCTCCAGGAGGGTTAGCATCAGCGATCCTGATGGAATGCCAAAATGTTTATCTCAGACGATTAAAAGAGAACAATTTCGTTTCTCGTCCCATTTAACCACATAATGTAGGTCATTGTTTTAGATAAACTGCCAATTAGACATTGTCAAACGATCAGACTTACCATTAAGATATGAACAAATATTTGTCCCTTCAACCTGGACACCGAGTTGAGAACTGAGGATATCGGAGTGAGACGGGGGGAATCATAGACGAAAATTGTGAACAATCTAGATCCAAGTTTAGAGCTTTGGATAAAACCCTCATTAACACAAAAATTGTGAATTAGCCGTTTCTCGTCAACTTTCATTTCCTCACTTTAGGAAAATGAGTGTATCATATCAAAAATTCGCCGTGAAATAAGATACGCTTTCAAAATATGAAACAGATAAGCATGCCAAACCCTGTTAAATTCCTTCGAGATATCCAAAACAACAACCCGAGGTACATCATTCTAATCTAAAGCTTGATAGACTGTTTAAGCAATAGCTGTTAACACATTAGCTGTTGACCTAGAGAAGCGGAAGCCATCTTGCTTGCATGAAAGATAACACTGCGAGGTGAGATGCTTAAAAAATTCAGTCTTCAGTGATTTGCTAGAAAGAGGTAGAATTCTAATAGGCCGATCGTTAGATGGTCCAGGTGGTAGGTTTATGTTCTTAAAGACTAGAACTACAAAACTGATTTCCAACAAGGAGGAAAGTCAGAAGCAGCAACGAATTTTTGTAGCGATTAGAAAGAACAGCCCGCTGTTCAAGATCACTTTTCTTGAGGACTGTTACAAGGATACCATCAACACCACATCCTTTGTGGGGATCCAGTTAAGATATGACAGCAGAAATAATGAATGGAGTTATATACATATTAAGCAGTTTTAATTGAATACGACAGACAAGATGCTTTTATTTAGTTTTTTTTTATACAATTTCTCATGCAATCTAATATTTTCTTTTCTTTTCGGATGATAAATTATATAAAAACTGTCCGAATGTTCTTTTCATCCGAGCGCTTTCGGCTATACATTAAGCCATTTTCAAGGATTAAATATTTTAACTCTTAAATAAGAAACAGTTTGTTGTATGTATGTTTTATAAAAATGTTTTCATTTTTCAAAACACGATAAAGATATTGTGTCCATGTTCAAAGTTAATTTTATTAAGTGTTGTTTTTATAATAAGGCTTCCATTATTTTTAGCCTTTTTTGCATGTAGATGATGCTATTATATTAGTGTTGTCAACAAGTATGTTACGAATAGTGTCCGGTAGGTTTCCATGAATACTTAAATGAGATCTAATTGAGCTATGGTCAGAAAGGTGTAGAGTGGGTCTACGTGTCAAACATGTTGTAGTGTGGCCTATATAATTATTTACGAATTTCAATTATTATAATTACTCCGTATTCAATGAAATGTGCATGAAAAAAGGATTGCTGCATAAATACACAGATATTAAACAATGGAGACAAAGTTCTAAGTAGAAATGCAGGCAAGTATAATCCATACGATTCAAGAATAAAATTGTATGAGGATTTGCGCGGGAAACCTGCTTTATCAACAGAAGAGGATAACACCTCAAATTGAATGAAGAGAGAAGCGATAGAAGACTTACTATTATTTAACAAACTACTATAGAGTCAAAAGTAGTTATGAAAACTATAGATGTTAGGTGCTCTACGGTGACTAATTTTATCAGTGAACAAACATTTCGCCTCTTTGAGGACACGTTTACAATTATTACGAGTGGACACACACACACAGGCCTGTATTTTGATCAGAACTATCACTTTTGTATTGATTTTCTAAGCATAGCTTAGATGTGACACAAGGTCGAAATTATGGGAGGATCGAACTCACTTCTCAGTCGTAATTGTTTTAGCGAGACAAGGTTGCTAACCATTACAGCACGCGCAGGTGTTCAAACTATCAATTTTGTATAGCCGTACAATGTGAATCCTACGGGCTATAGCAACCGAACAGGTAAGTGTGAACAAGGTGAATTTTCTGGTTTCACGTGATATTTCTGAAAAGACACAAAGCTACGATACCGGCTTTTTGCGAAGAAACCTCAGTAGCGCAATTCATAATAGGAAGGAGAAAAGTCATTAAATTCGTTAATTACATGCTACAGATATGAGAACCAAATATTAATTATTATTGTATGTCATCTTTTTATGAATGTCCAACAAAGTTTTCTATAAATCTTTTCAATTCGCATCCAATTCTGTCTCTTTCATTAAATCCATCTTGGTTCATTTCCTATCCTTTATCTATCATATGGCTAATGTATCGGAGAAAATCGTTTGTGGAAATCTTTGAGTCAGGCTTCATGAGATTAAGCCGCACTTTAAATTCATAATATAGATTTTTGTTTAAAGTCCGTATTTATTCCATTTCAGGTTAACACTTGGAAATTTTAAACATATTTCAGTGAAAACGTTTTTCAAAGTTATAATTTATAGTCGATGGGAAAGGTGATTTGAGGTGTATATGCATTAATATTATGCAAAGCTCTCTTCTCTTTGATAGATGAGACATTGGAAGATGCAAATAAACTATGGGATTGCCCCACTTGTCTGCCAAAGAACTACTACTTATGGCCGCTGGACGACGTCGAAAAAAGCTTTTTTTATAACAAAAAGGAGCTCAAAAGTCACTTTTCATTGATGAAAATTTATTTATTTCTCTATTGCATCATGTTATTAGGTTGGTGCAAAAATAATGTCGTTTTCTCACATG
Source organism: Acanthosepion esculentum (assembly GCA_964036315.1). Taxonomy (NCBI): domain Eukaryota; kingdom Metazoa; phylum Mollusca; class Cephalopoda; order Sepiida; family Sepiidae; genus Acanthosepion; species Acanthosepion esculentum. Next base: position 99,692,329 of record OZ038482.1, on the reverse strand, counting down.
AAGTTGAACGTCAAAAAACGACATTATGTTTGCACAAACCTAATATTTAAGTCCTGGCAAATATGTGGGAAAATATCACACATGTCCGGCAAATCTGAAAGAAAAAGGAAAAAAATCATTAGACATTTAAACTTAATTCACATTTAATATCGGTCAAAATTATTGGAACTGTTTCTCTATATATATATCTATCTATCTATCTATCTATCTATCTATCTATCTATCTGATTTTTCTTTTTACGAAAGAGGATGTCCATTCCCTGCTTAAGGGGCGTTTTAGTCGCAAGTGAAAACCTATTAATACAAATATTACAAAATGACCTAAGCTTATTTTGAATAAACTATGAGTATATATTTAATATAGTTTCTGTTTATGCGTTACTTTTATGGGTACAGTTTATTTAATTAAATGACCTGTTTTTGATTAAACACTATTAATCACATTTACCGGCCAGAATGTTGAAGAAATTTCGTAGAAAATACATTTTCTCCGATATGAATCCAACCTGAATTCCTATACGGAAACAATCATTTGATCTGGCGTATTATACTACTTAGCTACAGCTGATTAGCAATGTCCGAACTACTGTTTATAAACACACAATCATCAACGATTTTTCTCGATAGATTATTTCTGCTCACGAAACGTGTTTTATCGTAAACAACGATAACAGATAAAATGGATTAAGTCCAACAAATTCTTAATATATATTCTGTTTATAAGTTGTTGTTTTTTGTAGATACAATTTATTTGCGCAAATGCTCTGTTTTTAATTAAACAGTATAAATTAAATTTACCGGCCTGTATGTTGGAGAAATTTCTCCAACATTCAGGGCAGTATATGTAATTAATACTGTTTAATTAAAAACCGAGCATTTACTTAAATAAATTGAATGTATAAAAATAACGTATAAACAGAAAATGTATTAAATAATTGTCGGGATTAATCCATTTCCTGATATAAGTATATATATACTAAGTTCCCAACTCTTCTACATCTTTTTTCATTAATGTAGTTGTTCCCCGGGGACCTATCCTTGGACTCACGTTGTTCCTAAATTTTTTTAAAGGAGCTTTCTTAAAGGAGTTTCCTCAGCTCGGTATATGGCCTCACGCAGACCACTGATCTGAAGCGGAACAACTACATTGAATCAATAGATTCATCTACCGCCTGGAAAGTTGGTTCTCTGTGTCGCGCCAAAAGCTTCTTCTCGCCGGAGTCCATCCTTCAGATCTATAAATCAACCATTCGTCCTTGCATGGAAAAATACTGCTGCCGCTGTTCATCTCGAGGTCCTAGACAAATTCCAGAGACGGATATACAACGTGGTTGGTCCTGTTCTGGCATGCGGTCTGCAGTCGCTATCCAACGGGTGTACTGTGGCTTCCCTCTGTCTTTTCTACAAGTACTTTCATGGTTTCTGCTCCGACGAGCTATTTTCACTGGTTCCCAAATTGCATGAATTTAAGAGTGCTACTAGGTTGGCATCTCGGTCCCTACCCTTTCACTGTCGAAACGACTAAATGTAGCAACCTCTTCTACTCCAACAGCTTCTTATCTCGCACCTCCCGTCAATGGAACTCCCTTCCTATCAATTGCTTTCTTGATAGCTATAATCTTCAAATATGTAAATGTAATGTCAATTCTGATGCCATGACCTTGATCCCTGTTCTTCTCTGTATCCTTTTCCCAAACACTCCTCTTTACTCTTACTCTCCCTCTCTGTAACCCCTTGCGTACTAGTGGCACTCCTGCCTTGCTTGGGGCGAATTGCTTAAAAATATATGCTGATGACACAAATACTTACTCTTGTTTTAATAGTAAGTTTGAGTGATTCGATAAAGTCAAAATGGCAGCTGATCTAAAAATGTCCGACAATCTCTTGCTAGATGGGAAAAGATGTGGCTTGTTAATTTCACCACCTCCAAAACGAAACTACTCACTTTTAATTGACTGATAGAACCCCTTTTTTTCCTTCCATTAGCTTGGATGAGGCTAACGTCCAAGACAGTGCCATATTGCGACTTTCGGACTAGCGTTGTCAGCTGAGATGAAGTGGAAGGAATATATTGAATCAATTCCGAAGTCTGCAGTTAAGAAATTTGCTTCGCAGTGTGTCAAGCTAGACAGTTTTCTTTTCTCATCAAAATCTACCATAAATATAAATCTACCCTTCGTCTTGCTTTGAATATTGCTGCCACATATGGTCTGGTAATTCTCTTATGTATTTAGTGATTCTGGATGAAATCCAGAGAAGAATTCAGTGACGCTTATTGTATACGACAGACTCGTAATAAAAATTGTTCTGTACAGTGGTGTTAATATTGCACCATTAGCAAGCAAAACAAAGGTAAGAATTCCAACAAATCAATGTATAAAATGTAACAACGTTATTCGAATTTTTTCTATGAAACAATGTCAAGTATTTTTGATAAATTGTTAGTTCAGCTTAATTTTATTTGCTATTTAAAAACAAAAATATACTCGCTGATGTCAAGTATCCCAAGTAGGCATCTATACGGACGACATTACTATTTACTCCTGCCTCAAAAAAAAAAAATCTAGTGTCGCCGACAAAACTAACCTGTCCGTTTGTCTTGAAAAGGACCTCCAATCGGTTGTAGACAGGGGCAGGGATTGGATGGTTAAGTTTAATGCCTCAAAAACAAAACTGCCCTCTGTTACTCACCAGAGAGAACCATCCCTGCCCCCCATTAGAATGTCTGACGCTCAACTCCACGAGAGTACCTCTTTGCGACTGCTCGGTCTCACATTGTCCGATGACCTGAGATGGAACAATAGCTTCGTCCACCGCTAGGAAAGTTGGCTCTCTATACCGCACCAGGAAAGTTTTCTTGTCGGAGTCGAGCATTCAAATCTACAAATCAACCATTCGCCCTTGCATGAAGTATTGCTGCCATATATGGTCTGGGGACCCTTCTAATTGTCTCAAGGTCCTTGATAAAATCCAAAGACTGATATGCAATGTAATTGGCCCTGATCTGGCATCTCGTCTGCAGCCGCTCTCTCACAGACGTGCCGTTGCCTCCCTCTGTCTTATTTACAAATACTTTCACGGTAACTGCTCTGATGAGCTGCTTTCGCTGGTTCCCAGACTTCATGAATTTAAGCGCTCAACTAGGCTGGCATCTCGCTCTCACCTTTTCACTGTCGAAACTGTTAAATGTAGCCGTCTCTTCTACTCCAATAGCTTTATGTCTCTCACTTCTCGCCTGTGGAACTCCCTCCCCATTTCTTGTTTTCCTGATAGCTATAATCGCCAACTATTCAAGTGTAACGTCAATCGACATCTTCAGATGCCCTGATCTATCCCCTAATCGTCTCTTCATCCTTTCCTCGATCACTCCTCTTTGTTCTCGCTTCAACTCTGTAACCCCTTGCGTGCCAGTGGCTTCCCGCCTTGCTTGGGGTTGAATGCTTAAAAAAAAAGGTGTTCATTCTAAGAAATTTATTGCGCAGCGTAACGAAAATAAAGTAAAAAGTCAGTCTCAAATAGTCCTAAATCATTTCACTGCGCACCATGATATATGATGTAAAAAAGTAACTGAAATTTACTTGAAAGGAGTAATAAAAAAAAACCTGCAAAAAGAAAACTTTTCTTAAGAGAATATTCTTTCCCTTAATAACACAGGGAATCATTGTCCTCCTCAGCTTTCTTTTCTTTGTTATCTATGTAGTGTTATGACTTCTTTGGAAAGATAGTGGCCCACGTTCCCTTATTAATAGTTTTAAAATAAGAGTTGCACTTCTCTTAGACTTACTGACAACCAAAACTAGATAGCCGGGTCTACTGCGATATTTAACCTATAGCTAGAATTAATAGAGATAGATTCATGTAATTTATAACGATATTAGTTCGAAATTGAACACAGCCGACTAGGACGGAATTTGAACACGGGTCTTAGATTTCACTTATAAAGCTGGTACCCGTACATCTAGAAACGCAATGTCTTATTTTGAAAGTATCATAAAATTACGTTTCGCCTTGGTAGGAAGACCACTTATGTAAATTAATAGTTATTGACATATTCAATCAATAGTCACGCTATACGAAAAGAATGATTCAATCTTTGGTGACTCATACGAGACACGAGATGCCGCCCTGGTTCCTGGTCATTCAATTATCTGCCAAAGAAGCAGACGACAGGTGAGAGAAGTCGAGACAGGAAAGGGCGATTAGTGTGACGGCAGGTGTTAAAATTAATGATAGAGGAAGTCGTCAGCAATCATTTAAAGGAAAAGTTGCGTTATTTCCTATCCTCTCGGATAAACGGAGGTGCTGAGGAACAGGACGATTTTATTCAGTTGCAGGAATGGATTTCTAATTCGAAAGAAAAGTAAAAAGACAAAAAAAAAAAAAAACAGAACATCGGAGGAGTGCGGTATTGACAGGGAAATTGAAGTGTTTGGTTTCGAGACATTTCAAAAACGGATATTAATATTGTTCAGTTTCACGTCCCATTGGTTTTACAGAATATTATTTATTTTATATCAGTTTCATTTTTAACGCCTCCAATACGAAACATCTCTTTATTAATTGTTCGAGAGAACTCTTTCTGCTTTCCATCAATATGGCTGATGCTCACCTCCAAGGGAGTGAATAATCGTGTCTTCTCAAGCTAAAGTTTTCCGCTGACATGAATTCGGAACATTATATTGAACCAATTACTATGTCTGCTGCTTGGAAAGCTGGTTCACTGTGTCGTGCTAGACGATTTTTCTTGCGTGAATCTAGTTTATACATTTGCAAGTCTACCATTGGTCCATGCTTATAAAATCTCTACAGATATGGTCTAGTGTTTCCGCTAAATATGTAGAGGATCCTTGATAATATCCAAAGAAGACTCTGCAATAATAATGATCCTGACCTGTCATCTCGGCTTCTGTCACTTTGCCACCGCCGTAATGTAGCGTCCCTTTGCCTTTTCGATAAATATTTTAATGGTGGTTGTACTGATGAACTTGCTACCAGAATAATTAGAATTTGTACATTTATGCGCAGTGATAGATTGTGTGACGAAAGACATGACTTACCTCGGAGTTCAAAACGAGTGCGAACGTCTCTTGCTTGCAGGGTAATGCCGAAAAGAAAAATGGCCGCTATCGAAGAGACTATGCGAACCGATCTCGTACGAAACGAGACTATATCTGTACACATGCAAATTTCAGCAGTGTCAGACGGGCATGAAAGCGAGGTGCCAGCGACACAAATGTGGAGCCAGTCATTCGGTGGCCTTCGTGCAACAGATTTGGACGTACGAATAGACTGGCGGACGAAGAGGCAGTTGATTTAGGTGTCTGTTTCACAACTGCCCGATGTAACGGCCGAGAAAGGTAGACTCGCAATCCATTTCCTCGAGGCGACCGACGACGAAAGTAGAACGGCTGATCTGCCGGCGAACGGCGCACTGCACTCTCTAACCCCGCTCTCGTCACTTTTTTTCTTTTTGTTCACTACAGATTGACACTTCAAATGACTTTTACATTTCTCGCAGTTATCGCTTGTGGAACGTTCGTCCGGATTCTTTCTTTCCAGTCAAGTTTGGTCTTCAAGAATTTAAATGCAATGTCAATCGTTATCTTCTGTCTTCCTAATTCCTGTTCTTTTATTGTTCTCTCTACTTAATAATGTTTTCTTTGTCACATTCTTTTGTACTCAGTAACCCCAGCGTCTTAGTAGTACTGCCTTTTCTTGGGGTGAAATAATTGTTGAGAATCATGTAGCCATGCACTTCATCAAATGTTCATCTGTAACACTGGCTTTCCTTGCACACACACTTCTGCTGTCGCAAAATGTCCATGAAATTTGGAAATTCACAATAGTAGTATGCACAGGTCTTTCCCTACAACCTTCCTTTACAGTAATTTCAAGTTTGGAATAGGGTTCATCGCGTGAAAGTAGCGATTCCTTGCCCATTTTCTAAGCCTGAGTCACTACACAAATATTAACACAATGGTTGCTAATTTCGCAATGAGAAATTTTTTTTTACTATAAATCATATAATGTCTAATGCAATAAGAAAAAGTTGTCTAAATATATATATATATATATATATATATATATACATATTATAATAAAGAAAGAACAGTAAGATATATAATCCGGTGTTCTCATTGATATTTTTTATTTTTACAAAACAGTGCTCAATGTAAATAGACAGAGCATAAATATTATAAATTAACTGATTTAAAATATGGTTTATTCGCTACACAGAAATTACCATGTTTCAAAAACCGAAGCTAAAAAATTCAAATTTAATTATATAATTAAATTAAAACATTAGTTTTGTTTCATCTTCGAGCGAATTTTGGAATAACACATTTTTAAATTTACTGAATTTTAAACACATAGAATTAATCATTTTTTGTTTCCAAGCATACAGAGAAATCCACTCATCGCATCATTTATGAGTTACGTTTGAAAAAGATGTTAAGTCTAGGTATGGTAACGGTGCATTTTTCAACGAATTTTGACATAATAATAGTTAATAAAAATTAGCATGCTAACTCCCCTGTCTAAATGTTTGGATATATATTTATATTTAGATATATGGTGGACTCTCCCGGCGTATTCGACGTATGAAGTTTAAGCAGCTCAGTTCCTACGAACCTACAGACAAACACCAGCAGATATGATTTGATTATAGTGATCAGGGATTTGTGGAGAACCACCCACACTTTCTGAAGGCCCAAATACGTGCCACAAGTTCCCCAAACAACCTTTCGCAGGTTTTGGATTCATAGTTTTCCTTCTCCTAGACCAGATGCCATCTAAGACTATAGAACCCAGTCTGTCCTGCTAATTACCCAGAGCTGGAGGGAGAAGAAGAGTATTAATAATTTTAATATTTTCCTAAGGATATTAGCATGTTGTAGTGGATAGAGGCTCGGATTGTGGAATTGGAGAGCCGAGTTTGAATTCCAGTCGAATCAATATATATATATATATATATATATATATATATATATATATATATATATATATATAAAATGAACCATTTATAGTACATATGATGGAATGAAGATACTTTGTGAAATTAAAATCTTTCGCATCAGAGACATTTTGAAAGGAGTTGTGATGAAGCTTAAATAAAAGTGAAACCTGTTAAATTTCTAACCGTTTCCGATTTGTTCCTCATTTTCTCGGATTTTAGTCCATCTTAGATTCCAATTCACACCTACACAGACACACACAAACACGGTTGAGCGCGCACACACACACATTTATATACATATCTGCATTTATATATATATGCGCATTTGTACATGCGTTTGTGTGTGTTTCCATGTTGGTGTGAGAGAGTAAAGACGCGTGGTCTAAATGCAGTGTTAAAAACAAAGAAAATGAAGACAGTCTTTTGAAAAATATATCGAATAATAATAATATCCAAGCATTATCAACTGAAGAAAATGAAAACTGTTACCAGAATATATTGGCTAAAAGGTTGTGACAAATATAAATTTAGACAGATATACAAATATACATATGAGTTATAAAAATAACCAATTTCTTCTTCCAAATAAATGCCATTTCTTCTTCCAAATAAATGCAACAAAGTTGCTGAAGTCTTCTTCATCATCCTCTTTCTAATTTCGAAATAGGCATCATATCTTGTGATATCCAGCGATAGAGTCCCTAGGACGCAATTGGTTACTAGTAGTGAAATCGAATGCGAAGAATTTTGTGGATACAAGGACAATAAATGATCGGAGATCAGGAAGACAGATAACGACAATTGACGATGTATTTAAATTTTTCAAAAGTGTAGTTGGCAGGGAAGCATGAAATCGAAAGGGATTTCCACAGGAGAGAACTGCGAGAAAAGAACGTATTAGAAGAGAACATATGGATGCGGATAGCCAGTTCAGAAGTAAAACGGTGTGGGACCTAGTTGCCAATCTAGAAGCAAGCAGATGTTTATGCTGTCGAGGCAACAAGGAAGAAAACTCATCAGAACCGTTTCCATGAAAATATTTGTAGAAAAGACAGAGGGAAGCCACAAGTCAATGAGAAATTAACTGTAGTTGAGATGCCAATTGAAGATTGATTACATTACTGAATGTTCTTTGAATTTTGTCAGTCATCTCGAGATATATATTTGGAGCATCAGACAAGGTATGGCAGCAATATTCAAAATCACGGACGAATGGTAGATTTATAAATGTTCAAGATGCATTCTGACACGACAAATTGTCTGCAACGATAGAGTGAACCAAATTTCCCAGCAGTAGGTATAGCAATTGATACAACATCATACCCCACACTTCTTATCAGAGAAAACCTGATCCCAAGAAAGCACAAAGACCTGCTTTCCTAGGCTTTATCATCAACCATGATGATGAAAGACAGAAAAGGTTGTGTATGGGGATTAAATGAAAGTAGTTTTGTTTTGGAGTCTTTAAAATTTACAAGCTATTCCTTGCTACAATTAACCATTGAGTTCATTTTTGAAAAGCTGCCAGTTTTAGTTTTTCGCACCTATCGGACTTACGTCCTGGGTAAGACGATAAACTACATCCAGAAGTAAGGCCTTTGATCAGGAGGTTTTGAGGAGCGTTGAAGCATCTCTTAATATCTGGTGTTCCCAGGTAAACCCTGACGCGTGGTGGAAGCATATGTTAGGGTCCTAGCTATGGGTAGTTAACCACCCCCAAATTGGACTTAAAACACTATGAAAGTGTAAAAATAGGTTGTAATACGAATAATACATGTTTAGAATAAATATCACGTACAATAGATTTCGGAAAAAAATATCACCAATATATTTTTGAAGGAAAAAATTAGTGCCAGCAGCATATTTTTTGAAAAAACTATTACCAGAATAACATTTTTAATAAAAATATTACCAGAATAACATTTTTAATAAAAATATTACCAGAATAACATTTTCAATAAAAATATTACCAGAATAACATTTTTAATAAAAATATTACCAGAATAACATTTTTAATAAAAATATTACCAGAATAACATTTTTAATAAAAATATTACCAGAATAACATTTTTAATAAAAATATTACTAGAATAACATTTTTAATAAAAATATTACCAGAATAACATTTTTAATAAAAATATTACCAGAATAACATTTTTAATAAAAATATTACCAGGATAACATTTTTAATAAAAATATTACCAGAATAACATTTTTAATAAAAATATTACTAGAATAACATTTTTAATAAAAATATTACCAGAATAACATTTTTAATAAAAATATTACCAGAATAAGATTTTTAATAAAAATATTACCAGGATAACATTTTTAATAAAAATATTACCAGAAAAAGATTTTTAAAAATATTATTACCAGAATAACATTTTTAATTAAAATATTACCAGAATAACATTTTTAATAAAAATATTACCAGAATAACATTTTTAAAAATATTATTACCAGAATAACATTTTTAATAAAAATATTACCAGAATAACATTTTTAATAAAAATATTACCAGAATAACATTTTTAATAAAAATATTACCAAAAATACATAATTGGAAAAATACTACTCGCAACATTTTTGAAAATATATATATATATTACCAGCAATAAAAATCTTTTCGGCATTAAACAACCGATTGAGGTTGATATACCTTAAACCAAACCAAACCAAACCAAACCAAACCTATCGTACTTGCTAGTAAGACAGGAGAAAATAATTGGGTAATTTGCATAAATACCTAGTTGAAAGAAATACATACTGAACAGCACTCTATTTTTTTTGGGGGGGGGTAAAAATAACATTCCCAAAATATGTCAAGGGTATTGGGGAATTTACTGTTGACAAAATGTTACGTTTTGGTCTTGCGCATTTCTCCAGATGATGAAATCCCTGCTCGCTTCAAGCGCAATGAAAAACACTGATTCTTTTTCTATTTAACTTAGAGAAAGGATAGCCAATGCTTTACTTTAGAAATAATATTAACTATAAGTCTACGATTCGTCCTTACTTTGAATATTTTTGTCACATCTGGTCTGCTGCGGTTGCTATATATTTAGAGATTCTACATAAAGTCCAAAAATAGATTCTGTAATGTTAGTGGTACTGACCCAGTATCTCTGCTTCATTCACTTACTCCCCGTTTTAATGTAGATTCCCTGAGCCTTTTCTATAAATACTTTCATGGTACTTATTCGGATGAACTTTCATCTATCGTATCGCTCTCACCTCCCCAGTTAGATGGAAGAGATGTCAGTTTGCTAATGGACGCGGGACGCTGTTCGTTTTGCGAGTGTGTATTTTTTGTGTGTGTGTCTGAATGAGTGTATGTTTGAGTGAATAGTTGGTCGAATGAGTGTTTTTTTTTAAATTACTTAGTTCCGCATTAATTTCGTCTAGTTAACCGATGTTATGGCCACGTTTAAGAATTGTTGGAATCTGATTATTATGTTTAGTTTGTTGTAAATAGCAATTTATCAATTGTAAATACACATTGGAATTAAATTTTAAATTGTTATTTATCCCCACTCCCACAGTCAAATTTTATATATGGGGACTAGTTACGACTTCATAAAAGCTCTACGGTATTGTGGTGGCTGTAGTAAGAATAGTAAGTAAGGATGTGTTATTTTGGTGTCAGCAATAATGTGGTATGTTAGGCTCAGTAATTGTGGATAACTAAGTTTAATTATAAGTCAGATGAAAGCCGACCTTCACCTTTTGACCTTCTTCCACATTTTTTGTATTCAACAAAAATGAATATTACTTTCATTGTTCTTACCTAGACTTTATGTATTTAAGCGCAGTATTAGATTGGAAAAACGGTCTCATCCTTTTACAAGTGAAATGGCTAGATGTAACCGTGAGTTCTCTGCTAAAAGTTTCTTCTCTCACACTTCTTGGTTGTGGAACTTTCATTCGGCTTTTTGATTCCCAGCCGATTTTGATCTTCAAAAATTGAAATGCAATGTCAATCGTTATCTTCTGGCTTCTTAATTATACTTCATTTATAGACTTTTTTTCTCGTATTCACTAGCACTCAGTAATCTCTTGCATCTTAGTGGTGTTATTGCCTTTCTTGGGGTGAAATAAAAACAAAAAAAAATGAAAACTAATTCATCTATATAGTATATTAAATCGCAGCTTTTGCCAACCAAAACTATTTTAGTTTTTTTTTTATGAAAGAGATTGCCGTAAAACGTACTTATCATTTTCTTCTTGAACGCAATTTATTTTACATTATGACGGATAATTCTAGCAAAACTCGTAATGTCTGCAGTATTTTCGTTACAATGAACATCAAATATCGCCTTTCAAAACACCAGAATCCCCAGTAAGATAACAACGAAGAGTTCGCCATTTTTCTTTTGTTCTGTGGGAACAAAGGGAAAAATGATCTTTTAAAAACAAAGGGAGGTAATTGTAGCGTTAAGACAGAAAAAGAGCAGAAAGAAAGCTCTAATCAAATGTTCATTAGTGACTTAGGAAAGCACGATTGACTAATTTGGTCACTACAAAATCAATATCGTCTCTAGAACAATTGTTTTGAAGTTCTACACGGAGAGCAATGTTATGTATAGACTTATTTTAATGTTATCAGATGGGATTTCACGTTAATAAACAAACGTAATGTTGAAAAATTATCTCATAAATAGAATTGTCTATGAGGATCAAACTTGCTACTTCTCATTGGATATCAGGCTCGCCCCATTCTTCGGACGAGATAAGATTAAAAATCATCTTTGATGCCCGGTGACTGGGTACTTGATTACCAGATATTACCTCCGCACTGGAAGAGATAGCGTAACATTAAAGAGTCTTTGAAATTCAGTTTGCCCAATTTAGTTTTGGAGACTAAATTTAGTTATCTGAATGAAAACAGTTTTAAGTAGATTAGAGAGTAAAACTCAAAAGTTGGAAAAAGTAGTTGAACTTTTCTAGAGAAATAAAAGAAAAACAAAGTCGAGAATGCATGTTAGGTAAGTAAACATTATAGGTAGACTTGGATAAGATCACGAAGATTTTTGTAAATAGAATGGAAGAATTGAACTACAGGTTAAGAATTGATATCATTGAGACAAACTTAAGATTAAAATCATCAATAATATTGAGGAGAGTGCTGGAACGCTAAGGAGAGCTAGTTTCGAAGTTTGAACTGAAAATAAAAAATGAAAACATCTTATTTCGGGCAGGACCTGAAAAGCTGATGTTATGTGAGTCCAAGTGTTTGATGGATATTTGGCACACTTGTATCAATCCCCAAATATTCCAGGCAAAACTAGAGTGATCAGGAATTCGTTATAAAAATGAAGCAGTCGGCATGTCTTCTAAGGAAAGTGAAAAGAACTGTGAAGACCTGCTGTCACTTGATCCCTATCGATCTCGTGTGAACTTACAAATGCGTAAAAATAAAATCGATGCATCAAGAAGAGAGATTTAATGTGATCTTGGTAATGTCCGATAAAAGGAAGGGAATTATTGTTTTATGTATAAAATAATTTATTTATTTATGGACTACGTCAAATTAATATCAACTATGAAGGGTATGGGTTTTTCGGCGGATTTCTTCCAACGTTCGATTTTGGGCCTGCAATGAGGTTTGGGGGCTCTCCTTTTCCCTTAGGCCTGATTATATATCTTCCTCTCTTGTCTGCGTATATATCCTATATATGGCTGAACTGACTTCCAGTTTATGTTGGCGCAACTAACAACAGATTTGTAACCCGATTCTGCCTTTGGTGGTCGAACATCTGAAGAGCCTAGATCTTTTCACCTTCAGATGTGATATCTTTTGTCGGTGCCTAAAATAGTGTTGCTAAATATTATCTGCGACATATATTCTGCGGCTTATATATATATATATTCTTGACAAAATACAAAAAAAAGCAATCTGCAAAATTATTTGTCTAGATCTTGCATCTCGGTATCAGTCACGGCCGTAACACAACGAAAATTCATATGCAATGTCAAATGTCATCTTCTGTCTCTTTGGAGCCTGTTGTTGTTATTGTCTTTTGTTCTAAGTAATTCTATTTAAGTAAGTAAACCGTTGCGTCTTATTGATTTTATTGGGTTGCTTGGAATATGATTAAAAAAAAGAGTATCTGGTCCTTATAAAATCTGAGGAAACGACTAAACAAAAAGGGAAAATAATATATGAAACGATTTGCATAGAGAAATATTTTTACTAATAATAGATTTTCTACGTCGAAATTTTTTGCTAATAATAGATTAAATACTTCGAAATATTTTAGTAAAAATAGAATAGCTACTTTGAAATATTTTAGTAATAATAGATTAGTTACTTCGAGTTGAGTAAAGCTATTTTCCTCTAGCATATCTTGTAACAAACATATCTGATTATTTGTATCGAACTGACATCGGAAAAATGTGGTATAATGGGCAACAAATGTCGAGTGCAGATGCAGTACTTACACAATAGGTTTGAGTTCGACTAGTGCGGTAATAAAATTCCATGATACAGTGAATTGAACGTTTAAAAATGGTGAGCGAGTGAATAAGAAAAGTTTAAAATGATTCGGTTTTAGCTCATTGAGGTGGTGGTGTTCAGTTTTTAAATATTGAATGAAATAGAGAATGGGAACTGATACAAAAGAAAATATTCATTTTTGGGAACTTAATAATTTGCAACGATAACTGATTTAGAGAAAATCAGGAAGTGGAGAAATATAGTTAATTTTATAGTAGCAGTAAAAAGACTCACATTAGAATGTATAGTCTGGAAGAAGTAATAGCACTTCGTCTTTTACATGACGTGTCTCTTCAGGACGTAGACGATTATGGCCTTCCACAACTTCGTATCCCTTTTAGTTCATAATACGTTTTGTTTTTTTGTTATTTATCCAAAACCCTCTTATACCATCCGTTTACTCAAGTTCATCAAGTATATGTTCGCGTTGCTTTCTTTTGTTCTTCTTTAACCTCAATCTGTCAAGTGAGTATCATATTTTCTAAGCCTTTCTTCCTCATTTCGTGCTCCCAGAATTCAAATTGCCTCTTCGGAATGTTTTGTATAAGTTTCTTTTTTGTTTTCCTTTTCTCTAAAATGTTGTCATTGCTCACGTGATCACTCCTTGGTATTCTTCGCTTCTTTCTGTAGAACCACATTTCTGTCGCTTTAATTATTTTCCTCATCTTTGAGGAGATTGTCCAGCATACAGGAGGACAGATATCACGTAAGAGTTCAGTACCCTTTTCTTTGTTTCTCACGATGTTTAAAATTTCAGCGCCTGTATTCCTTTATGCCGATGTGTAATCGCATCAAAATAAATATCATTTTACTCCGATCACTTCCTAATAATGGATGTAACGTATCACACGAAATTATTTTTCCACTTTGTTATAGATTTTCCTAAAATTGTGCTGACATATAAAAAAACGAATGGTTGTCCAGTCTGATATGCAAATTTATTCTCAATTAATCCTTTTATGGAAGTCAAAATAAATATACGTATACGAAGGGATTTCTTAAATTGTGAGAAAATAAATAAATTTTCATTTCTTTAAAACCTAGTTGTTGATCACTGATTCGGTCTATGGCATCCTCAGCATCTTTCTGTAGAACCACATTTCTGTTGCTTCAAGTATCTTCATCTTTGAAGAGAATGTTCAGCTTTTGCTGGCATAAAGATATCACGTAACAGTTCAGTACTCTTTTCTTTGTTTGTAACCGAATGGCACAAATATTCTATAAGTTCTCATTTAATCCACTAGGTAAAGAGGATATATCTGGAAAAGTTGTTAAAATAACTGAGAAACTATACTGGGGAGCAAAGCGACTGCAAACGGATAGAAAATAAAATGAAAAGCTATACAAAAATAAAAAGTGGCGTGAGACAAGAATGCGCTTTGTCTCCAGATTTATTTAACTTCTACAGTGACACTATTCTAAAGAAAATCTTAATATAAGATACGCCGAGGACAATGAGTTGATGGCTGACTGAAGGATAAAACTCGAAGACCCCCTTGACAGGGTGGTAGAAGAGAGCGAGTAAAAGAACTAGACATCACCCAAATGAAAAACCGAAGATGGTACTTACGAAGTTATAACAGTTCAAATATCAGGAGAGCATTTTAACAGGGGATGGAAAATGCAACCCTGAAGTTCAAACACGCATGGAGCGAGCGAAAGGAGCCTCTCACAAGATGCTGAGAAAGGGAAAGATTTCATTAGAAGAAAAGAAAAGAGTTCTGGGTAACTATGTGATATACATCATATATGTTAGTGAATATAGGACAATCTTCCCGCGGATGAGGACAAAAAATCTAAAGGCAGCAGAAATGTGAGTGTACAGAAGAAGACTGAAAATTCCATGGACGGAAGTGGAACTCTTAAAAAATGGTAACTTATATTAAAAATCAGAAAAACAGCTGGAATCCCTTATGAACATAATAAGGAAAGAAGGCTTGGAAAACGTAACCATAGTAGGAATCCTACTACTCGGGTTTTTGTTAAAATTGGTAATTCGGACGTTTAGGATAATCCCACGGTTCTCATTGAAAGAATAAAATCTAGTAAAAAAGACAACGTAGTATCTACAAATAAACAATAATTTAATATAACGGTAAAAGCAATAGATAGAATTTAGTTCTTACTGTGAAATGTGTTGACGTAATTTGGCGCGGTCACTTTGTAGTTTGTCAGCGTAGTAGCTTTTTTGCGAGTGGACGTGAATGGGATCTTGAAGATAAACAGCTAGAGTGACATGGACCTTGGTGACATCTGTGTGTCTCATGTTTCGGGCCGGACTTCATGAGTTTTATACACTTTCCCGTAAGAACATCGGCCCCAGGATTATATTATTTATTTCTTCCTAATTGGTCCTAAAAACACGTGGTATGTCTTCTACTACGTCCTCACAATATTTTGGCAGTCTCTACCTAAATCATGTTGAAATATTTTAGTGGACACAACACCCTCACGGGGTATATTGAGGTTAAGAAATAGCGGAAAGCAGGCAGTCACTTACTTGAAGAGCTTCTGCGAATGGATGGAGGTACGTAGTTCTCAGATACATGAAAACCCACTAAGGGCCACAGCAGATAGGAAGGGGTGGAGAACCATGATCTCTCATGTCCTTAAGAGATGCGGCACAAAGTAGAAGAAGATACATTTGAGGTAGAAGTGGAAGGAAGAAATTTAGTCGGGTTTCGATTTCTTTTTTGTGGATTTAACTCATGGGGATTTGACTTTTGGGGATTTAACTTTTGGGGATTTGATAATCATGTCTTCATCAGCAATAATCCTTTTTTTCGGTTTGTGGATTGGAACCTATTGCGAAAAAGAGCAGTTAAGATTTGCGAACGAGAAAATGTTAATTTTCTACTTAATCCTTCAATAACAAGCAAGTCAATAATGCCACTAAGAGGCAGGGGTTTACTAGGGCGGGTAGACAATAAGAGTATTTTACGAAGGAGAAAGATCAATAAAAATGCGTTTAACGACGATAGAAGATGGCGATTCACGTTGCATTTAATTTTTGGAAGATGGTACGTGACAGGTAAAAATAAATCAGAAGGGATATCCACAGGTGAGAAATGAGAAAAAAAATGATTAGAATATGGCATACGGTTGCATCTAGCTAGTTTGACAGTAATTATGCTTAAATTCATGCAGTCGAAGCACAGGGATGAAAGGTCATAGGAACAATTACCATGAAAATATATGTAGTTTAGACAGTGGGAAATGACGTCACGTCGGTGAGAAAGTGACTGAAGGCCGAGATGCCAGGTCAGGATCGATTAAATTACAGATCCTTATTTGTATTTTGTCAATAATCTCGAGATATATAATTGGAGAACTAGACCGGATATGGCAGTAGTATTCAGCGCACGGATAAAACTAAATGGTTAGACATAGAGGCATGAATTATTTGAGTAATTATTCTTGAAGTGTTTGCGATAATCTTTTGTTGGATACGGATGTATTTCTCAATATTAGACAGTATACCCCCCCCCAAAAAATAACTTACTATCGCCTTTAAGCATTTTGTGGCAAGATGAATTTGTCCTGATGAGTAGAAATTTAGCTGATGCAAGAGGAAATTAATTGAATAATTATAAAGTCAGAGATTGAGTTTATGAAAATAAAACCAATTTTGGGGAAAACATTCGTACAAACTTTATTTTATATTAAACAATTAACGTCGCAGTAGAGAAATTAACCTCTGAGCTTGCGAACAAATTATTTTTTAGAAAAGAAGAAATGAGAATGAAAAGAGAAAAGTGAAATGATAGAAAGTTTGGTTCCAAATGAATAAGGAGAGATTCAATCAAAGATTAATCGAGAAAATTCTGAGACACTCGGAAATATGTTGCATCCATTTCAGTCATCGCTTGTATACATTTGTATAAACCTGTGCATATATATATATATATATATATGTATATATATCATCTACCGCAAAGAAAGTTGGTTCTCTGTGTCGCGCCAAAAGGTTCTTCTCACCATCTTTCAAATCTACAAATCAACCATTCGTCCATGCATGGAATACTGCTGTCATACATAGTCTGGTGATCCCGCTGTTCATCCCGAGGTCCTAGACAAAATCCAGAGACGGATATGCAACATGGTTGGTCCTGATCTTCCATCCCGTCTGTTATCTCACAGACGTGTTGTGGCTTCATTTTTGTCTGCCACCGGTAAGGCTGTGGACCGAACACAATGGGTTAAAACTCCTAAGGATTACGGGAAGGAGGAGAATTGGAGCTCCAGTCTATTTAATCCTTTCCTAGACTATGTTATGAGCACAGATGTGAAGAGATGGTCATTGATCCTTTAAGACTTCCCTATTATATCCCAACCAAATCCACCAATAGAAAACAACGATTTTGCTTTCTTTCCCCTGTTTAATGTAAATGAGGAAACGGGGGTTATGCTGGTGGTATAGTTAATCCTAGTTTACATGGGAATAATCTTAAACAGAAAATCAACAACCCCTACCAAGTATTTGAAGAAATAGAACTTAGGATAAACTTTGCCAAAAACTGAAACTATGAACTGGAATAGGAATGAAAGCAGACTTGGCAGCTACTCCGAATCCATCCTAAATATTTTCGATGTGGATCTAGTAAATATTAAACACTTATAATTCCTCCAAGTATAGATCAGTTGTAAAAAAAATAGTATAGGAGAAAATGAAACTGAACGTAAAATAGGCTGCCCTGGGGGAAGTTACGCCCAACACAAATGAGTATTTAAAAACGAAGCAAAACTTGAAAATAATGAAACCGACATAGGACAGAAAAGAAAACATTTTTTATATTGGCTTATGAAGACTGAATGTACATTGGACAATTGATATTTAGTTATGCACTGGAAAGCAAGAAAAATAGTCTGAAAAAACAAAAAAAATAAAAAAACAAATACAACAATTAAAAAAAAAAGGCTATATTTTAACCGGCAAAATATCAACCAGAAAATTCAGATCGAGACTGTCATATTAATGACGCCAAACCCTGTCAGAAATATCTAAAATGTCAGCTGTATTCAACCGCTTTCTAATCTCAAGGTTTTAGAATCGCGTGGATCTTGGCGAAGATCTCACTTCCTCGGACATAGTGGGCTAGAGCGACAAGAAACACAAACAAATAACTAAAAAGACATTACTTGAGAAGGTCCAAAAGCAGTAACATCTAAAATGGAAGAAGAGTTACAAGGGATATCCATGCATGGGATTATTATTATATAATACATAATCAAGATGCTGACAAACCACTACCACGAATAAAAGCTTAGGGAGTAAAACTCCATGAAGAATGGAAGGATCTATAACAACTACTGAACTTAAGAAAACTATTTTCCTGAAAAATTGTTTTAAGGAAAAGATGTGTATGTGTGTGTGTGCGTGCGTATGTGTGCGTGCATGTGTGTGTGCGGGTGTGTGTACGAAATTTCAGATAGTGTATATCTGTAAAAGAACCAAACAGCAAAAAATACATAAAACTCTCCTACTCACTTTCGTTTCTTAGGCATTGGACTCTATCGCCTCGCATCCACAATCTTTCTTGAATTCTCCGCTAACTTGATAAATGTTCATGAGTGTGTGTGTTTTACAGAAACAGTTGTGTGTCGTAAAATGTACATGTTTTCTAACTGATGAGTTGAATCTGCCAGAAACATAATATATAAATTTTAAATTTACGTTCCATTTACTATTGAAAATTCTAGTCATATGCTTCGCACGCCTGTTCACAAGAAACCTCCCTCTCTCTTCCCCCTCTCACTTCTCCCCTTCTCTCTCTCTCTTCCGCCTCTCTCTCCCTTTCTTTTTTTCTTTCTGTTAGTTTTCAAAGCGCTTTTTGGCATATAATAAAAATCCGGCCTCTATTTATACTTCAGTGTTTTATTTCATTGGCGAGATATTTTTTCTACCGCTAGGAAATGGCCTGGCATCCACACTCAACTTCTTTTATATACAATTAACGGAGTTATTTCTGGTATAATGTGAGTAACATGCACACTCTTGTATATTTATATAAATATCAGTAAAATGAACATCAAGGGAAAGAAAATTTATATAAAAGAAACTCAAAAATATAGATGCATAGAAGATGAGAAAGAGATAGAGCAGAGAAGAGAGAGGGAAGAAGCGGAAGTGAGAAAGAGAGAGAGAGAGAGATAGCAAATGAGTGAGAACGAACAAAAAAAATCAAAGCGGTATTTTTCCTATGACCGAATTTAATTTTTATACACAGCCAGAGAATTTACAAATGCACCCACGAATATTTACACACGCACACTCATCACTCTCTGATCTCTCTCTCTCTCTCTCTCTCTACATATATATATATATATAAAAATATGCTTATTTGTATAGACATATACATTCAATATAATTACATTTATGTGCATTTGCAAGGAAAAACAAAAACAAATATGTATATATATATATATATATATATATATATGTATATATGCATGTATGTATAAAACATTAATCTTTTATAAGTATATCTATGTGTTATATATATATATATATATATATATATATATATATATAAAGCGTACTTTAAACGATATGAAGATATTTTCTACACAGACTGTGAAAACTGGTCGAATTCAAGAAAAGTCAGTCTATTACTAAGAAAGCTAGGTACAGCAGAACATAGCAAATTTGTAGATTTTATCCTACCGAGAAAAACAACTGAATTGGAATTCTTGGAAACAGTGAAATTGCTAAAAGAGCTGTTTGGAGCAAATATGTCGCTTTGGCATAAGCGATGGTTATGCATGAATGTCTCTAAATCCGACGATCAGGATTACTTAACATATGCATCTATAGTGAATAGACATTGTGACAATTTCAGATTGGCAGAGATTACGGTTGAAGAATTCAAGTGCTTAATTTTTGCTCAAGGACTGGTATCCAGTAAGAGTGCCGAAATAAGACGTAGAGTTTTGTCTAAACTCGAATCTGAACAAGGCCTTACCCTGCAAAAGTTAGCAGAGGAGTGTCAACGGGCCGTAAGTTTAAAAAAAGAGTCGCAAAAAATCGAAGAAGCTGGTATTGCTTATATTAAAAAAATAAAAAAGCAGTCAAAGTACCCATTAGAGAAAAATTGGAGAAAAAATTCGGCGTATTGTAATAATAGACAAGAGAAAGAAAATAAAAAGGTCCCACCATATAATTGCAGACGTTGTAACGAAAGACATTGGGAGGTAAATTGCCCATATAGAAATAAGAAATGTTTCGTGTGCCAAAAGAATGGACACAAAGGATCGTGTTGTAAAACGAAAAAATTCAAGAGCCGAATTAGACAAACAAATTCGAATATCAAATCAGATAGAGATTTGAGGAAATATGTGACGACTGAAATATTCAAAAAGAATATTAAATTTCAACTCGATTCGGGGTCAGATTTAACAATAATGAACGATAAAACATGGAAAATTTTAAAAAGGCCTACAATAATGAAGTCAACGAAACTCGTTCGAACGGTAACTGGAAAGCAAATTAACTTCGAAGGCGAGGTTGTACTTCCAATGAAATTGAATGGGATCGTTAAAAAAATAAAAGTTTTCATTCTGAGAAATGGAGAAAACTTGTTGAACAGATTTTATTGAAACATTCGAATTGTGGGATAAACCGTTAAACTCATTCTGCAGAAAAGTAGAAAGTAATACGCAATCAAGACAGGACATTAAAGAGGAATTAAAGAAAAAGTTTCCGGAAACCTTTACACCTGGTCTTGGAAGATGTAACAAGTTTGAAGCTAAATGTGAATTAAAGGAAAATACTATGCCTATATTTAAAAAGAAACGTAACGTGCCTTTCGCAAGTGTAGAGAAAGTTAACGAAGAACTGGATAGGTTGGAAAAAATGGGAATTATTTCAAAAGTAGAATCTAATTCATGGGCTGCGCCGATTGTGTGCATAAAAAAGAAATCAAACCAAACCAGAGTCTGCGTTAATTTTTCGACAGGGTTGAACTCTGTAATTAAGGACTACCATTACCCGTTACCGAGTCCTGAGGAGATTTTTAACAAGCTAAATGGCGGAGTGATTTTTTCAAAAATCGACTTATCAGATGCCTATCTCCAAATTCCCGTCGAAGAAGAATGTTCGAAGTTACTAGGGATAAACACGCATAGGGGTTTATTCAAGTACAACAGGCTTCCTTTTGGTATTAAAGTGGCACCAGCCATTTTTCAACAAGCCATGGACGTCATGTTGAATGACTTAGACTTTGCGTGTGCCTACTTAGATGATATTATAGTAAGGAGTGCAAATGTCGACGAACATCGAGAGCACCTCAATCAAGTATTTAAAAAGATTCAGGATTTTGGATTTAAAGTCAAAGAATCAAAGTGCGAATTTGGTTTGGAGGAAATTAAATATTTAGGTCACATAATCAACAAAAATGGCAGATTTCCAGATCCGGAAAGGTCCATTGCGATTAGAAACATGCCTACGCCCAATAACGTGGCGACACTACAGAGTTTTCTGGGGCTCGCGAACTATTATCAAGCGTTCAGTAAAGGAATGTACAATCTAAGAGCTCCGTTGAATGAACTACTGAAAAAAGACAAAGCATGGGAATGGACGGTAGAATGTCAAAAAGCCGTGTGGTCACCACTCCTGTACGTCTCACAAATGTGGTTCACTTTGACATTCAATGCCGAATAGTGCAATGAAATACTGTTTTTTTGTGCCGGGGATGTTGAGGCTACCAGAGCCTTTCTCTCAGAAGTTAAAGAGGCAAGACCTCCAAGGCAGCAGGTGGTTGGAATTCAAGAGTTTTTCTTTCTGCTAGACTGGTTGCCAACAAAGGCTATATAACCCTGTCTGTCCTGCTATTTAGCAATAACTGAGAGGGGCAAGAGATGGATCGTACCTTCCCCACGTAAGTGAATGCAATTAACTCGACTGGAACTCGAACTCTGCTATTCGATTCCTTAATTCAACCCGCTATCCATCGTGCCTACCAATTAAGCTCAGTCAACGAATGCCAAATATTGCCTGATTTTGAAAGAGGTCATTTAAATCATGAATTTGTCATTTCAAAGACGCGAATTTAGCTGTAAGTTATAAAACCTATATTCTCCTTTGGCGAAACAATATAAACATTCTACTTTAACGCATAAATGGAATTAGTGTTGGAAGTAATTTCAGATCGACTTATTCTTGCGTGTCAGAGATAGACATTTAAAATACCTTTATCCGGTAGATCAGAGGCACTGTTCTACTGTCGTTTTACTGGAAAATACAATAACATCTATATTACACGTAGACCAGTACATGTCTCCGAAAGTATTACATTTGTCAAGATTATATATTTAGCATAATCTCTATTTTGATATATATATATATATATATATATATATATATATATATATATATATATATATATATATATATATATATATATATATATATATATAATCTTTTAAGAGTATTATAGGTGTAAGATTTGTTGTATTTAATGCGGCATCAAATATCACAAAACGTAGTGTTCCTATGTCTCGGTGGATTATGACATATTTTGCCATAATATGTATTAGATTGATAAAAGTCAATGGTTATTTTACTTTTCGTACAATTATTTTTGTTGATGTTTCAAGATTTTTCAAATATCTCGCGGAGACTGGTGAATAGTTCTTATTTCTGTTTTCATTTAGTAACGTGTTATTATTTACTGGACCTACAAAAATATAGGTGTCATGTTAATCCGCGTGATATATTTGTGGTTGAACATAGAGATGACATGTACTTTTACTATTACTAGTATTAGTTGAGAAAAAGCTTCCTAATGAAAAGGTATATATTCTCACTGCGTTTATTAAAGCTAGATTTGAGCTAGTGTATTATTGATGACATTAATGTTAGCAATATATATATATGTATATATATATATATATATAATATGAAAAATTTCTTAGAGTTTACCTGTAGAAAAAGACAAGATTTTTAAATTAAAAAAACAATAGGAAAACTAATAGTTGCCGACGCATTTCGTCTGATGTGGACTTTTTCAAGGCATAAAAACGATTTCTACTTTTTAAATTGCCAAAAGTGTTTCTCCGAATATATTGGAGAAAAAAGTAGAAATAAAAAAAACGCATTCATGTGCACAAAAGAGACCTCACAAAAAACAACTTTGCTAATGCACTAGTCATACATAGAAATAAATTCAACCACAGCTTTGATTTAAAAAATGCTACACTCATAAAAATAAAATCGGGAGTGCCACTAGCATGCAAGGTCTTACAGAGAGTGGGAGCAACAGTAAAGAGGCGTGATAGAGGAAAGAATGAAGTGAAAGACGGGGAATAGATCAAGGCATCTGGAGATATCGATTGACATCGCATTTGAATATTTGGAGATTATAGCTATTAGGGAAGCAAGTAAGAAGAAATGCGTGACATGAAGCTATTGGAGTAGAAGAGACGGTTATATTTAACCGTTTCGGCAGTGAAAGGGTGTTACTGATCTGCCAACCTAGTAGCACGTTTAATTCAATGCATCTGGGAACCAGCGAACGTAGCTCGTCGGAGCCGTTACCGTGAAAGCAATTGTAGAAAGGACAGAGGGAAACAACGGCACATATGTGAGAGAGCGACTGTAAACGAGATGCCAGATCAGGGCCAGTCACATTGCATACCCCCGTCTCTGGATTTCGCCTAGGAACTTAAGACGAACATTGAGGACTCCACACACACACACACACACACACACACACACACACACACACACACACACACACACACACACACACTTATGGATTCTAATTTCATAATTTCAAATTATCAAGATTTGAAAATTCGCAGCAAATCTCAGAATGATCTTTGAAATTTACTTAATTTTTATTGATTTTGGTTAAAAGTTCTTTGAGAAATATTATCCGAAAAATATCAATTTTGTTACGAAGATGAAGTCTGAATATACAATTCCCATTCGCTTAGTCGTCCCATTTTCCTGTTTACAAATGAAACCTTAGACAGTAAGTGAAGCACAGAACACCATAGCAATGCCTTAATCGCAGTAGACAAGTGGCGAGATTATAGAGTAGATAATATCTGGTGGGAGATACAGAACGGAAAGAAAATATAAAAATACAACAAAATGGGAACTTGAAGAAAATTGAACCAGTTAATAGTCTTCTTTGCCCAGAAGAAACGTCTGAGCCAAGATAACAATCATTGATTATCCTAACTGAAAATACAAATCCACCGATTTAAAATTTGTAATAAGAAACGATTAGTACTAGGTAATTGAGAATTTCGTAATTCCCTTGAGAGTTTGACATATTTCGTTGTAATATATATTTATTGTCTCGTGAATCGTTTAAAAATCTTCAAAATACCGAAACATTCGGCAACAAATTCTTTGAATCAAATCTTGAACATTTTATTATGAAATACATAGCTTAAGAACGACATAAAATCAGTGACAACCCGAAGAATTTATATTAATAACAAATTGTAATTCTATGTACGTACGTAGATGACTATTTATTTTTGATTGATCGATATATACAGTGTAACCCGAATATAAGAGAGTTGTCGGGACCGGAGAAGAAGTATCTTATATCCGGGTTTCTCTTATATCCGGGTTTGTTCTATTATATATACATTAACACAGGCTCTAATTTGTGACCATATAAAATCTCTCTTATATTCGAGTTTCTCTTATATCAGGGTCTCTTATATACGGGTTACACTGTATATATATATTTTTTTTCGGCTTATCAACAATTTGCGGGTTATTTAAAACCAGAGAATATTTTTAGATTGTAAGAATTTTCTTTGTTGGATTTAATAATGCTTTGATGATAGAAGTCTTACTAATTAACCCATAGATGGGGAAAGAACAGTTAGATTCATACTATTCGTCAGTAAATATAACGAACGCAACCGAAATTGGAACTCGGCTCTCCGATTAATAATTTTCATAGTCATTATCCGTTATATCACTCGCACATCCAAAATTACAACACTTAGCATTCCCAAGCGGTCACCCATTTACACAGTGTAGTCTTGGGTATGATGATAAACTAATATCCGGCAGCAAGTGCTCTGATCTGGAGTTTGGAGGTCTTCAGGAGCGTGGAACCACCTCTTAATTCATGTTGTTTCCAGTTACACCCTGAACTGGAGTGGTAGCGCCTGTTAGGATTCCAGATATGGGCAAATAGTGAAACTGCTAGCAAAAGGAAAGACTATGAAAATATGAAAATACATTTTAGAATATTTACAGTAAAATAACAATATATTTTATATAATAATAGCAACAAAACCTATTTATAGTAAAATTACTAACAATAAATTTGATAGCAAAATGACCAACAATAATTTGTTTCTGTAGCTGGAAGCATACAGTTTCGTTCAAAATATTTATATTTCGTTATTAAAGAACCAATAGTGGTTTATATATCACAAAACAAAATCAACCAATCAACATGAAACAACTTTTTCATGACATTAATCCATACAATATACTACAATTTCTTAAAGAAATCAAACTGTATTCCAAATTATAATTTCAACATAACTACTATATAAAACACATACATCACCGCCTCCTAGTAATTACATCCACATAAATATGTATATGCAGAAAAGCTGAGTATCATCTACCATGCATTTAATTGCGAAAGCAGAATAACATATAATATTTTTTATTATTTCCAAGATCTCAAGTAAATTAAATTTCGGCATTAAATGACCCATAACGAGTTGATATACCGTAAAACAAGCAAATCAATATATCTAGACAGTGACCAACCTTGGCGTTTCTTAACTTCGGTGAGCAAACAGGAACTGATATTCCATCGTGATATTACAGTAGGCACTATTTATTTTAAAAAGTTCATTTGCCTCACTTTAGCACATTTCCACCTATTGTTTGTTTAAACAGACGCCTTTATTTCTTTTTTCATATATTGCAACAAAAGTTCGTATTTTCTAGATTTTCTTTGAAAGGTTTTCCAACATATTTCAGTATAATTTAATTTTCGAAAAATTACCGTTTATAATTATTGTTTATATATATATGCAAAACGGCGTCTGTTTAAACAGACGCTAACAGGATGAAAAATTATAAGAACCAAAACATAATTACATCATTATTTTTCCCGTATCTGAACGTAATTCATTTAGTAGAAAACAATGAGATCTCAGATGGTTTTACAATGTGGGTACGACTGAAATTTAATGAAAAATCTTATTGATTGCATAATTTTATAATTATCTGTTTGTGTCAACGCCAGAAACGCAAACTTCTTCTGTTAATTTTAAAATGCCGTCTCGTTATGAAAGCCTATTTCCTTTCAGTAATTAATGAGGACTGTTAATTTTTCCATGTAACATATTAATAACTTCATACGCGGCTTTTAAATTGTATATCCGGTTTTAATAACTGCTTTCTCAATATGATTCATCGCACTGGTAAGATATATTTCTCTCACCATATATACTAATTTCCGCTTGAATATTTTACTTGCGATTCTGAATAACACCATATGCTTCTGGATCTACTTATTAATCCTTCGTAAAGCCTCACACAAGAAGATGAAGAAGGTAACCTGGGATAAATAAATATATCTTAACAAATACATCTATATTCATTTCCTTTTCTATCCTAGCAAAAGCCCGTCGCATGCGATAGATAACTTGGAGCATGAAATCTGTCTGTTGTAGAAACTCATTTTTTAATCATTTCACTCAAAGCAAAGCGGGAATCCCATTTGTACTTACAGGGAGAGAAAAAGAAAGAGAAGACTGAG
Source organism: Acanthosepion esculentum (assembly GCA_964036315.1). Classification (NCBI taxonomy): domain Eukaryota; kingdom Metazoa; phylum Mollusca; class Cephalopoda; order Sepiida; family Sepiidae; genus Acanthosepion; species Acanthosepion esculentum. The sequence continues at coordinate 99,665,115 of OZ038482.1, read as the reverse complement.
TATAGGGAGGATTGAAGAAAAGAGAAAACATAAACCAGATTCAAGAAGATAGAAGATGGTGATTCACATTGCATTTAAATGTTTGAAGATTGTATTTATCAGGGAAGCAATTAAACGAAAGTGAGTTCCACAGGCAAGAAGTGCGAGTAAGAAACACCTAAGTAGAAGTGGCGGCTACATTTAGATATTTCAACAGTAAACGAGTGGGAACTTGATGTCAACCTAGTAGCACACTTGGGTTGTTCTGACGTCTCTCACTATTAATACCGAAATTTCAAGGTACGAAGTTACTTCGAAGGTGAAATTGATTTATTTATAAATTATAATCCAGAACCTACACTGGAAGCAAATTGTCTGCATACGTATAGAAAATCAATTCAGTAAATACACAAAAATAGAAGGTGACCTAAGATATGTATATATCTTGTCACAAGATTTTATTAGCTTTTACAGTGAAGCAATCTTGAGAGAATAAGAAGTCTTGGCAGGATTCATTCTTAGCGGCAAGAATCTTAATAACATCAAATATGTATATGTTATGGTCCAAGGTTAGGACCAAGGAGGAACAACACGAAGACAAGAGTAGAAATAACAAAGATATATCACACAGAATAATAATACAGGATGTGTTAGTATAACTGTCAGTCTGGTTTGGAATGAACTACTATTGTCTCGACTCGATTCCGTCCCTTTATAGTGTTCACTCTGTCGTTATAGGTAAGGTCCCAAACACCCCCCTCCCAAAGCTTTCACCTCGCAGTTGGTCTAATATTTTCCTATTCGGATTAATCATCAAAGGCTCTGTAATTTTTTTTTTTTGCTGGATTTCCGCGGTCCTGAAATAGCTTGCGGCTTTGGCATATTGAATGTGTCAAATATTGTGTCCATTACTTCCTCTTCTTCCTGAGGTAGACCGTTAGAATCCTCTAACGGCCTCTTTCTGATCTGATTTAAGCGCCTTTTATGCGAGAACTGCGGACCCTTAATTATGTAAATCACGTTCCCGATTCGTTTCTCTATTGTACCTGGCTCCCAATAGGATGTGTTGTTTTTGAATATTTAAAAAGAAATTTTCTCCCCTGGGTTAAATTTTCATTTTTGTATAAACGACGTTGGTGATTGCTTTGTCTGTTTTGGCAGTAATTTGTCGAATACCGATCTAATTTTTCGGGCGAATATCACTTCCGACAGTAATAATGCCGATGGCGTAGTACTGTTCGGTGTAATTCTATACACTTGCAAGAATTGTTGTAGAGCCTTTTCTGTTTGTACGTCATAAGCTTTCCTTAGTGCTCTTTTTAATGTATCTAAAAACCTCTCCGCTTGCCCGTTTGATCTATTGTGATATGGCGGGGATTTGCTGTGTTTCACTTGAAAAGTTTCACAAAATTCTTGAAAATCCGCAGATGTAAATTAAGTCCCGTTATCGGTGACTAGACAATCGACCACTCCGAAACGAGCAAACAGCTCGTGAAGGCAATTTATTGTAGTCTCAGAAGTAGGTTTTCTACAACGAAATACTTCTGGCCATTTGCTGTAACTGTCTACTACAATCAAGTAGTAGAAACCATCTAATGGACCTGCGAAATCTACATGGATTCTCGACCACGGTCGATCTGTCTTAGGCCATGGCTTATGAGTGATCGGAGGTGCCTTGGCTGCTAAGGAACAACCCTTGCATGTGTCCACCATATGTATAATATCTTGATCCATGTTTGGCTAGTATACGTAACTTCGCATTAAGGATTTCATCCTGTTCTTTCCTGGGTGGCTCATGTGAAAATCCTTGAGGATTCGCCTTTTCGGGATTACTACTCTATCATTATATAGCAGAACATTATCACATAATGACAAACTGTCTGATATATGCTTATCTTTTCCTGCAACTTTTGTTTTCGTTTCCTTTATAAATTCGTCCTTCACTGCTTTGTTTCTTATTTCCTGTAATGTCACGGGGAGGTTTCGAATTGTACTACGTAATGATGTTCTAATATCTTCCTTATAAGTAGAGCTGCAAAAAATCTACCATAAATATATCTGTGGAATCTCGTAGACGCAAAAATAATCCCCAGCACTTCTTTTTCGATTTGCGAGTAATTTTGTTCGGCTAGTAATAATGTTCTAGACGCATGCGCGATGGGTTTTAGTGTCCCATCCAGCATTTTATGAAGTATACATGCCCCAACACCATAGGCACTCGCGCCACTCGCGATTATTATTTCCAATTTTGAGTCATAATGCGCTAAAAATAAATCTGCTGTAACAGTCTTAATGATTTTGTCGAAAGTTTTCTGACTTTCATATGACCATTCCCAAACTTTTTCCTTCTTCAACAGTTCGTTTAGGGGTGCGCGTAATTTGTTCATCTTAGGAATAAATTCTTGATAATAATTTACTAAGCCCAAGAAGCTTTGTAATTCGGCTAAATTTTATGGAGCCGGTATTTTTTTTTATTGCTTTGGCCCTTTCTGGGTCTAGTCTTCTTCCTTCTTCGACAATTTTATGGCCCAGATATTTTATCTCTTCATAAAGAATTCACATTTATTTTCCTTTACCTAAAACCGTAGTTTTGTATCTGCCTGAAAACCTCTTGAAGGTGTTCCCAGTGTTGTTCAATATTTTTACTATTTATCAGGATGCGATCGTGAAATCCAGTCCGCCTAGCATAGTGTCCATTATTTGCTGAAATACCGCCGACGCGACCTTGATTCCGAATGGTAATCTCTGGAACTTATATAACCCTTTATGTGTGTTTATGCACAACAACCTCGTGCTTTCCTCATCTACTGGTACTTGTAGGTATGCTTCGCTCAAATCTATCTTTGAGGAAACTTTTCCTCCGTTCAATTTTGTGAAAACTTCCTCTTGAGTAGGGAGAGGATAGTGATAATCCTTAATCGCTTCATTCTATACCGTCGAGGAATCAGCGCATACTCGTATCTCACCCGATTTCTTTTTCGCGTAAACCGTAGGTGAGGTCCATTGACTATATTCCACCTTTGTCAATATACCGATTTTCACGAGTCTATCCAACTCTTCGTCTATCTTTTCTAATGATGCGAAAGGTACATTTCTTTTCTTCTTGAAAATGGGTTGTACATTTTCTTTTAGTTCGATTTTGGTCGCCATTTTTTACACCTCCCGGAGCCGGCTGAAAATACTTCGGGGAAACTCTTCTTTAATTTCTCCTTCAATTTCTCTGCCTCGGTCGATAACCTTTCCACTTTTTCCAAGATGTGTATGATTGTCAGTCTGGTTTGGAGTGAACTACTATTGGCTCGACTCGATTCCGTCTTCTCCCCCTCTCTTGAGAGGCGCAGTATTTATAGTGTCAGGAAGAGTTCACTCTGTCTTTATAGGTAATGTCCCATAACAGTATATAACACAAAGTCGATATTAGGCACAGAAAGGCAACTAGAGAAACTCTTAGCAAAAGATACATTCGTAACACTAAGCAAAGTATTAAGAAGCGGAAAAGAGTTTCCTTAGAAGGAAAGTAATGAGTACTGAAATGAAATCATCTGTACTCCTATATGGCAGTGAACGCTGGACAATTTCATCACAGATTAAAATAGACTTGAGGCAACGGGAAGGATGCTGAGAATACCATGGACTGATCATGTGACCAACGATGAAGTTTTAGAGAAAATGGAAACGAAATCGACATTTAAATTTAGCATCCAAAAGAGATGGTCTTAGGTTCCTATGGCCCATAACGAGTAGGAAGTATTTGAAGAATTTGACACTCAAAGAACATATTCAGACAAGCGGGAGAGAGGAAAGCAGAAAAGCCACTAAAAAAATGCTACATAAATGGTTGGCAGAACAGGAAATAGTAGAGATAGGAAAAAGATAAATTATGCTAAGAGCTACAAAAGCCTGGTAATTTTGAAGAGCTATGATCGCCCACTTCCGGAAGGGATGCTGTATATTGAAAATGGTTCCTGTATAATGAACCATCAAAAATGCTGTATTAACAACAGAAGCCTTATAAACGCTAAGTTAATATGTGAACAAATCTTGGAATGAAAAGTACACTTCTTTTTATTAATCTCGTTCACCGAATGTAAAGCATTAAAAGCACTAAGACACAAGGGGTTACTGGGTGTGAAAGAATTAGGAAGAGAAACATTAATAATGAGCGGGAAGAGAAAAAGAGTAATCAGGGGGACAGTATATAGCGATTGACATTGCATTTGATTTTTTTGCAGATTTACCATGGCTGGAAAACATGAAGCCGGAAGGGAGTTCAACAATCGGGAAGTGCGTGAAAATGTTAACATAGAACTTACGGCTACTTCTAGCCAGCTCAATTGTATATTGATGTGATATCAATTTTTTTCTTTTCAATTTTTTGATAGTATATTTCCCCTTGTGATCATTTTGAAAAGTGCCGGTTAACCATAATTCTCCAGCAAGAAACCAGATACTTTCCTTAGTAAAACGTGACCAGCGTATGGCTGCCAATGAGGATCAAACTCAACTCATTAATAATAGTTTCGAAAATCAAGATCTCACAGACTAATTAATATTATATGGTATGTGTTAAAAGAACGGACAGTATGACAGAAATCTAAGGTGGATTTGAATAGTCAAATTTCCTCCCAAAAGTTAAGCAATGTATTACAAAATCAGGAAGCAAACGGGAAAAGAGTGCCGAACTGCTATGCAATATCAATCTTCCTAAATAGCATTAAATCCTGAACGATTTCATAAATGAAGACTTGAGGCACCGGGGATGCAGTTCTACAGAAGGATGCTAAGAAAACAATTGCACACCTAGCATTAACCCTAGAACACTAACCATGGGTATATATTACCCAGCGCAAATTTTCCTATTTTTAATTACAATTTTCAGTAACTGATTATCTTACGTAAATAATATGTTTTTCAGTTCCTATTAATGTTAACTCAAAGTAAAATGTTTAAAGTGCCTGCTTGTAAAATATTTCAAATAAAGATTTATATTTAATTTTTTTGTTGTTGATATTTTCAAAATCTGTATGATATACCCATGGTTAGCAGTGGTGTAACTTTAATTGATGGTGAGTGTTCTAGGGTTAAGGAAGATGGGAAAGAAAAACTAAACTTATGTATATGATCAGGAGGAAATGAGTGAAAACTTTGGGGGACCTAATGAGGAAAAATGGCTTGGAGAATTTGACACTCATAGGACGAGAAGGAGAGGTGGGTAACAACGAGTAACCTACCTAACGAGATTTTCCAAACAAGGACTGGGATGGATATCAAAAGGATAAACACATGCTTAACGTTTCAATGGGTAGTAAGTTGTGGAAAGCCATGATCACAATCGTGCTGAAGGAATTCTGCTAATAAAAAAAATTGTATAAAATATTGTCGCCACAAATTGAGAGCGCTTCTCATTTACCTCAAGATCTTCGTTTTGTTCACAGAGTGTGGTTGCATAACGAGACGCATGAACAATGAAGAACAGATATTATTCTATGAATTATTAATGTGGGTATCATTATATTTACGCAATCTCGCGTCTGTTTAAAACTCTAAGAAATTGTACGATGACGTATTAGCATGACTCTGCTGGTTCTTCGGAATAATATATTTATTTTTAATATTTTATAAATGAACAAGACGACAAATCATTGGATATGAAGGAATTTTATACTCAGTCGATAAATACAGAAGAAGAGTTGCTACAACATTAGGCTAATCTGACAGTACAAATAATGCATGAAATGATACCGCTGTCTGAAAATTGTTGTTACATTTGCATTTTTATTTCTCTAACTGTAACTACTATGGGACATATGTAATAACTATTATATCTAACAAAACTGCTCTCATTTAACCACCATAGAGAAACTTTTCTGTCGGCCATCAGCATAGCTTACGCTAGACTCCCGGAGAGCAACACACTGCGACTTCTTGGCCCCACGTTTTGAACTGATAAGAAGCGGAGCGGCGACATCGAATCAATAACTCTATCTACTGAAGGAAATTTGGTGCATTGTATCGTTCCAGAAAATTTTCCTCATCAGAGTCCATATTGCACATTTACAAATCTACCATTGTATGGATTCATTCCTTTTTCAAGGGTATAGTACGTAAGTGAATTTAAAGAACTGCAGTGAAATCCGTGCCGTTATCCGTTGCTCCCCGGTGCCATTACGTTTTAAAATTTATCACAGAATCATCCGGATCTGTTGGGCATGTTAAAGCTGCAGCTAACGCAAGGAAAATTTGGTCACTGTGTTGTTCCAGAAGTGTTCCTCGTCAGAGACCATCTTGCAGATTTACAAATCTACTATTCGCCTGTGTATTGAATACTTCTACCATATCTGGTATGGTTCTCTTGTAATTCATCTCCAGGTTCTTGACAAAAACCAAACAAGGATCTGTAATGAAATTGATCTTGAATTGCCATCTCGACTTCAGTCACTTTCTGACAGACCTGATGTGGCTTCCCTCTGTCTTTTCTACATATATTTTCATGGCAATTGCTTCTTGTACTGTCATAGGTGAAACACCTCTCTCATGATTGAGTTGAATTTTTTCTAACTGATCTTTTTAGCTCTAAGATGAAAAGATGATCCCTCTTCCTGTTGTGATCTCCAGATCCAGGTTTCCTTTCTACTCTTCCCACTTTAAAAAACTTATTCACCGTTCTTTTGATGGTTCTTGATTAGACTTTGAAGATGGAAGCCAGAGTCTGAATAATGGTAGCATTACTGAAAGCCTGAATGAATTTTTGCCCTCACCATGTCCTTACCAGTTGAGAAGACATAGCGGGGTTGACACAAAACGATTTAACCATTTCTCTTTCTAGATGAGTAACTCAAAGGTTTTTTTTTCAGTGATTCTAACGACGCAAGGTGACTAGATATCTCAACATATTATCTGGAAAAAAAAGAAACTCCATAGTTAAGTGGTTTTTTAAAGATATTAAACATTGTCGGATGTACAATTATGTTGTAAAACTATCTGTCTATATTTCTGAGATGAGGTATTATGTACATTATGTACATTATTCGGACTATTGTCCTCATCTTTTTCGCCATGTTTATCACAATATTTCGGCCGTTGTACGCTCCAGACTTCTTCAAGTGGTTGGAATGTCGAACTGAACCCTTTAATTCGCACACTACCCCAGTCTACCCCAGTGAGCGAAATAAAGGGTTCAGTTCGACATTCCAAAAACCTGAAGAAAACCGGAGCGTACAACGGTCGAAACGTTGTGATAAACATGGCGACAAAGATGAGGACAATAGTCCGATTAATGTAAATAATGTTGTAGCACTACTTGAACAATTGTGCTGTAGCAACCGTTATATCTGGACAGAGTTGGTAAGACTATATTTACGCATGTATTTTCGGGATATTTTCTGTTTTTTTTTATGTAATTAAGCAGTGGCCTGGTCTTATGCTTGCTGTATTAAGGAGGTCCAACTCTCGTAGTAATTGATTTTAGCATTGCCTGTCGGGATTTGTGAGCCTTTCGAATTTCTTTCGTTCTTTACTTGGTCCAATACAATCTTCCTTTTTTCTTATGATTTCAGGCATATATTTTGGCTCATGAAGTAAATGCTGCCTGATCTGTACAAGTTAGACAGCTGGCTATGGAAGAAGGAAGGGATCTTCAGCGTGAAGATGGCCTGTCTTAGAATTCGAAATTGTAGAGTTTAACTGAAAAAAGAAAAAGACTATCTTTCCACTAGTAGAAGAAAGGCAACTAACTCAGCCAGAAGGTAGTCAAGTTTTTTTTTCTATCTGCTGAAAACAATTTCAATCGTTTTAAATATTTGTTAAACGCAGGCTAATATTACACTTGTTGGAATGCACAATGTGGAAATGATTCGTAGAAAATCGAACCGTCTATATTAAAGGAGGACATTAAAGAAAATAGAGGGAGAGAAATAGAGAGAGAGAGGAAGACAGACGGAAGGTTAAGATGGGAATGTTTGCCAGAAGGAGACCGGTGCGCTTATTATAATAATAAAAATATAATAATAAAAAATCTCATCGATTACGTTAAATCTTTTGAAAAAATCTTATAATTGAATACCAACTGCTGATTAAAGATTTAATTGTAAATTCGAAAAAATAATTTGAATATGTAGTAAAAAACAACATTAAAACTTTTCATAGAAAGTGAGATCTTTTTAAAAATATAAAATAAACAAATGGATGTAACTGGAAAGATGACACGGTTAGACGGTATGGTTCGATTGCAAAAATTCAGATCATGATATTTTTTTTAAAAAAAATATTTGCATGCTTTTTTTTAAATAATCAAAAAATCGAACTGGAGACAATGATAGCGTGTTTTGCACTTTGTAAATTAAATATTATTATTATTATTATTATTATTATTATTATTATTATTATTAATAATAATAATAATAATAATAATAATAATAATAATGATGGTAATGATAACAATCAAGCTATACGCCCAGACATCGTGATTAGAGACCGCAAAGACAAAATGTGTCTTATTGACATGGCATTTCCTGTAGACTGTAATGTATCTGTGCAGATCTATCAAAATAGAAGTACCTTGAAATCGAAATCTAAAAAAATGTGGCACAAGAGGAGATCAACAATTCCAGTCAGAGTTGAAGCCCTCCGGTTGATGGGAAAAGATTCTAATAGACTCATTAACAGGATTCCTGGTAGCCCATGCCTTAAAGAAATACAAATATTTTTCTCACAAGTACAGCCCACACCTTACGAAGGGCTTTACCTATGTAAAATGTGTGTGTGTGTGTGTGTGTGTGTGTGTGTGTGTGTGTGTGTGTGTGTGTGTGTGTGTGTGTGTGTGTGTGTGTTTTCAAAACTGTTCAGTGGAAAATGTCATGATGCCATTTCTGACCTTAGGTATCTGGTCGAGACCCGGAAAGAAATGAGAATATAGCAGAAATCAAGGTAAATGAAGTAATAATAATAATAATAATAATAATAATAATAATAATAATAATAATAATAATAAGAAGAAGAAGAAGAAGAAGAAGAAGAAGAAGAAGAAGAAGAAAACATTGGAAATGAGAAAGCATAAAATGTTCAAGATTCAATGAAATGAATGGTTAATGTTTACCAAGATCGATTATATTGATTTCTGTTTTTATTTAAGCCTCTTTAAGAGGCAAGAAAGCGCTGTTATTTTCTGTCTTAAATCCATTTTTACGTGATTTTGTTTTCTGAGGACATGGAATATTGATCTCTGAGGTTTGTTAACCGATGAACAATAATGAGAACGTGCAAAAATGTTTGAATCTTAACAATTTTGAAAACGAAGTGTCAGTTATTTGAAACGAAATATCAAGTATTTGAATCGAGATATCAAATATTTGAAACGAGATATCAACTATTTGGAACTAGATATAGAGTATTTTGAAAGTAGATATGAAATAGTTGAATTGAAATATCAAATATCTCGGACGGGATATGAAGTATTTGAAAAGAAATATCAATTATTTGAAATAAGATACCAAGTATTTGGAACGAAATATCAAGAAATTAAAACCCTATGTCAAGTATTTGAAACGACATATCAATATTTCAAAGTAGATATAAAATATTTGAAAAGAAATATCATGTATTTGAAACAAGATATGTATTTGAAATGAGATATCATGTAACTGAAACAAGATATCAAGTATTTGAAAGGAAATCGAAAATAATTTGAGAATTGTAATCAAGGAGGGAAAATATGAAAAGCGTGATAGATTGATTTGTTCTATGGCTTATCAACTCGTCTTGAGTTATCTAAAGCCTAAACTTAATTTAGTTTGTGTGAGGGAGTATTTCATTAATACTATCTTTTACAATGACAGTGTTTGTAGATACAAGCTCACTATTTAAACCATAGCTTAGGAGAGAAGATGTATCCATACCATTCCCTAAAGGTATTTGCGCGTAAGTGTATGTAACAAATCCGAGTGGAACACGGCTCTCCGATTTCACATTCCGGGCTGCTATCTATTACACAGCACATCACTCATCCAGAGATGAAGAGAAAGAGAGAGGCAGGACAGTTGAACTGAAATAAATATATAATTCTTCTTCTTTACTAAGAAGTTAAAAAGATGGAAAACTGTGGCGAACCCTGAACCGTCATGTCCTGAAGTTACGCGGTCCATAGATGAAGAAAGTACCTCCAGAAAGACTAAACGACTCAAATTCGAACACTGGTCTCGAATATAAAGAAAAGACTAATATGCAAGTTATAAAATCTCAGAGCCAAGGAAATGAAAGTAAGTTGAAGAAAATACAAGATACAATGATACGATTCAATATTATCTACTTCCGCCTAAATTTAAGAAGTGGCGTGTCTAAAATCCACCTGATGCAACAGACAACAGGTTGAGGCAGAAGAATGTATCGAACACTGTCCTTCAGCAAATATTTAGACCAGTCACTCAGCTATGTGCCATGCGGTATACACACGTAGGCGAATATGTATCTTTCGACACATGACTGAAGAGGCAGATTTTTTTCCCGTAGTAGGTTGCCATTTCATTCTGCGGTAGATCAGAAGGTATAGAACCCGGTTTGTCCTGCTATTTACCCATAGTCAGTCTTTCATGTGCCATGCGGGATACACACGTTGGCGATCATGTATCTTTCGATACATGACTGGCGAGGTAGATTTTTTTTCCCGTAGTAGGTTGCCATTTCTTTCTGCGGTAGACCAGTTGCCATGCAAGGCTATAGAACCCGGTCTTTCCTGCTATTTACCCATAGTCACTCAGTTATGTGCCATGCGGGATACACACGTCTTTCGATACATGACTGACGAGGTAGATTTTTTTTCCCGTAGTAGGTTGCCATTTCTTTCTGCGGTAGACCAGTTGCCATCCAAGGCTATAGAACCCGTCTTTCCTGCTATTTACCCATAGTCACTCAGTTATGTGCCATGCGGGATACACACGTCTTTCGATACATGACTGACGAGGTAGATTTTTTTCCGGTAGTAGGTTGCCATTTCTTTCTGCCGTAGACAAGTTGCCATCCAAGGCTATAGAACCCGGTCTTTCCTGCTATATACCCATAGTCACACAGTTATGTGCCATGCGCTATACAGACGTACGCGATCATGCATCTTTCGACACATGACTGACGAGGCAGATTTTTCCCGGGGTAGGTTTCCATTTCCGTCTGCCGTAGACCAGTTGCCATCCAAGACTATAGAACCCGGTCTTTCCTGCTATATACCCATAGTCACTCAGTTATGTGCCATGCGGGATACACACGTACGCGATCATGTATCTTTCGACACATGACTGACGAGGCAGATTTTTCCCGGGGTAGGTTTCCATTTCCGTCTGCCGCAGACCAGTTGCCATCCAAGGCTATAGAACCCGGTCTTTCCTGCTATATACCCATAGTCACTCAGTTATGTGCCATGCGGGATACACACGTTGGCGATCATGTATCTTTCGATACATGACTGGCGAGGTAGATTTTTTTTCCCGTAGTAGGTTGCCATTTCTTTCTGCGGTAGACCAGTTGCCATCCAAGGCTATAGAACCCGGTCTTTCCTGCTATTTACCCATAGTGACTCAGTTATGTGCCATGCAGGATACACACGTCTTTCGATACATGACTGACGAGGTAGATTTTTTTCCCGTAGTAGGTTGCCATTTCTTTCTGCCGTAGACCAGTTGCCATCCAAGGCTATAGAACCCGGTCTTTCCTGCTATATAACCATAGTCACACAGTTATGTGCCATGCGCTATACAGACGTACGCGATCATGCATCTTTCGACACATGACTGACGAGGCAGATTTTTCCCGGGGTAGGTTTCCATTTCCGTCTGCCGTAGACCAGTTGCCATCCAAGGCTATAGAACCCGGTCTTTCCTGCTATATACCCATAGTCACTCAGTTATGTGCCATGCGGGATACACACGTACGCGATCATGTATTTTTCGACACATGACTGACGAGGCAGATTTTTCCCGGGGTAGGTTTCCATTTCCGTCTGCCGTAGACCAGTTGCCATCCAAGGCTATAGAACCCGGTCTTTCCTGCTATATACCCATAGTCACTCAGTTATGTGCCATGCGGGATACACACGTAGGCGATCATGTATCTTTCGATACATGACTGACGAGGTAGATTATTTTCCGTAGTAGGTTGCCATTTCTTTCTGCCGTAGACCAGTTGCCATCCAAGGCTATAGAACCCGGTCTTTCCTGCTATTTAGCCATGGTCACTCAGTTATGTGCCATGCGGGATACACACGTCTTTCGATACATGACTGACGAGGTAGATGTTTTTCCCGTAGTAGGTTGCCATTTCTTTCTGCCGTAGACCAGTTGCCATCAAAGGCTATAGAACCCGGTCTTTCCTGCTATATACCCATAGTCACTCAGTTATGTGCCATGCGGGATACACACGTCTTTCGATACATGACTGACGAGGTAGATTTTTTTCCCGTAGTAGGTTGCCATTTCTTTCTGCCGTAGACCAGTTGCCATCCAAGGCTATAGAACCCGGTCCTGCTATATACCCATAGTCACTCAGTTATGTGCCATGCGGGATACACACGTACGCGATCATGTATCTTTCGACACATGACTTACGAGGCAGATTTTTCCCGGGGTAGGTTGCCATTTCCGTCTGCCGTAGACCAGTTGCCATCCAAGGCTATAGAACCCGGTCTTTCCTGCTATATACCCATAGTCACTCAGTTATGTGCCATGCGGGATACACACGTAGGCGATCATGTATCTTTCGATACATGACTGACGAGGTAGATTTTTTTCCCGTAGTAGGTTGCCATTTCTTTCTGCCGTAGACCAGTTGCTATCCAAGGCTATAGAACCCGGTCTTTCCTGCTATTTACCCATAGTCACTCAGTTATGTGCCATGAGGGATACACACGTCTTTCGATACATGACTGACGAGGTAGATGTTTTTCCCGTAGTAGGTTGCCATTTCTTTCTGCCGTAGACCAGTTGCCATCCAAGGCTATAGAACCCGGTCTTTCCTGCTATATACCCATAGTCACTCAGTTATGTGCCATGCGGGATACACACGTCTTTCTATACATGACTGACGAGGTAGATTTTTTTTCCCGTAGTAGGTTGCCATTTCTTTCTGCGGTAGACCAGTTGCCATCCAAGGCTATAGAACCCGGTCTTTCCTGCTATTTACCCATAGTCACTCAGTTATGTGCCATGCGGGATACACACGTCTTTCGATACATGACTGGCGAGGTAGATTTTTTTCCCGTAGTAAGTTGCCATTTCTTTCTGCGGTAGACCAGTTGCCATGCAAGGCTATAGAACCCGGTCTTTCCTGCTATTTACCCATAGTCACTCAGTTATGTGCCATGCTGGATACACACGTTTTTCGATACATGACTGACGAGGTAGATTTTTTTTCCCGTAGTAGGTTGCCATTTCTTTCTGCGGTAGACCAGTTGCCATCCAAGGCTATAGAACCCGATCTTTCCTGCTATTTACCCATAGTCACTCAGTTATGTGCTATTCGGGATACACACGTCTTTCGATACATGACTGACGAGGTAGATGTTTTTCCCGTAGTAGGTTGCCATTTCTTTCTGCCGTAGACCAGTTGCCATCCAAGGCTATAGAACCCGGTCTTTCCTGCTATATACCCATAGTCACTCAGTTATGTGCCATGCGGGATACACACGTCTTTCGATACATGACTGATGAGGTAGATATTTTTCCCGTAGTAGGTTGCCATTTCTTTCTGCGGTAGACCAGTTGCCATCCAAGGCTATAGAACCCGGTCTTTCCTGCTATTTACCCATAGTCACTCAGTTACGTGCTATGCGGGATACACACGTCTTTCGATACATGACTGACGAGGTAGATTTTTTTTCCCGTAGTAGGTTGCCATTTCTTTCTGCGGTAGACCAGTTGCCATGCAAGGCTATAGAACCCGGTCTTTCCTGCTATTTACCCATAGTCACTCAGTTATGTGCCATGCTGGATACACACGTTTTTCGATACATGACTGACGAGGTAGATTTTTTTTCCCGTAGTAGGTTGCCATTTCTTTCTGCGGTAGACCAGTTGCCATCCAAGGCTATAGAACCCGGTCTTTCCTGCTATTTACCCATAGTCACTCAGTTATGTGCCATGCGGGATACACACGTCTTTCGATACATGACTGGCGAGGTAGATTTTTTTCCCGTAGTAAGTTGCCATTTCTTTCTGCGGTAGACCAGTTGCCATGCAAGGCTATAGAACCCGGTCTTTCCTGCTATTTACCCATAGCCACTCAGTTATGTGCCATGCTGGATACACACGTTTTTCGATACATGACTGACGAGGTAGATTTTTTTTCCCGTAGTAGGTTGCCATTTCTTTCTGCGGTAGACCAGTTGCCATCCAAGGCTATAGAACCCGGTCTTTCCTGCTATTTACCCATAGTCACTCAGTTATGTGCTATTCGGGATACACACGTCTTTCGATACATGACTGACGAGGTAGATGTTTTTCCCGTAGTAGGTTGCCATTTCTTTCTGCCGTAGACCAGTTGCCATCCAAGGCTATAGAACCCGGTCTTTCCTGCTATATACCCATAGTCACTCAGTTATGTGCCATGCGGGATACACACGTCTTTCGATACATGACTGATGAGGTAGATTTTTTTCCCGTAGTAGGTTGCCATTTCTTTCTGCGGTAGACCAGTTGCCATCCAAGGCTATAGAACCCGGTCTTTCCTGCTATTTACCCATAGTCACTCAGTTACGTGCTATGCGGGATACACACGTCTTTCGATACATGACTGACGAGGTAGATTTTTTTCCCGTAGTAGGTTGCCATTTCTTTCTGCCGTAGACCAGTTGCCATCCAAGGCTATAGAACCCGGTCTTTCCTGCTATATACCCATAGTCACTCAGTTATGTGCCATGCGGGATACACACGTCTTTCGATACATGACTGACGAGGTAGATTTTTTTTCCCGTAGTAGGTTGCCATTTCTTTCTGCGGTAGACCAGTTGCCATCCAAGGCTATAGAACCCGGTCTTTCCTGCTATTTACCCATAGTCACTCATTTATGTGCCATGCGGGATACACACGTCTTTCGATACATGACTGACGAGGTAGATTTTTTCCCGTAGTAGGTTGCCATTTCTTTCTGCCGTAGACCAGTTGCCATCCAAGGCTATAGAACCCGGTCTTTCCTGCTATTTACCCATAGTCACTCAGTTATGTGCCATGCGGGATACACACGTCTTTCGATACCTGACTGACGAGGTAGATTATTTTCCCGTAGTAGGTTGCCATTTCTTTCTACCGTAGACCAGTTGCCATCCAAGGCTATAGAACCCGGTATTTCCTGCTATATACCCATAGTCACTCAGTTATGTGCCATGCGGGATACACACGTCTTTCGATACATGACTTACGAGGTAGATTTTTTTCCCGTAGTAGGTTGCCATTTCTTTCTGCGGTAGACCAGTTGCCATCCAAGGCTACAGATCCCGGTCTTTCCTGCTATTTACCCATAGTCACTCAGTTATGTGCCATGCGGGATAAACCTGGGAACAAGAGCAATTAAACTGTTGCAGGCTCCTCAAAAATCTCCGATCTCCTGAACAAATATGAATAAATGGCAAATGAAACAGTTTTAAAGAAAGCTTATGATAATGAACATGTCATATTCGAAATAAAACAAGCCTCTTTTTATTTAGATTGTTTCGACATTTTTTTGCGTTTGTTTGTCTGTTTACTTTATCCTTTTCAATATGCGTGTAAAGATGAATTGCCTGAAATTTTGTTTGCTGAAATATTTACGCACAGAAAAAAAAACCCAAAAAAACCCCCCGAGAACTAACGCCAAAGCCGTGTTTTGAATTCTAACTTTTTCTTTTCCAAAGATATTGTCAATGAAATGCCTGTTTATCTGTGTAGGCGGGAAGTTTTAATTTTTCAATGCGCGAAAATAGTAATTGAATATGTTGCCATTAAGACTTCAGGAATATTTTGGTCTCATTCTTCTTCTTCTTCTTCTTCTTCTTCTTCTTCTTCTTCTTATTACTATTATTATTATTATTATTATTATTATTATTATTATTATTATTATTTTCCTATACCTCCTTTCTTTTTTATTCCACTTTTTCTTCTTTCGATTTTCTCTGATTTTTTTTTCTTTCGCCATAACCTAATTTTTTATATAATTACTTTTCTTTTCCCCCGTCCTCTTTCACTTCATTTCATTTTTCTTCATTTTCATCTACCCGCAAATAAACTTTAAAAATGGATGAATCCATCTCACCCCCTCACTTGCGGGTTAAATTGTAGCACTTGTATATGTAAAAATCAATGTTATTCGCAAAAAAAATGTTAATGCAATATTCACTCACAAAAAAAACCTTACAATCCGAAATATGTTTGGCTTTAAATAAGACAAGAGCGGTTGATAAGCCACTAAAAACAAATCAAATAATCTTGTCCTTATTGTTGATCTATAGTATCTTACTGATTCTATCTAGGCGTGTCCGTATCTTTCATCTTGTTGTGACCTCGTCTTTCATTTTTAGTTGGCCTGCTTCCATTCACGTTAATTTCTGTTTGCTTGTTCGTCTTGTTGACATCAACGCATGTCTTCCCCGGGGCAAACTTAAACTAACGTCTTCCTTTTGTTCAAATTGCTAAACTATAATTATACTCTATGTTTTGGGAAATTGAAAATTTCGGTGAAATACGTTGGATAATTTCCAATTTTTCATCTGCAATCAAGAAAATCCGGACTAATTAGTCGCTGCATATGGGGGAAAAGGGGCTTATTTAGACTTACACCAGGAGGTGAAAGGCATAAGCTCTGACTGGATTTATTTAACCTATACATTGAAACGATCATTAGAATGACCTAATCACATCACGTAAAACTTATTATGAATACCATGCCACTTGGGTATAAACAAAATTAAATGGTCATTAAAAAACAATTCATCGGTAGATATCACTTTATGATAGTAATAAAAAGCCTTTTGGAAATAGTTTTTAGGTTCTGGTTCACCCGCTTTACATCTCATATATGTTTTCTTTTTTTTTTCTTTTTTTTTCTTCTTTTTTTTCTTCTTTTTTTTCTTTTTTTTTCTTTTTTTAAAATAAGAAATCATTTATTGAACAAAGTAACTAATAATAACAAAACAAAAGTCATTGAAACAAAGCAAGTTCAGTCGACCATTGATGACAATTCCAGACCAACGTAACTATAAACAATTTTTTTCTATCCTCTGCCAGCCGCAATGATGGGGAAAGCATTACCTCGAAGTATCGCCAGTGAGACACGCAGCGAGAGACACTCTGTTTCGCGAGGCTCGTTCCTTAATCGAAACGCAATCCTCCAAAGGAAGGCCATCGAACGAGGGCCAATAACCTCCTGAAGTCTCCATTGCCACAGGAGTAAAAAAAAATCTCTCAGCAAGAGAAGAATATTTAACAATTTTTTTCATCTCTGCGTCTCGGGCAACGGACCCCGGCTCCACCGCGGACCTGATCAAATTACCGGCCGAAAATGTATCCGCACCGGTCGCATCCCAAACCAACGACTTACCCATTTTAAAAAGGGAGATGGTAATAAATATCCACGATTTATCAATTATTATAAAAGTACAACTTTAGAAATTTTTTTTGTTTTTGAATTAAAGTGTACTTTAAATAGAAATTTCACTGGTACAATTGCTTCTTTTACATATATATATATATATATATATATATATATATATATATATATATATATATATATATATATATATATATATATATATATATATATATTAGTGGGGGAATTACCACAACCTCCGCGGTTTCCATGATAACCGCTCATGTACAGCATGTGAGCAGTAATCGTGTACGCGCCTGCGCGCCCACGCACACACACACACATATATATTCTTATTACTTTAAACATTATAAGTGAATTCATGTTTCGTGCCATGTTGGAATGCACATTTTCTTTATTAAGAATCTCTAATGCACAGTCCGTTGAACATTCAATTACATTGCCTAAAACCCGGTATGAAT